>JAWWLV010000005.1:15747428-15785892 GCA_035041135.1 Platyrinchus mystaceus | reverse complement strand
TGTCACTGGTCTCCAACTGGACACCAAGCTGTTGACCACAGCTCTTTGAGTGTGACCAATTCCTTATCCACTGAGTAGTCCATCCATCAATTTAATGCCTCCCTAGTTTAGAGATAAGGATGTTGTGTGGGGCAGCATCAAATCCTTACCATCTACCCTAAGTCCAGCTAGATGACATCACTTGCTCTTTCCTCACCCACCAACACTGAAACTCTATCATAGAAGGCTCAAAATTTGTCAGGTATGATTTTCCCTTAGTGGAGCCATTTTGGCTGTCACCAGTCACCTAATCTTCCACGTGCCTTTGCACAGTTTCCAGGAGGATCTGCTTCATGATCCTTCCAGGCACTGATGACACTGACTGGCCTGTCACGCTATAAATGCTATATGAATGCTACAAAACTATTTGGGAAATACAAAAAAAAACAACAACCAACCAGCTTATGATTAAATATGGAGTGCCATGGAAAGTACCACTGAAGAATGATTGCTAAATGCTTTTAATTATATTCAGCTGTAAGACACACTGTCCTAAAATCACTTATTTAATCATCCTAATATTACTGAGGCTACCAGCATGTTTCCCTCAGCCAAAGAAACTCCATTTCAGTGCATGAAGGACAACAGCAATGTTTCTATCTCTGTTTTCTCTCACAGTCCCTTTCCTTTTATGGGCTATACTCCTCAAAAATTCTCAGTTTGTTTTGCTTCTTTATAAAAGGCAAGACCTGCAAAAGAAAGCAGGAATCAGTCTGTTTCATCAGTTTTTCTTTCTGTCGCACTAAAAAGTGCTGAACATCTATGACTGAAACCACTGAAACAAAAGAAAACCTCGCTTCTTCATTACTCTACTTCTTTCATGAGAAAAGCAAGTTGCGTTTGTGCTAAACACTCATGACCAGAGAATTAAGACAATCATTACTGCACTCAAACACTGTTAATTTAGATGCCAACAGTTTTACTCACCCTTTTTAAATCTGCACTTTGTTCACTGGTTTCTCTTATTACCCACTTAATTAAAACACTAGGAAAAAATCCCCTCCTCTTCGAATCCCCAGTATCCTATCCATCCTTCTCTCAGTGAAGAGTGGTAAGACCTTCCAATAAATATTTCCCATGTCCCCAGCTGATTCTATGAAACAGGGAGACTGATATGATGTCCTTAATAGCATGACGGTTAAAAACAAATAGAATAAATCAACATTTGCTTATATGAAATTAGAAGCTAAGGAGACACTTTCCACCCCCTGCCACCTCACCTTTTGATAACTGAAGCCATCAGCCAAAAGTAGGCATACATGGAATACAATGAACATCCACTGAATTTTAATGAAATCCTAAATTAAGACAGATCACTCAGGCTACATTTATCACACACTACAGCACACCAGGTCAAACATCCAGAGTATGTCGATAACTGTAAAATATAATGAAGTGTTTGCATCTAGGGAGTATAAACACACAGGCTAGAGCCACTTTGTTGATTCTACTCTCTGAAAGCCAGTATGAAGTAAAACAAAGTGAGCATACCTTTTTAGACATGCTCTTGATTTACTCCAGAGAAAAGCCCTTCTTCACACAGAAGGAGACCCAATCAGTTGTTGTTCCAACATGTTTTATTCCGGTAATATTAGCAACCTTTCAGATCTGACTGTTACTAAAATCAAGGAATCGGGATGGAGAGAAAAAGTTCCTTTTTGTTAGGGTTAACGGCAAAACTTCTGAGACAGTGCCTGCTCTGTAAAGCTTGTAAAGATGTGAGAAGAGCATGTACCATCCAGAGAGTGAGAGGGAGTGAAAAGGCCTTTTCTTGGTCATGGTCTAGGTTCCACTCTCTGACAAAGCTAACAAATCAACACTGATCATCTCAGGATTACACCAGGCTCTGCTGTCTACCACCGCAGAGGATAAAAAGCCTCCAAGTTCACTTGGGATCTCATTTTATTAACCACACTGCTGCACAGAAACTACACCAGTGGGCTCTATTATAAAGTCTAAAGACAGATAGCCAGACAGACTCAGCAATTCAGACTTTGTTGGGGTTTCTTTTTAATCTGGAGTTTGTTTTAAAGAACAACAAAACAACTCATTTTTTGTGAACTTCCCAGAAAAAAAAAAAAAAAGAAAAAAAATGGGCAAGTCTTTCAAAATGACCTGAAAAACTGATGAGCTTCAAATGAGAAAAATAACATTTTTTTTAATGGAAACCGTGGAGAGCTACTTTGGAAATACGACGACTAAAACACTGAGGAAGCACTTGAAAAAGGAACTAAATTTTGCTTATGAAACAGGAATTAAATGAAAGCATCTTCTTCAAGAAAAGAACACAGAGGTCCTGGAGTTATTAAGTCACAGTAGTAACAAAAACATGTGATTCTGTGGTAGATTCTCTCTCTTGGAATATAAGAAAATTTTCAGCTGCTTTACTAACTTTTATAATTTCCTTGTCCAAGTGAGAAGATTAACCATTACCAAATGCATTTCCACAAGACATCAGAAGTCTGTGCAAGAGCTAAATGCAAGCAGAGAAGTCCCAACCCTTAGTTACTTCTAAAGCAATGCTTCGGTGTCATACCACCACTCATTCAAAAACATTTTTGGTGTTTGGTTTGGGGATTTCTTGTTTGGTTCGGGGGGTTCTTGTTTGGTTTTGTTAACTACCAGCACTCCCAAAAAGCAGCCAAACAAATAAGACACTAGAAGGGCCACAACAAAAAAACTCTCAAAACAATCCTTTCCCCACCCATAAAAGCTCTCGAAATTCAGAGGTCAATGTAAAGGACTATGACTTTAAGAAAGTAGTTTATCTCCACTGATAGAACTGGAGCAACCTGAAGTCTGTTCTCCTATAAATGCTTTTCTGTTTTCTGACCCACTCAGAGAAAAGGAACAAATACAAGAAATTTTATGGGGACAGTTAAGGATTTTATAATAGTATCATCACAACTGTACTCCATCATGCAAGTTAAACAAACTAAAAGTAGAAATGTAATTTTGCTATTCTTGTTCTGCATTTTGAGAGTCTTAGTAATTTAAAATCTCAGGCACTTTAGTTTTGAAATATGAAAGGTACACTGAAGTTAGATCTGTGTGAATTTAAGTGTTCAGTATCATAACTGCATCTGGATTTAAATATAGTTGCTACTATAAAGTAAACAAATATACAAAAGGAGTTCTTTCAACATACAGATAGACTTGTCAGTCTGTCCATACTTACGATTCCAGCAACACTTATCATTGATTCAAAGGAAGAAATAGTGAATGAACAACTCGGGAGGAAGGGGAAGAAGAAATTAGTCCTCTATAAAATATCCTTACCACTTTGATGACAAACTAGAGACCATGAGTCGAAAAACCAATGTGACAGGGGAAGGAGGAATCAAAGAGAGGCAGAGGAGAAAATAAGTCATTCTTGATTTACAATATTGATATCAACCTAAGAAATAACATTTGTTTAACACAGCTAATATGCAGACGGAAAAATCACCACAACTGGGTACCCTGGCACATTATGGCATCCTCCGCAGGCTTGAATCATAAAAGATTCTGAATAGAGCAAAAGGCACTAAGAGAGCAAAAGAGAAAATGAAAAGATAGTATACTAACAAATATGTAGGATTTAGCTGCCTCTGATTTTGACATATTTCCTCAGCTTAATTCCACGGAAATTAAGTAAATATTTATTATATGGATGAAAAGAAGTAAAGGCTACAGCATCCAGAAAAACAGCAAGCAAAATTCATATTCTGAGAGCCACAACTTCTGAAAAGCAGGAAGTTGGTCACTTTTTGTTTGAAATAATGCCTTTTTGTAAGAATAAAACTGTCACCAAAAAAATCCCACTGCATTTAAAACTTGCCACGCTGTTATCTTCGCATTTGACATATCTCATTTTGAAATACTTTTTTACTTTCTTGAAAACCATTCTCAACCATAAAGAAAACTGTTTCAAACACTGTTGAAGTAGTTTAAGTCTTTGTGAGCATTTTTTGTAAGAAACAAAAATGAAAATCTGATTTTTTGAAAAATCTTTGAAATGGAAGCAACCTAGTTCTCTTCACTGAAGGTCTTTCCTTATTTTAGCCATATTTAATGTCAACAAAATCATATTGCCATGAACCTCCAGACAAAATGAACCTCTTGAGAGCAGCAAGGATAAATCAAATACAAGTTAATGTTGATGCAAAGTTCATGTTAGCTAACCAAGACTGCATTAATTACATCTACATTTACATAAATATTGTTAACTACTAATGTCCATCTTCTCAAGAAGCACAGTGCTTGGCTCTCATGTAAAAGTAATTAGGAAACTACAGTGCTTTCGCACAGAACTTTGAGTGCTCTTAACACTGTTTCTTGTACATGCTCTTACATTCACAAGGACTTTGTCCCCACCAAGTGTTGCTGCAATTAAGTAAGACTAAAGAGAAAATGATTACTTTACATTTACTTCAGAGCTTGAGATATCCTTTACTTAGATCATCTGAAAACAGACACTATCTCAGTTCAAGTACTGCAGTTTAATTATATTTAACTCAGTAAAAATCCAAGTTTATTAGGGATGAATTTATATGCTTTGATATTTAGCTTGGGAAACTGAATCCCTGGTTTAAAATAAAGCTTTAAACAGAATTTTCCCTCAGCCTTCCTGAAGTCCCATCTGAGGAAGGACAGGTTAAGGGCCAGAAATGTAGAGCTATCTTTACAAAGGAGACTGAAATACAAGTAAAATACGACTTTCACTGTTTGTCCTCTGTAAGCTATTCTTATTCCTTCTAACAGATCAGTGGCACATTACCTTTCTGGAGGAGTTCAAGAGACGACTGTCAGTTCTTAAAAATATGCACAAGAAACTAACAGATCACCACAGATGAATAATACAATAATAAAAGATTCCATCTTTTCTTTATAGATTAGCTTTCACAGGGCAGGTATGGAATTGTATTTCTCTAATAGCAGAAGAACCATCAGTTTTCTAAGAGTAGCACTGATGAGGCGTCCGACACAATCTTACTAAAACAGGCTGGCTGCTGCCCTGGCTGTGTTGCTGTCATTGGCCTTGAAGCACAGGGGCCTTTGCACAGAGCATACTACTTTTATCAAACATGTGACTACTTTCCATATGCTGAATACACTTTTCTGGCAAATGGCAAATCACTAAACAGAAGCAGTTTAATCTCCTCTAAAGCTGCAGCAGAAAATAAAATTCGTCTGACAATTTTGTCAGCATTAAAGCTGCTTGGATAAGCCAAGTGTAATCAAAGACTGATACCATGTGTGTAACACCTTGCATTTAAAAATAGCCCTTTACACTTCATTAATCTCAATGTTTAAGCAGATGATGGAGGTTTATGAGAAAATGAGTACTAGCTTTCAAGCAGATCTGTTCTAAATAATTTATAGTTAAAATACATGTCAATGCTGCTACACAGACATGAAAGTTGCTAAAATCATATAGGTGAACTGAATACAGCTAGAGATTACAAGGAGGTTGCAACAGCTGTAGGGCTGGGATCATCTTCTGTCTCTACTCTGAAATGCCTGCCAGGCTTTCAGGTGGTGTGAAAACAGAGTATAAAGTAACATTTTCATAAGGCATATGTAGCATAAAGGTCAATCAATCACATTTTTCAAACTATGTCTCTCTTTGTTACAACGTGAATGTTGCTATTTCATAAGAGTATTTAAAAACAGCTGTTATTTTAAAAAGCTGGTGCTGTATTCTCATCAAACCAATAAAATACCCAGGAAATCCCTGGAATTAGAAAACCTATACAGCTGTCCTCCTTACCTCTTATCCATGTGACATAGAAATGCAGATTGTGACTGCATTGTGCAGATCTGAGCAGTGAATGAAGCCTTACAAGGTGCTTAGAATGAGTCTATTTCTTCTCACTTAAAGTTACATTATGCTAGACTTAAGGCATGCTTTATTTACATGCATTCAATCTCTAGTGGGAGTTTATATACTGTGCACTGGATAATTCTCTAAGTGAACAACAGTCCAGCATCAAGAAGAGTTTCATACAGAATACAAATAGAAAGCATTAGACAACTACCTCCCAGGGACACTGAGTTCCCCAGGCTTACGTTGGGGATGAGGATTGGTCGATCTGTTCACCCTCCGGGGCTGTCTGGAATTATAGATCAGGGACCTTATTGTCATACCCCAGCTGCTGCACAAAGCCACTAGAAGAAAGGAGATTTACGAGTATTTCAGCAGCACTGAACAAGGGATACAGAAGCTATACAACTGGGAGTACAGTGGCTCTAAATCTGTAGGCATTATGCAAAAAGAAAATGCAGAGTTCGGCATCAAGGGAGCTCTCCCAGAGCAATAGGACATCTTTGTAAATTCTCTAAAGAATAAATTTAACAGTTATTAAAGAACAACACCCTGTTATTGCAGTCACTGAACTTTACAACACAAGGAAAGATGCAAGGGATTTTCAGAAAGACATCTGTCATTTAACAGTGACAGTGACCTCAGCACTGACAAGCAATTCAAATCCCCAGTGATGGAAACAAATTAACCCCTTGGTACACAGTGGGTTGAAAACTCCAGCATTAGGACTGCTGTGCACTGTAACTAACAGGCTGCACATGGTTTTACCTTCAGACAAGCAATAGATAGAATCAGGTATATTCCTTAAATTATAATTTCTGCACATAAAAAAAACCCCTTATGACATTATTTAACAACATGCTCGTTACAGTCTTAGAATCACAGAATCATTTAGGTTGGAAAAGACCTTTAAGATCATTGAGTCCAACCATTAGCCTAGCACTGCCAAGTCCACCACTAAACCACATCCCTAAGTGCCACATCTACATATCCTTTACATACCTCCAGGGATGGTGATTCAGCCAGTTCCCCAGGCAGCCTGTTCCAAAGCTTGACAAACCTTTCAGTGAAGAAATTTTTCCTAATATCCAATCTAAACCTTCCCTGATGCAACTTGAGGCTGTTTCCTCCTGTCCTATTGCTTGTTACCCAGGAGAAGAGACTAATCCCCACCTCACTACTTCTTTCAAGTAGTTGTAGAGAGCGATAAGGTTCCCTTCGAGCCTTCTTTTCTCAAGACTAAACACCCCCAGCTCCCTCAGTTGCTCCCTGTAAGACTTGTGCTCCAGACCCTTTACCAGCTCCACTGAGCTTCTCTGGAACTGCTGCAACATTGACCTGCAACCTGACCTGACCTCAACTTCTGGATGTAGTTCTAAGGAAATTCAGGGAGAAATACAAAATCTGACCGTATGTTCCAGACACTCAGCAGACGTCTGCAGGGTGACAAGATGGACAGGCCACAGAGATTACTGCACCCCAGTGACTCTAGTAGTCCCCATGATACCTATGGCACTATAGGACCAGATAAGAAGCTCTAATGAGTAATACCATAAGACATTCAGTACTGCTTGACTCCAACTCTGATGTTAAGACAACTGTAAATTGTCCGCTCCCATATGAGTAGTAGCTAAGCGGCTTATCTTAGCTATGTTCTAAGAAATTCAAACAGGCTCCAATGTGTTTCAGTCATCTCAATGTGGAAAGAGGAAGACTGATTTACAGGTACATTTGAAGGCAGCTTAATGAGTGATGGTTTAATAATACAGCAATCTTACAGACTGAGAACAAAAGACAAAAAAGTATGTGGACCACAGTGTTATTAGCTGGTGATGAAGGACATCTATCTTATAACCTGTCTGAAGTGAGAAGACTGAAACGGATTGTACATTATCCAAGATGTTCTTCTTAATGGGGCACATCGACACTTGTGGCTCTTTTCCCAAGTCAATACAGCTCTTTGGCTCTTAAAATTCTTTGACAAATATTCACTTAAATAGACAGTAGGTTGTGCTTATTCACAGTATATGCATTCCTTCTGCCACTATATTATCCATCCTTAGCTTTCTTGGTGACTCCCAAAAGCTCCCAACACTCTTGACTTACCTTCACAGCTTTGGATATATAAAGAACTCTACAAAAACAGTAGTAGTTTGGAATACGTTTTACAGAGTCCACAAGAAAGATGTCCAGGGTAAACAGGAATGAAGATGGTAAGTCTCCATAAAAAGAACAGGCACATTTGGTGTAAATATTCAAATGTTTCACCTGCAGGGGACCAAAAAGGTAAGCAGGTTATTTTTTCCTTGTTCTCCCATAACATTTGGTAATCTTCAATCATGGGAAAAAAAAGATCCAAATCCACCAAAAAAACCCCAACCACATTTCTGCATAAAGGAAGGACTTTGCCTGAAATCAAAATCACAGGATAGTAGGGGGTTGCAGGGCCTTCTTAAGAAGTCTTCTCTTTTGCTTTTGCCTCAGCAGATTTTGATGCTCAAATTTACCCTCTGGATATTTATTCCTTTTCCTGTCGACATCAGCTTTGAAGTACCAAAGAATGGGATGAGGAAAGCTTTGATTTGGAGAATAAGATCAGAAACTCTTTCGTATTACATGTAAGACTTCAGTCTATACACAATTTTACTTATACAGAAAGGCTTATTATTATTCATTGGCTAACTGTACTTTAAAGCAGTCAAAACTGTTTAAAGACATCTGAATTGAGCTGTAGGACTTATTTTAAAAGGAAGTACAAGACTGTAAGCCTAAAAACTTGACACAAGTTCAGAAATTAATTTAAAAACAAATTAAACAGATGATATGTTATTCACTTTTATACTTAACTCGGAATAAACCTTCACTGCTAACAAACTGGACATAAAATTTTTATCCTCTCACATGAGAGGAACTTCATTGCAGGCTTTAGATTCAAGAGCATGTGGGACTTACCAAGTCTTTCCTTGTTGTAAGATGGGAGGAAGACTCCAGGAGAGATCCAACTCTCTGATGGCTATGGCCATTCCTTACAATAAAGTTTCTCCCTACAATCTTAAAAGCTGAGTGGGTAAGGACTTCAGTTAGTGGAAGGATAACCAATTGAAAAAAAGTTCTGGATCCTTTATTTTAGGGCTACTTAAAAGACATTCTAGCAGCTGAGAAAAACATTTAAAGAAGAGCTTGGTGTACTCAACGTTCCAAGAAGGTTATTTAGAAAATCAAAAATCATCTAGGGAAAGGCATATGCTACTGAAACCAACACTTATAAAGAGTGAGGCAGTTGACAGCACATAGCTGGTCTTTAGTGAATTCAAAGGAAACTGTTAAAGGTCTCTGAGCAGGGATGTGTAAATCAGGAGGCACCTTTCTCCAGAACTGCATAAAACCGTAGTCTTTATTTCTGAGATTCTGAAACAAACAAATGCAATCTCCACTCAGTTTGGAACGAGAGGGTGTGTGTTTTACCAATGGTGTCACCTGAACAGGCAGCCATCACTCCCTCTGAAATTATGTCCATACTTCACTCATCTAGGAATATTAATTTCATAAAACATTAGCTACAAAAGGAACTCAGGGACACCATTAGAAGTTCCTTCTAAGCCTATGGAAAAGGGTAATTTTGTCCATTATAACCAGCAGTTGTTCCCTCCACCCCCAAAATCTGTCATCCAAGTACAAGCTATCATTTAACACACTTTATACATGAGAATTGTTACTATAAAAAAGTAGTAAATTACATGTTTTAGGTTATCAGTCAAATCATGAATGCTTTGAATTCAAAGATCCTGAAGCCATCATGGATAAAATGACCGCAAAAAGGGAAATAAAAGTACTGAGGTCCTAAGTAGAAGGGCTTATCTCAGCTGAGTAGAAGCAACTTAATTCTCTCCAACTAATAAAGGAGCCATAGACAAAGAGAAAAAATCTCACCACTTGCAGAAATTTGGGCAGCATCTCAATTCTCTTAACTACTGCAAACAAGTTCTCATGCTAAAGCTCTCTCCAATTTCTAGAACACTGATACACTTCCTGTTAACTTGTCTGGGAAGAGATTACAAGATGCACCTTTCTCTTATAAGACAAGAGACCTACAAGTAGAACACAAATAGCTGAGTGACCAGCTTGTAAGGCAGAAGGGGAGATTACACCTTAAAAGTAATGCAAATATGAACCTCGATCCTAGCCTTAAGATTGACAACAGGAGAATGAGTATTTTAGAGATCATGGGAGCATTTTGTTATTATAAGCTTCCATAGCTAAAAGAGATACTGTTCAAACAGCTGCAGGCTTAACACATCTTTCAACCAACCCATGCAGCTTCTGGTTCCAAGCTGACACTTACAGGTACAGCAACGTAGTCTACATCATGCTGTCTTTTTAAAATATAAATAAAAAAATATAATGCCAGAAACAGGAGGTCAAGACACCAAACTCAGCTCCCTCTCTTTTCTCATTATGTTGTATTTTCTACTCTCCAAGTTACACTAAAAGGCAACAGCTAAATGACTGCAATGCACAGCATTCTTCAGAGTTGACTGCTATTAGGCTCTTAGGTGACCTAATATCTAAATCAAGTATTCCCCCATAATACTTGCAAACTTTCCCCAATTGTAAAATTCATCACTGAGAAAGCAAATTGGTTTGCAGGTGAGGTTAGAAATATTGTAATACCATCTCTATACAGTGGTGACTATGAATTAACAAAAGGGTTCTCCAAGAGAAATGTGCAACATTACATTTATAATGAGATTTAAAAAAAAAAAAAAATCCTCATAAGGACCACCAGAGATTGTACAGTTACTTCTGTTACATTACCAAGTTTAGGGGAAAATTATGCAAGTTACTTCACTGCACTTAAAAAAAAGGTTAAATCAAATATTTTCAGTTCTTATTAGCCAAAAGCTAGTTTAGCAGGAATGTAGAAAAAACACAGGCGTACTTAAAAGTAATTTCTAAGATAGACAAGAGTACACCACATGTAGATATACAGAAAGCACGCTTACCCAAAACATGCTATGAAGGCTCAAGTCCTTGTCTCTCTTTAGGTGGAGTTTGAATACATAAAAAATCAGCAATAAATAACATGAGTCACTAACTACAAATTTTAAATAATTTCAGTGATAATATCAATCAAGATCTAATTCGAAACCAATTTAGTAGTCAGCATAGGGAAATTCTTCAAATACTTAACTACAGACACTTTTAACAGTAACATTTTTTAAGTGTTTTATTGCTACAAACTGGTACATCTTATCACAAAAAGCTACAGGGCATTATAAACACATACTCTATTATACAGAGTGCAATGCAGTTCCCCAAACAGCCACACTCAACAGCACAATTTTTGAAGTAACTCATTCTGTACTAAGAGGTAAATATTATAAGCTTACACCATAAAGCTTTTAACATATTTACCCCAGACACCCACCTTTCTTTTCAACTGATTAGACCAAAAATTATTATATCCAACTTTCAATACACACACCAAAAAAATAGGATGCTTAAAAAAATATACAACACGATGTTCTGATCAGCTTTAATAGTCAGTTTTTTCTATAAAAAGCTCAACTAAAATAGTCTTAATTTCATTTTAAACAAAATCAGAAACACAGAGGAATTATATAAACAAGTTCTCCACGGAATGGAATGCATGCATATGGTGGGGAATCTTCAACTTCATCTGAGACTATTAAAAAGTCTCAGCCACTTCAGAGGAGAAATAAAAAGCTGGCTTGCCCCCCCTAATGTATTTTTATTTTCTTGCACTTAGTTATCTTCAGTGTGGTCTAAAGTGAAGTCAGTTTGTTCTTCAGTTTCTTCCTCCTCTTCTTCCTCCTCTTCCTCACCCTCAGCTTGCTCTTCAGCCTTGTCCTCTTCCTCTGTCTGCTGCTCCTGAGCCTGATCATTAATTTCAAAAGGATTTTCACCCTGAAGCAGAAGATTGAAAACAAACACTTTGATATTTATTTCAAACACAAAATAAATACTCATTCTCATGAATGAAAGCCACTAAGAAGTGCTACAGTATTTTATACAGGTTTTTAATAGTTGGGGGGTTTTGCAAGAAAATCAAAAGAGGCTTGATTTAAAATTAGCAACACCACATTTTTAGGCACACAGGAAACTGGGATCCCAATAAAATCTTCTAATGCAAGTAGAAATGGCATTGAGAAAAAGTATGCCATATATAAACTTCAGTTGAACTTCCACTTTCAGAAATTAAAATTATATGGTTAAGTTTCAAACTGCTCTTACTAAGGACTACAGCTGCTACCTTCTCCCCAGTTATAAACAAATCAGAACTGAAGAGTTTTGTTTTCTTTGCCTTATGTACAGTCACTATTCACTCTAAATAATTCTATCAAAAAGGCATTTCAGTAAATGAAAAATGAAAAAAAAATCTAGAAATAATTACACTGAATAGCCTGAATTTTATTCCGTTGTCGACCTACAAGATTATCAAATAGTTTTCTCAGTACTTTAAATACATTGGCATTCTAGATTAACATTTTCTTCATTTCATTCAGTACAAGACATACCTCAGCTTTCACTTGTTTCAGATGTTTAAGAACTATGAATAATCGATAAACAATGAAGAATAACAACAAAAAGCATTAGGAGTTTCTTTGCTAAAGCTCCTTTCATATTCAAACATGACAGAGAAAGTCTGATCTTAACATATGACAGCAACCCCTAACTGCACTAAGACTAGGATTTTAAGAGTATTACTTTGAAGATACAAAAGAAAAACTGAGTGCTAGGCCACTTGTCCTTTTTGGATTTTTTTTCACTTAGTTACATTTTTAAGGTAGAATCTTCCAGGTGGCCACTGAAAAATTAAAAAACTATGAAAATATTCAGCAAATGCCACTAAACAAAACCTTGGCTTCAGTGTTATTCTAAAAATCAAGCCAAATCCTAAATTCAGATTCAAATTCAGATTTAACCCAATGAGAGCAAAATTCTTTGAGACCATGTTATTCCAAGTCCCTGGATAATTCTATGCACACACTTTGTAAAGATATAGCTTCCACATATAAACAGTAACATTTACACTTCAATCATAAGGCAGCATTTAAACCTCAAAATACTAAGTTTGGCTTTTTTGGAATGAGATTCTCATAGGTAATGGTCAAGTACATAGAAAGCTGTATCAGATATCAGAATTTACCTGAGCCCTATGGAAAAACAACAAACCAAACCCTTGTCTCAGTTAAAGCTCACATCACTCTTAGATGATCCACTACTACTGGCAAGCACCATGAGGCTACAGAACACCAAGGAGTATTTCACGACTTCAGGTGACAGTGCCCAACATGGAAATACCAAAAATACAGCTCAGGAAAAAAACCATATGGCAAAGTGAGTGCCCAAACAAATTTAATTCCAACATCAACGGAAAGCATTGTGAAACAAAAAGACTGAGGATCCAAACGTTAATTCAACTAGGATTAGTGCAACTCTCCAGAATTGCATTCATCTACCTTCCTTTTTGGACAAAAGCTAATTACTGAGTTAAGAGTACTCCACTAGCTTCCAATACCTGCTCACCAGCAGACATTACAGAGAGAAAAAAAGGTGTTTTAAGAGTTTCATATGTCCTAACAGAGAGCATTGTTTCCTTGAAAAAGAAAAAAGGTGGCCTTTCTCTGTAAGTGACTCAAAAGGATACTGGAAGCCCTTTAACAGGTGTGATACAAAAGGAAAGATCTAAACCCTCTTATGTCTAGGCTAGGCATAATGACAAATTGCAGCTAAAGAATGCACTTCTGAAAGGACTACTTCCACACTCCTGCAGACAACTTCTGACTGTCCTGTCTCTTGGAGACAAGCTACAGAAAGAAAACTGTTACACTTCCTTCCTGCAGAGACTGTATGCTGCTGCTGGCTAGCCTAGCAGAACTGGATTTAGCACACTACTTACTTCTGATTGAAAAGTTCTCTACACAATAGTACAAACAAAATTCTTTCTCCAACTGTTTTTTCAGAGAAAAATGCACTTTTCAAGTTCTCAAGCTAAGGAAAATGTTACTGCCATCAAGGGGAAGATCCTAATGACAACATTCTTTTCCAGCGATATAGCATTAGAGGCATCCAGCACAGCATGCAGAGCCAATTCTGATGTGAGTTGATTTTGACAGTCACACTGGTCCCATCTTCCCCAATGGCTTTAAAAAAAAAAAAAAAAAAGCACAAAAAAATCCCAGAAAACAAGAACACAGGCACAGCACTGAACTGCTGCAGAAAGACTTTACGATGCATTGAAAGTACAAAATACACCGGTAAGTAGTTTAGTCCCAAGAGATGCATTTTTGGCGTTTCTTGTCTCTAGCATATTTAAATTGCACAGAAAGCTTAAGACTATGAACTGGCATTTACAACCAAAGCTTCAGGATTCCCATGTCCCCAGAAAACAGTCTATTTAAAACAGGTCTCTCCAACCTGCTCCAAAAAGATACTGAAGTCTGCCCACCTAACCAGTAAACTTTAGAATGCCTTCACTAATACACATGATCAAACAGTCCTGGCATATAGTGATAAAAAATGTCATACTCTATGACGGTTCTCTTGTGTAACATCCAAGCAGCTTTTAATCACAGACATTGTTCTGTCTAGGAAATTCTAAATGGGTCAAAATTAGATAGTCATGACTTCACCGAGTGATAACTTTTTGCCCAGAGAAACAAGATGGTCCTTTCTTCTTCCTTATTCTGAAGGGACTTACTACACATTCATAAACTTTTAAAATGATTGATTCAAAAGGTTGCCCAAGGTAAAAAACAATCCTTTCAAGGATCTTTGATTAAAATATCTATGATGAAAATATCAAACAAGAGATTAAAAGGTTCCTTGCATGTAAACAACAGGATGCAAACAATATGCTGTTAAACTAAGCACTGAATTAGGTTTTCAAATACACAAACCGAAAAAAAATCATGTAATATATAGTGCAAAAGATGGTCACCAGAACTAATAGGATCATAAGGATCACATGCAAGTTTTGACTGCTGGAAAACTCAGTGCTGGTACACTGGTTTTCTGGACACTGAATATATTGAGAAATTTCCAACAAGGCAGACACCAGCACCAAAGCAGCAGCACAGAGAACAGAAGAAGCATTAGAAGACATGTTAGAAAACTGAGGAAGGTAAAACTTGCAAGATTGTCTTCACAAGGAGGCTGCTGACATTTTCAGAATGGCTAGCACTGGTATTTTCTGGGATGTGTTGAGTACACTTTCACCAGGACCTGTTCAGGGAGATGTATCTGGCTTCTGGTTATGCAAATCCCTTTTATCCTTATCCAAACGTATAATCCAGTTTTATTATACAGCATGTGATGGAAGAGAGCACACATGCATTTGGGGCCTGCAATCTTCTAGGAGAGTAGGAAATCCTTGTTAACCACTGAAAACAGCTTGCTTTATGATGTAGGGCAGACTGTGTGGGGAAACGCTTCTCCCCACCCTCCAACCAGAAAGCCCAAAACTCAAACAAAAACATCCAAACTCAACATTCTTTTGCAAAGTGTTGTCTACCCTGCATATGCAGTGTGGAGGGAAGAAATTCAGAGCAGGGAAGACCTGCAAAGCTGCACAGTTTTGTACCAAGTGGCAAAAGCAGGTCATTAGCATCACAAATGCCTTTGACAAAAGTAGAACAAAATTTTGGGTCAGCAACTTCTGATGTTTATGCATTCCTATTGATATATTTTACCATAAGCAGAAAAGACAAAAGATTTTTTTCTTTCTTATTACACAGCTTGGTTTCTCTGTGCATATTGGGAAGTTTGTTCTTTTAATGTGTGCCCTGGAGGAGGTGTACATCGCAAAAAAAACTGAGTAAGGGAAAGCTCATTTTCTGTTGAGACTAGTACTTCCTGCTATAACTACACCCTGCTGAGACTAGTAGTCATCCAACCTTTTACCACAACTACTATTTGAGACCCACCTTGCCCTGTTGTGGTTTTCTGTGAAAAATTCTGTTTAGGTAATAGCCCCATGTCGACCTGATGAATGGCAAATTTCCATTCTCCCTTTTACCAGCCCCCCACTAGGGGGCTGTATGGGACAACACGTGCCAAGCACAAGGAACACCAGAAGAGCTGGCTGGAAATACAGATATTCCAGGCTCCGGTATCTGCACATTTGCAACCTTCTCATAACAGATACAGAACAGTTGTCTGAAACTGATCCAGGTGCTCATCCCTACATCATTTTGCAGCACATGGCTAATCTGACACTTTAAATCACAATTAACTTGGGCACTTTCTCATACCTTGCCATATTTTCGCAAGAAAGTAAGTATTGCTTTGTCTGAAAGAGTCTGTTGTTTGGCACAAGAAAAATCATAAATCAATTAAAAGTAACACCATAAACAGCTAACAATAGTACTACAGAAAGAGTCATTTAGCAAAGTAAGTGGCCCAGCAGAAAAAAACCTGTATTTTGCTAAAATGAATTTACCTGTTTCTCAGGCCATGTATCTGCAACACAAGCTGCCATGCCTTTTGCATTCTCTGATCTCATCAACTACTGTTGTAAGCTTTCATTTTTGTATGCTGCCATCAACCCTAGAAATTCTATGGAATAAAAAGTAGCTGAGTTGTGTGCATGCTATATCTCAGTACAAAGCCACATGCTGGAACTGCTACTAAATGTAAAGACAAACTCAACTGTAAAGTAGTTTGTGCTCTGCAGTTAGTATTATGTATAAAGACACTGCTGATGCTTTCCTAAAGGTTGATTTTCTTTTCTAGGAGCATCTAGTTAAAAAATAAAGTACAAATAAGTGGTAAATAACAACCAAAGGCAAGTAAATCTGAAGATGATAATTTTTGTTGCATATAAATTTATCCAAGACAACGATTTTAGATCAGCAGAATACACTAAAAGCATAACAGATCTGTAAGCTACCTAACAGACAGAACACAGAGGTTAAACTCCACCAATGTGCAGAAAATGTTGGCATAGCAAACATTATTACAATTTACTTTCTTTCCATTTGCATCTTACCTTCACATACAGCTCATATCGTGCCTTGACTATAGGATTATTCAAGATACTGGTGGCAGTGAGAACACTCTCCCTTTTTATTTGTTCTCTGTAGGCCTAGGAAACAAATCTTACAGTGAGTAATTATCACATACTTCTTACAATTGTCACAAAAATTTGAATTCATTGTCAGTTTCTATAAGTAAAATAATGAACATATTGCAGCATGAACTGCTTGTTCTTAGCACTTAACTCCAAATTACATAAGTTCAATTAAGTTCAGTAGTGTTTATAGTGTGTTTCTTTAGCTTGATCAAAAGATATACTCACATCTTGATAAATAATGAACTACAACCAGAGTTATCTGTTCTCATCTACAGACAACACACAGGCTTTTCCATCACAGCCTAGCATATTGTTGAAGATGACTTTGCTCATTTGCAGGGTCCCTTGCAACCCAACACATTCTATGATACTCCATAATCACAGAAGTTCACATATAAACAAAACATTACTTAGGCAATCTTTCTTACTATGATGCTCATGCTTCTTTTTCAACCCTTCTGCCAGTCTTAAAAGTGTATCATTATAAAATGTAACAGCGACAAATAACACACTACTGCTAATTCTTAACCCAGTCTCGCTTTTCTTCAAATTAAAAAGATAATAGACAAGAAAAAAAGAGGCACCATGTTTGTCATCTTGCTAGAAACACATGTATTATGTTTTGCAATTTGAATAATTTTTCCAACACTTGAGCTCAGTAAAACAAATTCCCATAAAATAAAAAAGTCACTCCTAGTAACTCGCCCATGACTTGCTACTGTCAGCTCTTAAGTACACCAACATTTCATCAACTGAGGGTGCCTAAGCACTCATTACTTCATGAGATCCCATACTCACAAGGTGAAATAAGGACATTCTAACTCTCAAGACGGTAAGTCACGTCAGCAAGAACCTAGGAATTACTTATACCAAGAACCAAACACTTTTCACCTACTATTGGATTATGCTAGCCTTTTTGTTCTTAATAATATGCCATATCTTACTTGTTTTCCTTTTGTGTGATCAGGAGATTTTAAGTGCTGCTGAACAGAACTGTGCAATGCAGGAACATACACACTGCAAGCACTGCAGTGAACAGTCTCAACTTTCATCATATGGTCATCAGCAGTAACCCCTGCCAAAGAAGATGCAACAGATCATTAACACAAAATGTGTTACTCTAGGCAAGTGGAAAAGTGGATTATCTGTTTTATACTTGAAAATTAGAGCTCTCAGTTGTTAAATATGTCAAACTGAACCACAGGGGCTCCCTAAGGGCAATACTGAAGGAGGGAGTTTTTCACTCAAGTACTCCAACTCCACTTTTCCACAGACTATACATGAGACCCAGGCAATGTACAAAAAGGCCATCTATTTAAAATCAACAATAACTAATATCCTTAACAATACACATTTTGATATAACAAACAAACAAAGCTTGACCAATGCAGTTGCATTTACTTTACCTCTTATAAGAATGACTAATTTATTTCCTTGCCTCCCTTCACCATCAGGAAGAAGCACGTGAATTCAATACCTCTTGCAATTTTACATATTAGCTTGCTAATAGAACATTCTCTTCACAAAGGCAACCAGGCCCTCCAGTACTTAAGGCGAGTACACAAGAAGAATCTGTGAGATTGTTAAGATGCTGGCTATATCCATTTTAAAATAGCCTTTAGTATTTAAATTCAAATTAAGGTAGCATTCAAATATAGTTATTGTTTAAAATAACAGTACTCAAAAGATGTCTCCTCTGGCTCTAGCACGTATTTTGAAATCCCTCAAGCAAAGAATAAAGTGGGAGGATACAGCACAGCAAGGTGGGCACACATGAAATGCTCTAGAAAACTGCCTGTACAGCAGCCAAGGGGAAAAACATTCAGGCCGAGATGCATCTTGGGTAGCCAAGAAAGTGCTCAAACTCCTCCTTTTGTCACTGTCCCTCAAAACCACAGCAACTTTCCTATTTACATTATCCAAACCCTTGCCATCATATTTGACCATTATCAGCTTACTGCTTTATTACACTCTTTCAACCTACCTGCACCCATCTGTTGCCACTCCTCTTGCCTTATAGTGAATAAGACTGTGGCAAGGAAGGCCTAATACAAGTACCTAACACAATGTTATCACACCTTCTGACAAGGCTACCTGGATAGCAAACATAAATAAGGTTTGCTATCTCCTGCTGTGCTTACATTCCACATTGTGTAAGAAACGAAGAAAGGTATCCCAACCAGGTACAGAAAAGGTGTGAAAACTATTTTAATCCATTTTATCAAATTCAAAGACGAATGAAAGGATAAAAAGACAAGGAGAACCCCATAGTATGCACTTTCACATAAAGCACATCACTCACCTTCCATTATATCTTTTTCAGCAGCTTGAGCATTTTCCGTTTGGTTACTTGTCTGTTGCTTACGCATTGCTGTCTTCTTGAATTTATTCACCATACACTCCTGCAGAGGATCACGAGAAGAAACTGTTAAGACATCTGATCTACAACTGTCTATATTCCAATAGGAACCTATACTTAAATAATTCAGAAGAGCTCTGTAATAAACAGCGATTAATTGCTGTCACTACTTTCACTTTTTACTGTAAAAGTAACAGTATTTTATGGACTCTGAATTCGCTTCAACTTTTAGTAATATGTGCTGCAACAAAAGTCATCTGCAAAAGAAGTAACAATGACAAGCAGATTTTGGAAATACATGGTAAATTGTAACTACGTTCTCATATAGAAGTATTATACAGATAAAAGCAGCTGTCTTACATGAAGAAATTCCATCACTACTTTGTCAAATTTGGTTTGCTTCTGGATATGATCCAATGTCTCCTGGTGAGCTGCACTCTCCAGATGTGCCTCAATTTCTTTTTCTTCAAATGTTCGAAACTTGCAAAATGAGCAAGTAAATGCCATTCTATTAAGAGAAATACATTAAATATTACTATTAAAAGTAAAACTCCTCAAGACTATGTGGACTTGACACTTTTTTCAGTGAAAAAGAATAAGTCTTGTACTTTTCCATTATAAAGGATAAGTGCTACGAGAATCAAATACAAATCAGGTTAGAGCTAGAGCAATGAATTATCTATGCAGAAGACAAAAACTGCTGAAATCAAAGCCAGGCATTTTAAAGCCACATTATTCTGTGAGTCTATCTATCACAGCTCTCTAGTTCATGTCATCTTTTGTAATACTTCTCATAGGCAAAGAATCATAGTCCAGCCAGGCCATGATTTCCTAATTACAAGTAGTCAGAAGAATTCATTTAAAGCTCATTTTCCAGATAAACACTATATGATCTTTATAACAAAATAAAACCTCCTCAGTACAATGAGAAAAAGACAGTAATGTTACGATAATATACAGCACCGACACGGAACATTTGTACAGTGCAGCCCACTGGGCTGAGGCAAGACTAAGAAAAGTTACAAAACTACATACTTATTTTTGCTACAAAACAGTTGGCCATAATTTATACACACATATAAAAATCACAATAAAGTCAACTTCTAACAGCCTTTTAAGTCAGCATGAACATATACTTCAAAAGGAGTACCATTCTAAGCTGCTTTTCAAGTGTGCACTTCTGAAGGAGAAGGGGTGAATAAATCGTGCATTTTCTGATACAGCAGTGGTCCCATGAAACACCAGTCTTCTAACCCACTGAATTTGGGTCCAGGTTTTGGCTTGAGGGTTTTTTTTCCTTATTTGGGTTAGATTTTTGGTTTTGTTAAGGAGTGGGGGAAGCTGGGGTGTGGAAGGAGGTGGGGTTTTTTTCCTCATTTTTTTGTTGCATTTTATTTTCCTAAATCAGTCCAAAGGGGCTTTCAGGAAAGAAGATGAGGCATAAAGGAGAAGTAGAACACTGCACATGACATAGAAGTTACAGCACAAACCTGTATCCATCACCATATTTTTCACTGTTTTTTTCCCTTCTACGCCTTTGCTTCTCTCTTCTGGCCTCGATTCGCCGCTTTTCTTCTTCCTCACTTTTAACTTCTCCTCCTTTGCCATCTTAATATGCAATACAAGGATTAATAAACAAACACAAACCAAACAAACAACAATAGTAAAAGTACCTGTCTTCCCCACAAGCACCTCAAAATGCAGAGGAAGACCATATACCGACATGTTTCAATGGTTTACTTAAATGTCCTGAAAGTTTTGCTTTGTTTTCCTCCTCTAAAGACAACCAAGTTCAACATTTGCTTTCAGCAATGTCCATTTAGTAGCTAAGGGTTTACATTCCAATTTACAGTCATAAAAGTAAGGAAATTCAGAGTTAGAGCAAACCCTTCCTTGTTGTGCCTAGTTATTAGAGGCCTCTTTAAGTAAGTGACTAGGAAAGGGTGACTGGTGGTGCATGGGGAGAAACACCTTGTTTAAAACTCTCCCATGTTTTGAGAGAACAATTGCTACAATTCCCTTACATAAAAAGAAACTATATAACAGACTCTTCTGCTGAGAAGGCAGTTTCCAAAACCAAAAGTTCTCATAAAGGAGACAAGACTGTGTTTCTCCAACATACAGTACCCAAAACTGAACTCCAACAACTTCATTATTTTTCCCCACTAGAGTTCACTTATTTCACAGAAAAACATTACAAGGATTTTCAGCTAAAGAAACAAATCAGTTAATAAGGCACGGCGGGATGGACAAGGACAGACAGACTCACCACACAACAAAAAACCCAACCAAACCTTCAGAGAACCTGATTAAATTACCACCTGGCATGTAAGTGTGAACAAATAAATGAATAGAAATTAGTTTTGCAACATTCAAGACTTTCAAGGACATTGATTTTCTGCATAAGTGCCTTTCCTATGTCTGCTTTAAAAGTCCACGGACAAACGGAAACAATTAGAGTATTATTCAGTGAGTAGGTTTAGAGCAAGAAAAAGAGGAACACTTTGCTCTCTTTTGCAGTTCAACCTTAGAAGAGAGGTCAGCCTTCAAGAAATCTACCTCCATCCAACCAGCAGCAGAAAGGAACACAGAGCAGCACAATGCAGAAAACACCAAGATTTGCAAAACACACTGGCTCTACAAGTGGCACTGAGTACTGAAAACATTTTCACTAACAGCTTACGTTTCACTCCTGATTATCCCAAGGTTTTTCACTCTGTAGCAAAGAGTTTCAAAATGTACTGTGATCCAGAGAGGACAAAAAGTCCATCCATAAGATTAAAAATTCAAATTGAAAACAACAACCACGTACTCACAGAGGCAATTCCCATACTGATCTCAGGATTTAAATTTCACTTAGTGCACTACCACCAACCCTGGAAATGTGCAAATGGTCACTTGTTTTACTGCTGTAAAAATCATCTGGTATGACATTCTGTGGAGTGAAATGGCCTCTATCTTCCCACTCAAACTTCCAAATTCAAGTGCCTGTCCTGTTAGAAGCTGGGGAATGGAAGCCTGAATCTACATATAAACTAAGACTCCCACTTTCCATCAGTGCACTTATGCAAACTTTTAAAAAGTAAAAAAAATCTACACAATTTACAAATAAACTGAAAAAAAAAATTACTTTTATTTCAAGAAAAGAAACACTCATCAACTGGCTGCAAATTTCCAGCACTCCTTACCACCACATTACACTGCATATGCA
The DNA here is from genome assembly GCA_035041135.1 of Platyrinchus mystaceus. Lineage (NCBI taxonomy): Eukaryota > Metazoa > Chordata > Aves > Passeriformes > Tyrannidae > Platyrinchus > Platyrinchus mystaceus. Next base: position 15,763,379 of record JAWWLV010000005.1, on the reverse strand, counting down.
ATAGGACAGCATACACAAGGAAAAGGAGACTAAAAACACTTTCAGCCTTATCATTGGATTTCTTTGTGTATGTGTCTGAAATCACCACCACAGTTAATATACACTTTAATTGATTTTACGTAAACTAATAATAAACCTGTTTCATTAAGACTGTACATGAAACAGACCCCACATTCTTAACAGCAGCTCTCTGAGTTAATTGAATCCACTTTTATAAAAGTGACTCACCTAGGGCTTAAGGGTGAGGTTGATCAGCTAGTGGGATAAATAATAGGATATGGGTGAGGAACCAGTGGGATTAACAACATTCAAGCAACGGAATGGTAGTTAAGACCATGTACATTAGTTTCACAAAAATTAAAACAAGTCAAACAACAACATACAGAGATGATCAGAGGGCATAAACAGTAAGCATGAAAAAAACCAAACCAACTGATGGATGGATGATAGAAATAACTATCTTATCCACAGCCTAAATTTATAAATGCTTAAAAACAAAAAACCAAACAAAAATAGTCATGCTACTGAATAACTATTAGAGATCATACATACAGGCTTACTATATCTATTCACGCAGTCTTACAACTACTGTACCTTACCTGACAAAGTAAACTGACTTACCTCCAAAAGTCTGATAACCGAGATCATAAGCATCTCTTGTAAAGTCTTCATATATAACAACTGCACCACTTGTATCAACTTCAATTTCCTAATGAAGTCAAATCCATAAATTAAAACAAAACAAAACAAAAACACGCCCCAAAACAATGTCACTCTAAATCCAGAAAGGCAGCATAAATTACTTTATTTCCAATAATCTGTTACTTGCTATTTCTATGAAACAGGACAATGAAAGAAAGTGAATTGAGTATCTTCTTGGACTCAGTGTACAAAAACTTCTAGCTCTGCACTTCTCCTTAATGCCTTATAGCCTTAGCGAATTAGTTTCACAATCAAAATTGTTTTCTACATAAATATTCTGACTTCCAATCCAGACTTCTACTTAGTTGAGAACGTGTTAATACCTCTAGTGAAAAAGAAGGAAAACACCATTCCAGTCTTTCAACATTAAACCAGGAGATATATACCTATATACACACACTCATGCTTAGCTTACTAACAACTTTCTTATACAGTATTGCAACTGTGGTGGGGACTAACCTTTGTACCCTGTCAGAGAACACCTTTTAACTCTGGTTCTTTTATTTACAACTCTCTCCTTGATGTGTCTTATGTCTTACCCATTCCTCCTCACTTCTGCTTAGCATCTCCTTTGTATTTAATTTCTCAACCCACCCAGGCAGGTCATAGGTATGAGTTCAAGCTGTCTACCTGTGGCAACATGAGAAGCAGTCACATGAGAGCTTCTCTGTGCATGATGACTAGGGAGGGTCTAAAAATACACTGTAAAATTCATTTTCCAGGCTACCTGCACAAGCTGTATCTTGTCACTCAAAATCAGTAAGGCTTTCAGACTGCCACCAAAAGAAGACAGTTTTAGACCAAATGAAGAAAAAAATACACTTAGAAAAGCTTATATAATTTAATGTTCAACTTCATAACTCTAGCTTAGCAACTATTTGCCTTAAGGTATACTATGGAAAGTTCTCAAAGAATCACAAACATTTTTCAATTCTGGGAATCTTTACCTCTATAGTAGAATCCTGGAAAGATGTCTTCGTGTCTATTAACATAAAATGAGAAAGAATGCAAAAGCGCTGTCACTGTCAATTCATTTTAAGACAATAAAGATATTTAGGAAAAAAACCATAAACCTTGTTATGCAGGTAGGATGGTCTACATTTACAATTCATCATAGTTCAATAATACTATGAAATGTAAAATCAATTATCCTTAGAAATATAAATTAAACACTTTTAGAAGCAGTAACCTCTATCTAACCCCAAAACAAGAAAGTCAAGACTGAAAGGACAACATAATTTTGAGACATATTTTCATATATACATTGTCTACCAATTGCATCAAATCTTCTGATAGTTGTCACACACATTTTAGTTTTCAACTACATGATACTGCTTAGGGCATCTTAGTTCCAAGTTTCAGAAACTGTGTTAAACCACTCAACAGTTTCTTCCCCCTAATCTCAGAGCCTGCATTCTAGTAGGTGTTATCTATTCTACTTCTTAAAGTAACTTCAATGTTATGTAGTATATTGGTCCTTGGATTGTGGAAATCAGTGAAGGGGATCAGATAATAAACTATAAGTGTTCTGTTAGAACGTACTTTAAAAAAGGAGAATGTACAGAAGTACTGAAAGAACTCAGATGTGTATTCTACAGACCCTTTTCATCATAACAAAAACTGGTAAGACCACCAATAACGTTCCCTAAGAGGAATGTCTTCTATACACCCAGTGCCTGAAATTTGTACAGTATTCTTGAAGTTACAGTTAAGGGAAAAGTTTCGTAATAAACAGTAATATACTCAGAATTACAAAATCAAAAATAAAATTTACACGTGAAAGTTTCTGCCAAGTCTGTGCATTTACCTTGCCAACTGTGAGCTACAGTAACTTTAAGATGTTTTCAGATGTGATTTGAAACCAATATATACAAACTATATAAACTATATAAAACACTGCAGATCCAAATTACTAGGAAAATACAAGCACAAAAAACTAAAATCTGACTGCTGTACATACTGATCATAATATTTAATACTCAAGTTAACATTCCCTCAAAGCAAGTAACTCATTCAAATCTCATTAGTGACTTTTTTTCTCCAACTCTGCCTGCAATATCAAAGTTATTAGAGTTGAAGTACATCTTTATGGAAGTTAAAGAAACCAAGCATCACTAATACAATTTGAAATTTATATTTATAGTTTACCTATCACATTTAAGAGTTCTTCTTGTCATTACAGAATTTCATTTGCAAGTGGGAGCAATCTCTTTCTGTCTTTCATAAATTATTCTATAACAATGTTCAGCGCTTTCTCAGTTTGCCTCCCTTCCCCCCTCCACTTGACCCACGCCTTATTGCAGCTGGTGCACTACTTTTAATATCCAAAGAATTTGGACAGTGGTGCCCAGGCTCATGCAAGAGCACATTTTAATATCTGTCAGGCATTGTCAGATTTCACAACTTGAGATCTGAAATTATTTTCAGTGGTGAAAATTTGCCTCCAGGAAGTATCATTATAAAGTCTCAATGAGATAGTCTCCAACAGTACACATTTGAACACATCAAAATACTCACTGTCATTCAGCAAATTACTGTTGCAGTAGAAATTTAGATGAGTAAATTCATAGAATCTGTCGTAGACTACTTCAAAGGTGGAAAATAAAAAATTACAAAACAGCACATGCATCCCTTTTTCTGAATATTAGAACTAAGTAATTTCTAATGAATAAAAAAATTAGTAACCTAATTTTAAGAATTTTGGCACTTATTACTTACTAGGCGATTTTTTCTGGCTCAGCTTCAAAATAGGTTTTGTCATTTTGGGTTTCTTGATGAAAGTCCCACCAGGTTTGTTATACGGCTGTGGTATCATTTTTCTTTTTATTCCTCTTGCAGCAACTGCTGCAGGACTGGGTTTGTTATGATAGTCAACGACAATCCCAGGTCTGTGCATTCCTCCAAAGTCTCCCATATGCTGAAAATTTGCAAAATCAAGAGGAAGGTATTAGTATATGAAATCAATATAAATAAAACAACTACTTGGTACAACAGAACTGTGAACTTAAATAAAATCTGCGTTTTACTGCAAACTGCAGGAGAAACTTAAGCTCCTGGTCTGATGCTCTGTTGTGCAATGGCTTTGTGGGTGTTTGTCCAGTAGAACGACTGTGTTTGTATAAGCTGTGTTTCTGCTTATTCAGAACCATTGTCCAGGCAATGAACATATCTATCAGAGTTCATATCTCAGCCTAGCATCTTGGCTACTCTCTTCAGATTCTCTAGATGATGAAAGACATCTCCCTCTGGGAAAAAACAGAGCTAAGCAACTCAGTTCTCAACACTAAAAAGGAAAAAAAAGCTTCTTTGCTTTGCATCTTATGCCAAATGATATACTGGTGATTTGAAAACTGAGTAAAGAAGGCTGTACAATGTGGAAAAGAGATTAATTGAAAGAAGATCACTTTTTCTTTTACTTATCTTTCCACTGAATTCAATAAAATCAGAATTTTTAAGTTGGGCCTGGAGAGACTGAAACAAAAACATGGCACCAATAGAAATGAAAATTCAGCTGAAAGACTAAACCTTTCTACTATTTCTAAGATTATGTACAGTCAGTTGTGGACACTTGTATATAAAAGTTACCTCTCTGAAGACATGGAATAAACAAGTAATTTGAAGAGGGAAATTTTCAAAAGTGCTAACATACTTCTTAATATTAACTCAATTATTTGATTAATAAAGGACAGAAGAGAGCCCACTGGCTGGATGGGTGACTTGGATAAGCAGAAATATTTGTATTTCCAGAATTAATATTACACTGCCAAAAGAACATTAAAAATAACTTCAAAATACTTGTGAAAAGTATGACTTTTTTAAAGCAAATTTTAAATGACAGACAGATTGTACCAAAGCTGGCACTTTTCTTTGTCAGAAGTCCATGCACAAGATCTCCATGTTAACCTATTTAGTTGAGATAGCGATAAACTACCTAGCATGTACATTTACACTGGACACACCAATTTGACATGAAGTACGCACTTGGATCATTTCAAGTTCAGGGGTTTTTTAAACAGACAATCTACCTATTAAAGGTGCAATGCATTTTACATATGGTAAGTAGTTTAGCCCTTACATTCTCCTTTATTACATAGAAGGACTAAAAGGATAAATTTCAAAAGCGAAATAAAATAGAACTCAGTTGTAACTGCACAAAGCTTTCAGATCTAAGTGAGTTCTGAAAGGATGGAACTGAGGCTTAAGAACATAACACTTTCAGCATCACAAGTAGAGAAACAAAGATTAGAATCTATTTCTCATACCATGCTACATGCTACCTAATAGCCGTGTGCAAATCTGAGCTAAAATTTGAATATGGCAACTACAATACTCAAGGAATGCTGCAAAGCAGACTTTCTGGAACAAAACCACCACGCAGATAGGCATTTAAAAGACCCAGTAAAAAACAATCTTCCTCTACGCTTCGAACTACAACAAGTTGTGCGGTTTAAAATTAAAGAATCACTTCCCAAAGAAATATGGCACGCTTAGGACTTGTAAAAGATAAGTTAGACCTACAGGCACAGGCAGAAAAGTGTTCACTGAACTCTTCATACTTAAAAAAACATAGAACTGGTATTATAAAACCAAGGCAAAGGGCACCATCAACTTAAAGCTTGCACTTCTGTCAGGTTTGGGAGTTTTTTTTTTATTCTCTTCTGTTGTGCTTTTTTTCTCTCAACTCACTTAACGTCAAATTACTTCTTCAAACTGCGATCCACTGTTTTGCATACAGTTAATCATGCTGTTCCTTGGACACAGTTTTTACATCCTACACTGGAACGGAATCCACTGAAAAGGAGTTACAACATAAATCTTCAAATCAAATTAATACAAGTAACAGGACTAGGCACACTATGTGGAGATTAATTTCAATTCTGTGAAAGGACCTGATTTCAAATTGATGATGCCCCTTTAACCATGCTTTAATTTTGAGGAAGAATCACTGTAACTGCTAACCACTCACCTTTGCCATTTTCTCCCCATCACCCTTCCAATACACAAGTCAGATCAAGAATTAAGTTTAAAAGACGACTTGATGTTTGATAAAACATGTATTCAAACACACTAAAGTATTAGCTAAACTTTGGCCTTTACAGAAAACAAACTACCCTAGCATTCACTACCTGGGTTTTATTTTTTGCTTATACATTGCACCTTTAACCTACTCAAAACTTCAAAAGACTTTGAATTCAACTTTTACAGTATTCAAGAATTTCCCCACCAGCATCAGAGATGCTAGTGTTTACAAGGAAAAATGAAAGTCCTTTTAATCCCTTTTAGACCAAACCTACTACTTTTATCTTCACCTTTCAAGCAAAAGGAGAGATTTAACAAACCTTATCAACTAGTCTTCTATTACTCATTACTTTCAACAGAACGAGGGACTGGGTTCTACTTGAAGTCAGCTTCAAGGGGATAAACAACATTGTCAACCATGATAGTTTGCTTGGACAAAACCCCCACACTGTACTGAACAGTGCATTCATTTTAAAGCAGTGGTCTTGAAAGGGTTTAAAAGAGTGTCTAGTGAAAAGAATCTGAAAAGATTCTGTACTTACTCCTCGGCCTCGGCCTCTGCCTGTTGATGGTCCTCCAAAAGCATCATAGTTTCTGCTTCCAAATCCACTTTCAGGATAAGCAGGCGTTCCTCTCCCCCGAGAGCCTACAGGTGCAGGCTTCATATGGGGTGAAGAAAAACTGCTGTAGGAAGAGTAACTCTCTCTTCCTCTGTCCTCCATAAACCCAGGCCTCAATTTTGAACGGGAGTAAGGTGCTTCCCAGCTAGACCCGCCCTGGTTTCTACCTCCGAAAGAGTCAAGGCTATTCCGGTAGGAGTTGTCAAATCGACCACCATAACTACCTCCGAAGCGGCTTTGTTCGGGTTCATTATAACCATAGCCAGATCTGTACAGATCTCGCCCACCCAGAGAAGACCCGGAGTCGTAAGACTCATAAGGTCCAAACCTGGAAAAGTTGCACAGTGAGGAGAAAAAAAAGTAAGCTTACTAATGTTATACATTACAAAAGACAAGTTATCAGTTGACATTTATCAACTAAAATCAATTTATTACTATACTGGTCCGTACAGTCGTGTTATTGTTTAATCTTGATTAGGGCTGGGCAATTCACACTATGACCAGACAGAAAGCTATCTGAGCCATTTTTGCTACAAACAATTCTAAAGTTCAGTATACCTGAACTTTGTTTACTTAAAATTTTCAGCAACATGTATTTACTAAAACATTATTAGAGCCCAGCCCTAGTCTCACAAAAATAATCACCTGCAGACATTCATAGGCTAGTCAAACTCCTTTCTTCAAAATCATACCCTCATAGTCTAACAGTTAAACAGCAGTTAAAAGGTGACTAAGTTCTGAACTGAGAAAAAACCAAAATCTTTTCGTTTTTTAGTGGTACAGTTGTGAGCCTTAAGTACCGCACAGTTCTCATTTTAAAGGAAAAATACACATGCTCTTCCATTCACATTTGTAGTTTTTGGAAATTCCCTGTAAAATTCAGTCTCCCAGTCAAAAGAGTTCACAGTCTTCAGTATATCAAGCTTTCACGTGCAGACCAGTAAGTCTAGCAACTCAGGATTTTCAAAGTCTACCCAATGCATGCACAGTGGACACAAACAGTCCTTGGAATTTTAGAGTAAAGTAACAAGGAGCTGAAATCTTTAGTTATTTATCAAGAGTTCGCTTTGCCTAGGGCGGGGGAGGTGTCAGGCCAGAAATCATCAATACTTGTAACCACTTGGAAGGGAAACACGTTAGTGTCCCTGCTGGGTTATAACCGGGTGACTCAGAAGGCGCTGGGAAAGATAATCCCTTGACTGATACAATGTAAACTCGGAGAGACTCAACTTATTAACCGTATCTGTAGTAAACTGCCTTCATTTTAAAATATTTAGTCTCAGAACACCCAAAGCTACACAGAAAATGACACTAGAAGAAGACCATGCACAATAGTAACATAACATGGCAAGAGACATTTTGGTGTTCAAGTAGTCATTGGACCTCAATCATATGCAGATTACTATATGGTAGGTACAACTCATTCCTGAATCTCTGCTCAGAATTTTAAGTCAGCCTCAATATTCATTATTGAACAAATTATATTTAACTAAAATGTTTAACAGAACCAAGCAGCAAAATACAATACTTCTCCAGCCTCCCTCTTTAGTACTGTCCTTTCCCAGTGGCACCACAGTGACTACAGACAAGAATCATACAAAAATTCAAGGGCGCTCACAATAAAACCATCCTATTATCTAAGTTTTCTTCACATTTTATCCCCTCCAAGATAGGATCACTACTCGGAAAAGCATGCTTCTTTAAATACAATATTAAGACCTAAATCAAATCAGCTGCTCCCTACTGTTTTTATCTGAAAGAGCAACAGTAATAGAATCCTAGCATGAAATACTCAACTTTAAGACCACTGCAGCAGAATTTTTAGTTTTAGACCAATCCATCTTAAAAAGGAGCCCAGAACATACACACAGTTTCAAGTGTAATCAGTACCTGCCAGTGAAATAATCTGGACATGACTTTCAGATTCAATACCAAGATCATTTGAGCACTGCACATTCAAACCAAAGAACACATACCCTAAATGTTCCTTGAAAACGGAATGTTGATAGATTCAGTCTAAGGCACTAAACCAGTCAGGTCTAGTCAGCTATGTCAAAAATGGTATATCAGGCCAATCAGCTACAAATTGCCAGTCATTACTGAAAAATAGAACTTTTGCTATTTTCATTCAAAGACGCATTGTTTCACTGTCAAACTTTTCCACAAAAATCTGATTATTACAAGAATCCAGCTCTTACAGTTTAATATTTGCCAGTATTTATCAGACATGAAGACTCAGAACGGAAGTGTTCATACAAAATCGTAACAACATGCCTCAGGAACACTTAAGTTAGAAGACAGAATGATTTTAACCTAAATTGGATTTGATCAATTCTTGGGACAACCGAAGGATTATTTTACCTGTTACCACCACCACCACCTCCTCCGCCTCCACCTCCATGACTCTCCATCCCATAGGATTGGTTAAGGTAAGAGTCCATGGATCGTGGGCCACCATAGCCTCCATGCCCATAATCACGGTCCATGTCTAAAAAAAGAGCAGAAAAATGTTTATAAAGAAAGCAAGTGAGAAGTCTTACTAAGTAATCTAGTTTAAATTCTTAAGTAAAAGGTTTACTCTTTGCCATAGTGCTTACAAACAAAATGCAAAATACAAAATTGCCAGTTGCAAACCAATGTTGACACTGTGCTTAGAGAAGCCATGTGTCTTTGTCATCATTTGAGCACCTCTCAATCGGAATGAAATTCATATTTTTTTTCCCAGTAGCAAGTAACTCAGGATTATTATTCTATCAACTGGAATCAACACAAGTTAAATTAAGAGAATAAAATGGAGACACCTGATGTAGAATATGACAAATTTGTGGAGAATTAAGACTGCTTCCCACTCTTTAATAATACACACAACTCACAGGTATCTGCTTTCTCTATCCAAGGCCATAAAAAACCTTCAGTCACACTGACAGAGACCCTGGGTCAAGGTTACAAGCTGTCTTGCTGCAGTGCAGACTCTGTATATAGGCTACAGTCAAACAAATTAATTTTCTCCCAACTTATTCCTCAGCACTGGAAGTCCTGTGTAAAACTCATAAATTCAAAGCACTAAAACAGTGTCGCAGATCTGCATAAGTACGATCCACTGCCTTTCCAAAACATACTCAATTTGCACCTCACTGGCATTCTAGAAACCAAAACTGCTTCCAGTAGCAACTGACACTAACTTTTGGATAAAACAAAGAAAACTTAGCAAGTCAAGACTCACAGGAAAAGTAACACAGAGAAGGAAAACACAATGAACACAGAAAAGACAAAAAATAAATTTACTCTGACAAGAGAGTATTTTATACATTTCAAGATCTCCATATGTAAACCACTGATTTTCCAGGACAATTAGTTAATTTGAAGTCATAAGAAATTACCCTATTTAAAGAGACACAGTAATTCTGTGTGCATATCATTTCATGAAAGTAACTGTAGTGCTGAAAATACCTATATAAACTATATCCCATTTGTACCTGCTTTTTATTAGCACCAAGTCACTGTAACTTACTTTCCTATATGTGTCCACAAGACTTCTGCACACGGTATTGAGCTGACTGTATCACTTTTACACAGATATTATTAGCATACCTGAACAAAGACTCCCAACAAATAAAGACCACCTGTTGATTTTTTTTTTTTTTTAATTCTAGTAATCATAGGTACTTTATAAAAAATTAAAAGATGATACTTCTGGAAAAAAAACCCCAACTTTAAACATGGAAGTCATACTGCACCTTTTCATATTCTGAACATACAATGAAGATTCAAAAATCAAAGCACAAAAAAAGCTTTTCAAAATACTACTCACGTAGCACAACACATCATTTAAACTGCAAAAAGAAGTGGCTGAGGCTTCTAACAAAAGCAACTTACGTTCTTCTCTGGCATGAAGATCTGCCACCTAATCCAGTACAATACCCTCAAGACCAAATACATAAAGATGCAGGCCACGAAAAAGAGGAAGGTAGTGAATAAAATAAACTCTGTTTTCCCATCATCATGGATTAGATGATCCCATGGTCAATCTCAGATTCAGGCTGGTTTTTAATACAGTATAACTAATCACTGACATTCTGAAAACTGACATACCTAACCTGGAAGTACCCAATAATTTACCTCAGCTTCACCTGCTCCCTATTATCAACAGGCCCTAAGACGGCACAAAAGCAATGAGGCTGAGTAGAAGAGGTGAATCTAATCATCCAGCAATGAAGAACACAACATACTGTCAAGATCCCTGCCACTGCAATGCAATTCCACTACAGGTAGGGAACCAGTGCTGTCCATATGCCAGAAGTTCTGTACTGGAAAACCACAAAACATTCACATGCAAAGAACTCCTCCAAAAAATGGTTTGAAGCATAGTTTTGAAATAAATTCTTAGTCTAAAATTATTAGCATCAAAGCAAATACTTAAATCCGTTCTACAATCACTTCTGACATCCACATTAGCTCAACACTCTCCTTACTCATCCACAGTTCATGTTATATAACAGCAGCAGTCTCTCTGTAGAGCTATGCCAGTCTCTAAATCCTCAAATCACTGCCTTTAGGACTTCACCACCTCCTTCCTAACAGCAAACAACTTTCTCATCCTTTTCAGACTCACTGCACTGCATTTACCTACATTATAATACACTCATATTTGAAAATGGTTAACAGGGATACAAAAGGTACAAAGATGTGAAGAGAAACAATCACTTGAATGATTTAGTATAAGAAACTCCAGGTAGGAAATAAAACAAGTAACAAGCTAAAGAGTTAAATGGATCCTTTTTTTACAAAACACATATACAAGTGCTGGAACTGAGTAACAAGAAGTTACTAAAAATTTATACAGATTTAAGACAGAAATTGGATAAATCAACTGACAAGAAATTCGAAGTATGTCAAACACAAAAACTATGTCTCTGGCTCAGAAAGTTGACAAGCTGCAAACCAGTGATGTCATATAAACATCCTAAAGGAGTACTTGTACCACTTGTTCCACACTCCCAAACACAGTGACATATAGGATACTGGTGAGGTGGGACAGACAAGACACATCTTTGACCTGATGTAATGAAGGTGACCTTGTGATCTCCTTCCGACTATTTCATGAACGGTTCCACTCTGCTGAGCAGTTACCCTATCATTCCAACCACCGGACTCCTGGTTCAGCCATCCTGTCAGCTGCAAACTTTACCAAAGATTTCTCCATTTTATACTTCATGTCCAGAGCCTGACAAAGACACTGCATTCAAATTAACAAGTACAGTATTTCTTCAGGTATTAAACTTTTCTTTACCCTGAAAGTCTGTTCTCCAGACAAGCTTTACCCTAAAACGGGGGAAAACATACAAGACGACAGTAAATATTCACTTAGATGAACCAAAATTAAAAGGCCTTTAATTTTTGAATGTAGTAACTAAATAATAATCACTGTCACCACCAGTAGAGATACGCAAAAGTTCCCTGTCCATGTGAATTATTCAGACTAAACGTGAAACTGCTTCACATGCTAAGAGAACATGTGTTTAAGCACTAAAGAAAAAAGTTCATTTTATTTTAAATAGTAACTGTTTATCAAAGAAATTGTTGAAGAAATATTATATCTGTGTATCTATGAATGCTACAGAATAAAAAAGATGAAAAAACAGTGGTCCATATTTGCTTCTAAAGCTTAAAAATAAAGAGTGAATCTCTGAACTGATGAAAACACTGTCAAAGTATCTGAAAGTATTGTGAAAGAATTTATTAAAGGACTAAACTGGGTTTTGGTATCTGCAGCCTCTTGTATAAATACAGTGTGGATGGATACAGCTATTGAACTGAAGTACAGAAACAGAACTTGCAAGAAAAACTATCTAGTTTTTATTTTCTACATTATAATTAAAAGTCTACTGATATAAACAAGAAGGAAGAGTTATGTCAAAGGTGAAAAAAATATATTACTTCTAAAAAAAAAAAGAATCTGACACTAAAAGACAAGTTTAATTTACAGATTAAAATGTTAATGTACGTGTATTGCTTCACACTAATTTGAAAAAAGGAAGCTATATGTGGTGGAGAAATCGTTTAAAATAGCTGCAAAATAAATCTCAATAGTCAATAAAGAAAAATCAAAATCTCCTTATGAAAATAACTAAGAAGTTAAATACATAATAGATCTCTTGGCACAAAGGACTCTATTGAAAAAAAAGATTACGATCAGAGAAAATTCGTATCATATTTATGGCAAAAAGAGAAGATATTTTCAACAGTGTTCTCCATGTGAAGTATATAAAAAGCTAGGAAAATGAGAAAGGAAAAAGATCTTGCAGCAATAAATAATAAATTTAAAAAGTTAAATTTCATTATATTTTAAATTCATAATCCTCAATGACTGCAACAAGCTTATGGATCCACTGTGCAATAGGAAGCACTATTTTCTCCAGGCACACTACATTTTCATAACACCACATCTACGTTAGGATCACAACCTTGTCATTAGGCCACTTCCCCTTCCAGATTAAAAGGACAGTAGTTGCAGTAACTAAACTATTAGCATGAATAGTTAATATTTCTGTTAATAATATTTACAGAATTTATATTGCAGAGCATGTCAACCCTGTCTCAGAGTCATCAGCAAGGGACAATGGTGAAATTAAAACAGTCATCAGACATCCAACTAAAAGTGCTTCTCACTGGCTAAAAGTTTCCAAGTGCAGGAACCTCGCCAAGAGCTCAAATAAATACTGGACAAAGATGAGAATTCCAAGATACATCCTCTGTTGCCATCTACTGGACCCCCACAAAACAGCTTTCAGCTCCCTGTGCAGAACCGGGTAACTCCTTTTGCATGCCTTGCTCGTGTATGTACAATGCATAAACAGTCATTGTAAAAGCCTCAAGCCACACACATCATAATTAATTTTTTTTAATAAATACAAATAATAAAAAGGTTAATTATCATAATGGAAACTCATACTACAGAAGTACATAAAAGGAACACGCTAATTGTACAACACACATTTGATTAGTTACTTTCCATAGGATGAGCCTGGATTCATTTTAATACTACTGTCATTAGGTCTCAGAAAAGCAGGTTCTAATTAATGGTTACAGTGAATATTCCACTAAGACACTTAAGCTGCCACTTAATAATAATCTTTTATACTAAAAATCAAAAGAACATTAATTAAGAATCAATATAGAAAATTAAAAAACAGGGCCATAGGTTTAATTTATTTATTTTACTATAAAGAAAGATAAATGCAAAATAATATCATTGCGGGAAAGAAAGTTAAGACTCAAGAAATGTGTCACAAAAATGATTATACTGCAATCAAAGAGGCGTCTGTAATCCGATGTGTTATTTCCATCCAACAGCCAGCAAGAGCATCAAGAGATCCAACAGCACGCGCTTATTTGCCGGCATCTGTAAATGAAGCTTGGATACAGTTTATAGTAAAGTTTTTATATTAACTTCCTTTTAGTACTTGATTGCATGCTGGCAAGACATGTCAAATCATTTCTTGAGTCTTACTAAACTCATAAACGTAACCATCTTACAAAAATACGTGCATTCCTTTTTGTTTTATCTGTTTGGTACTTTTGACAGTGCAAAAACAAGAGCTAGCTTTTGGTGTTTTACATTTACTTTATATGCTTTCTATATTCCTTCCCAAACTGTTAGTTAAGATAAACTTTACGAAAAAAACTAACTAAATAAAACCCAAGTAATTACAGGTTCTGGGGTTTTTTCCACGTTTGTATAAAAGAAGGGGAATATCCTTTCTTTTCAATAGAAGTAGTAAGAATAAAATACAGTACTTTGTAAGGAAATATTTATGCAAAAAAGGCATCATCATAAGACAAGTCTGTATTTCCCCCCCGCCCCCATCCCCACTCCTTGATCTCACAATTTTGATTTGGAACGTGCAGGAGTTCATGTTGACATGCCCAAGATGAAAATCGAGTCTCACTCCCAGACAGTTATAACTCCTCCAGAAAACAAATGTGCACTTAAACCACGTTATGCACTTTTAACAACCCGTTTGCTTTTCGTTTTTGTCAACACTGACTGTTCAGCCCCAACTCTTTTTACAGGTTAGACGTATTTATAGCTCATACCTGAGACTGACCCACTGGGCATGTTCACACCACAATGCATGGGGGTATCTGGGAATCTCCAATCTCTGTCTTCAGCTGGAGAGGATGGGTCAGTGAGAATGACTTAGTGCTTAGCAAGAGCTGGAGGGGAGAGACAGGGAGCCGCAACAAGAGGCGGCTCTCTCTCCTGTCGGATCTCCAGGCTCCTGACACGACCCCCTCACAGAGCTCGCCCCGAGCTCCCCCCGGCTCTGCCCGCACCCCCCGCCCGCCGCCGCCCCCTCGCCCCCCGCTCTCCCCGCGCCCCAGGGCGCCTCGCCCCGCTGGGCGCCGCCCCCGCCCGCGCCCCCTGCCCGCCCGCGCCCCCCCCGGGAGGGCCCTCCTCCCGCGCAGCCCTCCCGCCGCCGGCCGCCGCCGCAGCTTCCCCCAGCCCGGCAGTGGCGGCGCGGAGGAGAGGACGAGGAGGTGGGTGAGGGGAGCTCCGTCCTGCGCGTAACAAAGCGACCGCTGCCATTTTGAGCCGCGGCCGGGCCCCCCGGCGGCAGCGGCGGCGGCAGCCGGGCCCTGCCCTTGCAGCGGGGCGCGCCCTCACCTTCCCCGTAGTCCATGGCGGCGGCGGCGGCGGGCGCTGCTCGCGCGGCTCGCGCGGCTCCGGCCACTCCAATGGCGCTTCCAGCACAACGCCGCGAGGCGGGCCCGGCGCGCGGCACGCACGGCCACGGCGCGCGCCGATTGGCCCGACCGCGCGTCACGTGAGCAGGGGCGCGGGACGGCCGCGCACAGCGCTGCGCGCGGCGCCGGGACCGGCCAGGTCACGAGGGAGGCTGCGCGGCGGCCATTTTGAGCCCTGGCAGCCGCCATTTTGTGTTCTGGCGAAGGGCCCTGTCACGCTTGAGGAGTGGCAAAACATCCAAACCTTCACACGCACGCCCGAGGGCCCTGTTGAAGTGGCCACTGCAGAAAACGCTCCCTTGAGGTCAGGCAGTGCCTGGCAGGAGTGAGCCCTCCGTGCAGCTACACAGCCTGGGGCATGAGGTGCCCTGCCAGCTTCCAGTGTGGGCTGCTGTGGTGTTGTGCAAACCAAGTGGCTTTGCAAAGTAAACCGTTTATTTAAGCAGTGGCTCTCCCGTGATGCTCCCTCTGTGATGAACCTAACACCACCAGTTTAAGGAGGAAAGTCTTTACTGTGAGGGTGGTGAGGCACTGGAACAGGTGGCCCGTGGACGTTGTGGATGCCCCATCCCTGGCAGTGCTCAAGGCCAGGGCGGATAAGGCCTTGAGCAACCTTGTCTAGTGGGAGGTGTCCACGCCCATGGCAGGGGGAGTTGGGACAGGATGGTCTTTCAAGTCCCTTCCAATCTCATGATTCTATGATCTGTCAATCCCGAGATAAAATATTTTGGTGTCTATAACAGGCTGCACTGAAACAAACAAGCTAACATTAAACATGGACTTTCAGTTGTAAGGTAACACTTTATTCCTCTATGCAGCCAAAGATTTGAAGAAGAAACAGACTTTGCCCAGACACATGATC
>JAWWLV010000005.1:15689608-15747328 GCA_035041135.1 Platyrinchus mystaceus | reverse complement strand
ATCCCGAGATAAAATATTTTGGTGTCTATAACAGGCTGCACTGAAACAAACAAGCTAACATTAAACATGGACTTTCATTTTAGGTTAGTTGTAAGGTAACACTTTATTCCTCTATGCAGCCAAAGATTTGAAGAAGAAACAGACTTTGCCCAGACACATGATCATGCAAAAAACCTCCAATGACCTATGTGAAGATCACATGCAGAGAAGTATTTCATTCCCTGTTGTTTCTTAATGTTTTATAAAACCCTGACAAAAAAGAAACAAAAAGAGAGAGGAAAAAAATGATATGACAATGAGCAGATCTGGTACAGAAAACCTGGGAATATGACTCTGAGGACAGGCTGTGGGTGAACTTTCAGGCTGTATGAGTAGGCAAAGCCGCTATCTCCTGGGGTTTGATTTTGCCAGGGAAACAGGGCTTCCTTGAGTCATGGGTGGCTGGCAGGATGGCATCAAAAAAATTACAGTTTCTCCCCATCCGAAAAGTAATAAAAACCCCATGGCAGGGAAAAAAAAAAATTACCAAGGTGAAGAGTCCAAGTTTCACAATAGACTCAACCCTGCGCCTGGCAGAGCAGTTTCGCTCCCCGAGCTCTGGATGGCAGTACTTGCGAACGAATGTGAACCGCAGAGCATCGGCAGCGCCGCTGCGCAGGCAGCTCCCGACTCCCTTCTCACCCCAACATCGGTGGAGATATACACGCGGAGACAGTGGTTATTCCCCGCCAAAGGGAACCTTTCCTTCAGCTTTACCACCAACTTGTTATCCAAAGATACATTATGCTCGGGCAGAGCAATGATTTCAAGGTCCAAATTCCGAATACCCCTCACACAGACCTATTTGTGCACCCATCCCTCTACACCCACACCCTTACGCAGACCAGACATGTTCCTTGCACTGAACATGAGATCCATACAGTAGACATTTTCCTGAATGTCCAGGGCTGTGCATCTCGTGTTTGCAACGTAGCAGCCTCTTTTCTGCAGCCTTTTGTGCAGTAATGGTTCAGCATTGCACAGCCTGATCTGCAGACTTGTGCTTGTGAACAGGCACAAGGATCAGCATCCCATTGCCCTGCAGATGGACACAGACCTGCATGGAGCAGCATCCCACTGCCCTGGAGACAGGCACAGGCCCACCTGAGAGCTGCAGAGCTGGAGGAGCTCCTGCTGGGCATCTGCCTGGGCCAGCCTGTGAGGGCCTACCCGCCACTCCACCATAACCTGCAGAGGTGTTGTCACTTCTTGAGAAAAAAAGAAAAACACAACTATTTGAAGATTTTTCCCATGTAAGGAAACACACGGGCACAGCTCTACACAAAATAAAAAATCTGATGGATTAAACCATAGCATATACCTGTACAGAATCCAAAGGCTATCCTCAGTAGCAAGTCAGTATAAAGCCTGTGTTCCCAGATGCCCTAAAACACACAGCAGTCAAAACTATAAAGTATAATCTCTGCTTGAGGACTCAATGCATGCTGCAGGATGGATTGCTGTGGAATGCACCAAGTGGATTCTCATCCTATTCCAATGCATCCGGCTGGGCCAAATGAGATTTTTAATGAAAATGGTATTGAATAAGCAGCTCTGAAGGGAGTAAATAATGCAGAATAGATAGATTTGTGATCAGTGTAGCTAATGGTTATTCAAAATAAACAGAAAAATCCAGAAAACTGAGTTCATCAGAGTCAACTGCCCCTAAGACTATCAAAGCTGTTTCCCTGGTGCAAAACCTAGTGAGAAATTCAACAACCGAAACCCTCTGGTAGGCTGTACAACCTAAGGGGACTATTACATAAAAGAGAGCAGGATTTATAATAAAGTGTCTGAGAGGGAAACACTGTGATTGATCAGGAGACTGTTACAATGATATTATAAGATGTTTAGGAAAAACGCAAAAGACGGGGAAGGGAGGAACAAAGGCAGATCAGGGAAGAGCTAAAAAGATTGAGGTGTGTTGGAGAAAGGGTATAAAAAAGGCCATCTGCATGTAAGCAGGCTGCTGGTCAGTATGTTTGTGTGACTGAGCCCCATGGCTTATTGCCACTGTTTGTCCTATCCTCTTCTAAATGCTGTGTTTAACTACCTTCCATGTGACTGTGTTCTCTATTGTGTGTCTGTGCATCTGATCTGATAATGAACTCCAAACCAGACCAGCTGGTGAGTCGAATGAGCAGTCTGGGAGACAGGTACTGGGAAACCCTTGAAGGGCTTTTTTCCCGGCATGCATTCTTTGGAGCTGGATGGGACTGTGCACACTGCCTGCGTGTGTGTTGTGGGTCTTTGTAAAGACCCAGGCTGAGAACGGACAGAAGCATGTCCGAGGCCCCTAACACTCCCCATTCATAGGATAGTGATGCCAAGACATGTTTTTTGTGAACCTCTCCACTATTTTCTTGAAGCATATTTGTTCTGTGACTAAGCATATTGACTCATTAGAGCATACTAGACTACCAAAAGCCACAGGGTTAAGCCTCTATAGTTTGTCATGTTAAAAACCTGAATTCAAAAGGTCAGAAGGAGCCTCTGAAGAGATGAATGATTGTTGAAGTCAGCAGAGTTTCATACAGACTTTAGGAAGCTCTGAATTGGGCCCAAGCACATCATGGCAAGCTTACTTAAAATTTGTACACAACCTCCCAGTGTTACTATGAGAACTCCTGCAATCCCGTATGTCATTTCATGATCTGAGGAAGTTATTGACAACAGTTGTTATGGGGACAGTCGTCTGTCAAAGAAAAGAGGTTACATGACAAAGAGAACATATGATTATGATAGATTTGTTCTTATACAGAAGAGGAGGTGTTTTCACATGCAGCCCTGAAAATTCACAGGTTTATTTGGGCTTTTAAGGCTATTGCCCCAGAACCAGAAGCTCAGGAAGAAGCAACTGAATCTGGGGGCAGACCAAGACTACAGCAGGTATAACATAAAATTTTTTGGATTCAATACAAACAGGTCAGCAAAAGCGTATTATTTTAGACTTAATTATGATCAATGGGCCACTGTTGGTTTCAGACTTTTTAAAACAAAGGCTCCTTTTTCCTCCCTGCAGGACTCCAAAAAGGAAAAAAAAATCTAAGCTAAGGAAAGTAAAACAAAATGGAGACATAAGAAGAGAAAGGGAACAGACCAGTATTGTACTTCATTTGTTCTCAATGATCCAAACCATGAATGTGTCAGTTCAGTGTAGAATCTCCCTGTGCAATCACATTCTGCTCTTGAATTCACGTTCCACTGCTTCCTTGAGTTTGTTTTCTTTGTGGGTTTTTTTTTCGTAGATTCTTCAGAGCAGTACAGGGATAAGAGAACAATAAGTGATTTTTCCAAGAACAAACAGCAGCACAGTTACTATGAAATACAGCTCTTCTGCAGTTCAGTACTGTAACTACCCACACCCTCTCCTCCTTTTTCCAAGCGCTGTGTTTTCCTCTCACTTTCATTTAAAGCATTTTCTAAAACCTGAAGAAATTCTGTAAAATAACTATCAATTGCTGCTAACAGTGGGTAGCAAGCAGGTACTGACAATTATGGAGGCCTAACACTAACACTGTTTAACTGCAGTGGAGTTGATCTAAATCTCATTGGGAGGGGTTTGTCTGGCCTTTGATGAAAGCTTTCTGCCTCTTAACCCTGTTTAGAGCAGGTGTGATTGACATAGTATTTAAACCTACAGGAGCACCTGTCTGCAACAGCACATCTCTCCAGTGTCATTAGAACAGTATTCACAGCAGTGGAAAAAAAAATATTTTAATTTTTAACATACCTCACCAGTGACACTTGACATTTCCAGGGGTTAGCTTTCTTTGCATTTTAGGATGATGGGGACTGTGGTAGGAACAAGAAAATTACATTGATTCTTTATGAAACGTGAAATCTAATTCCCTTTGTTTCTTCTTAGATATTAACATAGAAGCAGATGCTTCCATCTGAGGCTCAGAGAAGAACCATGGTAACCATCCAGAGCCAAACTGACTTCAGTGGGCTCTTATGTCTGTCATTACAGCATAAATCAGAGCCATAATATGAGAATTCCAAAGCTCAGATATTATGGCCTCTGTATGTATATCCTGAGAATACAAGCGTAAAAGACGCACTAAAATTCAAAAGGAGGGAGTGGAAATATCCTAATGCAGAAACACACTAATCATGTTATCCTTTTCTACAGGAAAAAAAACCCACTTAGAATATAGATCAAAAGTCAATCAAACTTAACAATTTTCTTCATATAGCTCTTTACAGGAAAGACTAGAAGCTTTCAGATATGCCATAGCACAAACCTGCTGGAGCTTGCATCCTGCTGTGGCCCTGTTGGAGCTTTGGCAGCATCCCACAGGCAGCAGTGGGTATTTTTAAAGACAGCCATTGCCGTAACTCTTGGGTCACAGTAGAACACTGAAGTGAAGGTAATAGAACCCATTTCAGGTTTTGGTTTGGTTTTTGGCATGATTTCCAACAGCTAGTTGGTTGGGTATAGAGAGAGGACATCAGTTTCATTATGACACAGCCCTAGAGGAGAAAGGATCTTTGCAGAGCAACCTTCTAGTGATTGTCAAATTATCAGTGAAGCACTTTTCTTGCATGCAAATACTTACAATTAATTATGCTTATTGCTTTTATATTTACAACTTACTTTTACTTTACACTCCTCAGAGGCCAGCAGTAGTTATTATCTAATCTTGCAGAAATGTGTTGCAGGAGGCATGTGGGACTCTGGTTGGGCTGTTTGCTCTGTAGTCTCCACACTGGGCAAGTCAGAGCCGTGTAAGTGCCCTAAACAAAGACAGACCCAGAGTTGTCATTTCTCATTGCTCTTTCCCTTTAAAATAAAGCCACCATTAACTAGGATACAGTTACTCTAACTGAAGACAAGAAAGCCAAACGAGAGATGTGAAAAAGCATGTCACCTTCTAGGGAAAAAATAATTAACAGGGTGATTTTTTTTTCATACAGCTCAAGTGGCTGAAGACTTCACAGAAGTCCCACCCCAACATTAAGAAGAACTTCTTTATTTTAAGGGTGGCAGAGCACTGGAACAGGCTGCCCAGGGAGGTCGTGGAGTTTTCCTCTCTGGAGATATTCCAAACCCACGTGGACACATTCCTGTGTAACCTGCTCTAGGCAGGCAGGGGGATGGACTAGATGATCTCCAGAGGTCCTTTCCAACCCTAATGATTCTGTGATTCTGTGGTTCTAAGACCAAAGATCTTGGTCTCTAGTTCTCCTTGTGGCTATGGTTTGTAGAGACAAGTCCTTGGGCTTACTACAGAAAGAAAAAGAGAAGTCTGAAGAGGAGCACCCCAGATGGGTAATACCCCATGAAGGGGGTTCTTCAGAAACAGAAAACTCATCTGTGCCATAGAAGCAGAGGAAATCATACAGCAGGCTGCTCTGTACACTCTGATGTCTGTCCTTTTCTCTCTGTACAGTTAGTGGGACATGGTGATGTATTTGTTACTGCTTTTTTAGGGAAATGGGTAGAAGAGGGCATGTCTCCTTTTCTTTTTTGCTGCATAAAAGCTTAGATATGGGTTTCCTACAGGAACTGGTCACAGAGGCACGAGGCTGCCCATGTTCCTGTGCCTTCTTCCTCAAAACTTTGGTGAAGTCACACAGAGTTTGAAAATAAGTTTTAAAAGAGAAAAAAAAAGGTTGAGGGTATATATATTTGCACTTGCAGGCCACTTTCTGAGCCTTTGCTCTTGAGCTTTATTCTTACACTTGCAAGTGTGACTGAGCAACATTTTTTCTCATTTTTAATTTATTGTTTTTATTGTTACTTATAGCTCAGGTTTCCATGCTCTCTAGAATCAGACTGCAGAGGTGTAGGCAAACACTGTTACAAGACTTGTGACAGCATCACCAGAATGTCAATATCTGATTTGACGTAACATTTCACATATTTTTGTCTGTGTTTCCAAAGTAGTTCATTCCAGGAAAAATTTCCATGTGGCCCAATATATCCTGCCATGAGAGTGCTCAGCATTTTGTTCCTTAAGTTATGCTATGTTGGTGAGTATTACTGAAGAAGCTAGTCTGCAGAAGAAATTTTCCCAACGTGCAGGAAGGGAGAATTGCCATGTGTTTTTGCTGGGCTTATGATACAATGTGCATATCATGGAACACAATCAAACTTTCATGTAACAGTTTATTTCCAGGTTACTGACATTTTATAGGGGAATCACTGCACAGTTGTATGAAAACAAAGAACATATGCAAAACCCTTTAAAATGTGTAAGAGGAGAAAATAGATACAGCTTCTTTCTCACACTGCATGCATGCTGCTTCCCATGCACTTCAAGGATGACAGAAATTTCAGCAAACTCTTTTCTGTTCAAGGCTCATAAAACCTACATATGCTGCACGTTTCTCAATCAAGTTTTTGCATGTAGTGTGACCTGAAAATTTAATGCTTAAAATAATTATTCTCTGTGCTTTCCACTTGTTGTGCTTTGACTTAATCTGCAATGAGGAGCCTCCAAACATTCTGGCTTCTGTGAAATGTCTAATGATTACACACTACGTTAGCTCAATAATTGTGCTGGTAAACTCACTTTGGAGCCTTGGTCTGGAGACCACGTAGGCTTATTAACTGCAAAAGGTGGGTGCTGTCAGCAGTCAGGGCAGCAGCTCCAGGGTATCAGGGAGACAAGTACCTTGACACTGATGCCCCCAGCTCTGCCTTGGGAAAGAAACTTCACTCTGTGGTCTGAAAAATTACTTGTGCCCTGGTAACTCTGCCTGCTCCGCTCCACAGAGCAGCTCTGCCTGCCAGGAGACAGCTTCTTCCGCTGAGGCCAACTCAACTCATCCAGAAAATGATAGAAAGCATCTGCTCACTGTCAGCTTTTCCTTCCTCCTCCTCTTGTATTGCACTTGTTACGCTGGGTCTCAAGTCCTGGCACAAATGTAGAGATGCTCAGTGCAGCCTGAGCATATTCCTCAGTGTGAGTATTATAGTATCTGTCAACATTTCCTCCACAATACTTGAGAGCACTTTGAAACCAGTGCTACCTGCCTCTCAAAAATCCTAGTGAAACATGGATTTCACTCAGCTCTGTGCTCCAGGGTCATATATTTCTTAGGCATGTGGTTCCAGCAAGCCTCATCATCTGTGGTCTCAATCCAGAAGCCCTTTAATTGCAGATAACCTCATCTAAGCACAACTATAGATCTTAATATGGATGCACAGCATGGGTTTTCTGCACAGGTTCACAACCCTCCCTTTTTGAGGGCTTTTCAAAATCTCATTCTTTCATCCAGTTTATGTGCAGCCACACAAACAACTGAATCAGCTCTCCTGAAAGGAACTTCTGAGAAAGGGCAGGAGTGAATATTGTGGTGCTGGGGGATTCAAAGGCAGGTTTTTTCACCTTTTTTTTGCTACCAAGGGACATGTAACCTCAACTTCCACAACGTTATTAAGATTCACCCCCTTCACCACTGAGATTCCCCTGCACAAATCCCAGAAGTATTTTAGGTAGCTCTGGGAATGCGTCATGAAGACTGGTATTTTAACCTTCTAAGTGGTGTATGTTATGCAGTCTGGGACAGAAAGGTCAAATCGCGATTCAAACAAAAAGGAAATGCATACATTTCCCCCTCCTGTCAACAATTCCCTCCCAGCCCAGTCACCTCCAGCTATGGGCACTGGTAAACTGAGTTTAATTCTGGGCTCTGACCCAGATCTGCCCTGTGGCTGAGATACACCTCTCTTCCTTTTCCCTTCTCCCTTCTCAGTGACTACAGCAACTACAGGCAAACTAACAGAAAGCTACAGAGTGAGCGATACCTGCTTATGTATTTTTCATGAGGCAATAATAAATGCAAACATATACATCTAGCATAACGTTGGGCCCAGAGACCCAGGCCACCAGGACTAGTGTTCCACGAAGCAATTGGCTTGCCTTGCCCCCTGCCACATTCCTGCATGCAAAATACCAGGCTTTGGAAAGAGATATACTGGGGGCAAAGCCTCACACTGGCACCAACCACTCTGGTTGCCCAGCTCACACATACATACAACGGCCAGTTCCAGCTTGGTGTGGGTCAGAGACCATGTGTAAGTTGGCTGCCCCAAGAACAGACATGGGCTAGACTGGCTCCAGCTTTAGTCTCGTATGATGTACAAGAAATTTTTCCTGCATTGCTCTTGTTCAGTGGAATTTGTGTGTGGAGCCAAAGATTGCTCCACAACCACCTCAGAAAACTGTGATTCATCAGATGGCATTTGAAAGGGGCCATCCCAGTGCCTGTCCCCTAAAAAATCCCCAGCTATGACAGGAAAACTCTCTGGTGGCAGTGCATGTGGGATCCCGTTCAGGTGGGTGTTCCTAGCATTACACTTACATTGTCTCTTCAGTGTATTCCTACAAACACTTTTAATTTAGTCACCTAGAACAGGATTTCAGTACTACAGAAAAAAATGGTTTCCATGTTATTTCTGGAAGCTTATATAATTTTTCCACTCTCTCCTTTCCTCTGGGCACCACCTCCCCTTTGCATAATTTCATTAAGATGTATAAACTCTCCAAGATATATATCAGGGGAAGGAGTGTAAAAGCAGCAGTCATAGAAAAAAACATCGAAATACAACTTTCCATCCAAATTACACAAAAAAATTGCAAAATCCCTTGGCACCAGAAGCATAGGGAATCAGAGCCACCTACTAGCAAGTGAAGGTGGGGTTCCTGTGTGTGCAGTCAGGGCTGTGCCAGCAACATTAGGGAAGGTATTTTTACAGACATTTGAAGTAGAGAGTCTCAAGACCTCTTGCTGAAATTCATGACACTGCTGGTCAGACCAGCCAACTTAAAGGCAGCACTGCAACATAACCCTCCGCTGTGATCATATATGTTTAACTCAAGTGAAAAGGTCAGAAATCTCCATGTATTTTTTTAAAATACAGAAATTTGTAGGCTGACCAGAACAACCAAAGTAATGTCCCATCTGCCCAGGATCCATCCAGCCTCATGAGGGCTGTGCCAGAGCAACCACCTCTCCACGACCCTTCACCACTTCCTTCCTGAAAGAAGACACACAAGCTGTTCATTTAAAGCCACTTCCCAAATGCTCTAAGTCACAAGGAAAGCAAATCTATATATCAGCAACCATGGATATGGCGTTGTCAGTTCTAACCCTTGGATTAAATCAATGCTCTCACCATTCATGGGAAATGAATTGATGGTGTTGGATCTTTTCCCAGCAGGCTAGCGTCCGCTCCTCAGTGCCACTGGAATGAATATCACAGTCTGGCTCTCCTCTTGGGGCTTCAGCCAAACACATAGAGCAGATAAAAGGAGTGACCTGTTTTCTCAGCCATATGCCTGCTCCCTCCCCAGTTCTGGATCCAGGCACCAGGGCAGGGCTGACCAGTCAGGCGCTCGCTGCTATTTCCTTGGCTAAACCAGATCGGCAAATACAGGGACAACAATAAAGCTTGGAAATTTTTTTCAGCCACGAGCATGTTTCTTTGTCTGTAACTCATGTCTTTGTATACATTTACCCTCAAATGGCATGTGAAGATCCTCATTCTACATGGTGTATGTATTTTCTTTTGGCACGCCTGGGACAGTGAAAATCAATAAAGGCAGTTTCACTTGCAGGAGTTTGAAGCCATGGTGTTTGCCCAACAAACATCCCATACACACAGTCCTTCATTGCTAAAGAGAACTGCGCTGAAGTAAAAAATATTGCAGGCACTTCTCCTGATCTTAGAGCTTGTAAAAGGATATTCTCACACAAGCTTAAGGGCTGGATTGTGCAACTTTTGCAGCACTGAGCACTTACCTGAGCACAACCAGTCCATTGAAAAGGTCTGGCACAGAATTGTTCCCCACAAGTCTGTGATTCCAATAAACAACAGATTAGTTAATGAAGGACAGCACCATCTCCAAAATGGCCCTGAATTTTAGAGGGTGCTTATTTTTTTTCTGATAAAGTTAGCATAAATGTACAGTAAAATCTTTTCAAGAAGAAAATGGTCTCCACATACTGATAGGGTGCTGCGGTAGAATCCTTCAGATGAATGGAGGTTTTGCACTAGATTTTATTAGGGAGGAAGGATCTTTCCCAGAATTTTTCCTGTTCCAAATTGGCAGCAAAAAAGAAGAAAGTGTTTACCTGAGTGATTAATTTCAGCAGCTCCAGGACAGCATGTAGTTTCTTCCAGGGAAATAATTTGGATTCAGAAACATATAAAAGACCACTCCAAACGGAGTGTGCAATTTTCAAAAGAGGCATCTGGAAAAAACAAATTTCTAATCATTTTGGATGTGAAGCCAAAGGAATGCAGAACAAACATTTTGGTAACAGAAGAACGTTCTTTAAGGGGGATTAGGGCAGGAGCAGTTCACCTCTACCCCAGCTAGTGATCAAGCTCTGAGCAGCAACCAGGTTTGTTAGAGGATTGTTTCACTTTCTCATTGTTTCACTGAGCTCATTTAACCATACTCTTTTTAACAACAGAGCTTTGGGAGGTGAGCGGTGAAGAGGCAGAACAGCCCTGTGAACAGTCAGCACACTGAACTGCAGGATTTCTTTGCTTTTTGTGATGCATTAGGACCAGTTCCAAACTCCTCATAATCATCCCATTAATCTCCCAAGCTGTGCCTCACTTTAACTCTGCAATACTAGAAAAAGGAAATTTCCACCACCTCGGCCTTTGACGGACACTTAGCGACTGCTTTTGTGTGAGACCTCATGGAAACAAACCTCCATTTCGAAATGTGGTGACTGCTCCAGGAGACAACGAGAGTCTTGCTCTATCTGCCCAGTCTGAAAAAAAGCTTTGCATTTATAAGTCAGCTCCAAAGAGCTCCAAAATGCTTGGTTTGCCCTGTTCCAAATTCAGCACATCCCCCAGCAACTCTCAGCATGCAGGGGAGGTGCAGGAGCCCCATCTGGGTCCTCTTGTGGACAATGCTTTGGAGAGACACAAAATCAGCACAACCCAAGCACCATCCATCCATCCCTTCCTTGTCAGACCAGAGGCACATGCCTGTCTTTAGCACAAATCAGGGAGGATGGGGGTATCTGGCAGTCCCTCCTCCCCGTGTGAGCAGAAGTGGGACTCCAGTATCCTCTGCCAGCAGTGTCTGGAGCCCCGTCCTTGTCTTCTGCACATGGGCTGTGCAAAGAGCCACAAGGCTGTACAAGCTCAGACCACTCAGGAACTGGCAAACCACAGGGCATCCTGCATATGGTAGGAAGGAGAGGGGTCGCTGCCAGTGAGAGGCCCCTAAAGAGGGCAAAGGTGAGCAGCTGGGGCATGTACCATGATTTGGGTCTGTGTGACACAATCAAATCTATCAAAGACTGTAGCTTACACCAAGGAGTAATGCCTCTCCCCTTTGAGCAGATGGTGCCTCTGTGCTCAGACAAAAATGCAGGTCTGTTTGGAAAAACAAAGTGGGTATGTGCTGTGAAGGATGGACAAAAACAAGGCAGAGAAGGACAGAGAATTTGTTTTTTCTGTCACAGAAAGTTATCCCAAGCAGCCTGTAATAAAGGTGCCATGATGGGGGAACTGAAGCCGTGCCCAAGGCTAGCAGCCATGCTGTGTGCTCTGGGGCGTGAGCAGACGCTGTGGTTGTGGTGCCTCCTGAGGGGAGGAGGGAGGCTTGCACAGCACACAGCGGCCGTTTGCTCTCCACCGAGGCATTTTGTGGGAGAACCTTCCTTCCTGACAGCAGCCAAAGGAGGTGCTGCAGATCACAGGAAAATCAGGACAAAAGCCAGGGTCATACCACGGGAGAGGTAGTTTCCATGTATTTGCTTATCCTCCCTGGACTTCTCTCCCATGAACTTTCTTTGCATCCTCTTGAGACTCTGAAAACTCACAGCATCCCCAATATCCTGTAGCAAGGAGTTTCACAGCTGCAAACTTCCTAAACAGGACCACACCAAAATACTTTTGCATTAAACCAAGTGTTTAGAATTGTTTTTCTTCCACAAAATGTGTCATTCACAGCTACGGACAGGAACAGAGCCAGCCCTGCAGGCAGTGCCTTGTTTACCCCAAGTCCTTGTAAACCTGCCCACCCCACGACACATTCCAGCATGGGGAACCCCTCCTGGGCACCCAGTCTGCACCACTCTCATACACTGAGGAGCAGCAGCTGAGACAGAGGCTGCTGTTAAGCACTAGAAATGCTGTGGCCAACAGGATAAAAAGTGGAGAACCAGCATCTACACACCTTTTTCCACATCACATAGGACTGGTATAGTTTTATAATATCCAGTGCCTAGTCCAGTTTGCATCTGTCCATTCATCCTTTAAGCTTCTTTGAATTCAAGTCTTGCACAGAGCTAATCACCCCACCAACATTTTGCTAATAATAGCAGCAGCCCTTCGGTCTGTCAGGAGCACACATAAGAAAACCACAGTGATACTAGATGTCTATGGTCTCCACCATGCCAGCCCTTTCTCAGTCTGGTGAGGAGAAAGCAGCAGAATGTAAACCTAAAATGCTCATTTTCAGACCCTCTGTGTCCCCACCCAGGCTGTTCACCAGTGTTTCACAACCCTTTCTGTCTGCTGCGGAGCTCCTCTGGGGGAATCAACAATTAGAGGCCCCGTAAAGAATGTTAAAAGCATTTAATTAAACAAATACATTCAGAGTTAAACATGTTGCTAAGGATGATCAGTGCAAGAACATAAACAAAGCTCCAGAGGCACAAGGACCTTCACATGGGACAGGAACCCTGCCTGCCTTGCTCTGAAGATACACTTACCTTTTGCAGTGGGTGTAATTCTCCTGTGGGGCAACTCCTCCAGAGACACCCTGGCTAGGAGCATAACTGCTGTGCTGGGATAGGGGTGGCCAAGATTCTCTTGATTTCCTGGTGGGGAGGAGAAAGTCAGGTTTCAAACCATGGCGCAGCACTGCTGTCTACATGATCATTTTACAGTCTTTTAATTACTTCAGAAAAAATATTTAATTAAGGCTTCTTCTGTAGAGTTCTAGTTCAAAACTGCAGCCTGTCAGCTTACTGGTCCTAAACTGAAAGAAGAGAAGGTCCCCATGAGAGGACATGCTAAGGCTCTTTTGTGCAATGTCTGTGTGGACTCCTGGAGCTGATCTCTGTCTTGCAGAGATGGCACTGGATCACTGGGGTTTCAGATCACCAGCACCTGGGCTAAACACCCATGCTCTGGGTAAAGGCTGAAGTTTGTGGTGAGAGGGACATAAATCCTCAGCCATAAATAGCTCTGAAGGTCTGAGGAATATTCCCAAGTACTCTGTGAATTATTCAACCACACTAGTGCTGACTCGAAGGGACAGCGCTTCCACACACAGTTTTAAAGCCAATTTACTTAACAAGATTTTAATACAAAGACAGCTAGAAACCTATTTCATTCTCCTGGGTCAGATCATGCTGGCATTTTCTTAGGTCTCAAATACACAAACCAGTATTGACAGTGATCAGTTTACAATCCAGCTGGTTAAGCACGTTTCACAATTTCAATAGGTTAAAACCCGAGGCCCTGAAAGGTATTTGGTTTCCAGCTCTGTTGTGCATTACAGCCCTACAGACCTGGGTACATACTCGGAGTCTCCACTTGCCTGGCATTTTACATCCACAAGACATCCTTGCAGCTACACTGCAGTGCAGGAAGAAGTCCAGAATAAAACTCAGGATAGCTAAGAGACTGGAGGGCTTGGAGACCAACCACCAAACTTGGTAAACTGAAAGGATTGAGGAGAGAGTAACAAGAGTTACAGGGATAACAAACACACCCAAACAACATATGGTGAAAGGCTGAAGGGAAGGGGTTTAACCCAAGGCAGAGAAAAAAAATGAAAGGGGTGAAGAAGCAGCACTTACTGCAGAAGGCAGCTGTGACAATCATCAGGTGTTCTCTGCATCCTCTGTGAACAAGGTAAAAAACACACAGTCCAATTTCCAACATAGGGGAGGTTCTTAGGACACAGAACTGCAGAAGCCATGGGGATGCCTATGAAAATTACAACTTAAGGACATTATGGACAACTTAAGGACATTTCCCTGGAGGGCTGCACGAAAAACATTTCCCCAGGATGTGTGAGAGCTGGAAGTGGACAGGACCCCACTAGCCCCAGCATTTTCAGGCAGCTGGGAGGGAGCTTCAAGCCTCCCTGTGCTGGCAGGACTCTACCCCACTCAGGTATCACCTGCCAGCCAGAGGAGGGAGAATCCCTTCACAAGGGGAAGCTGCAGTTCCAAGATTAGACTCCAGTCCTCCATAGAGGCCAGGGTTTCCCTGCAGAGCACTGATGAGCATGCAGCCAGAGCAAGGGTGCAGCTCCAGGTATGGCTGTGCTGGGATAACTGTTAATAGTTCTGTGGGGATGAGCTGATCATGGATACTCACACAGAAGCAAGAGGGGAAGGAGATGCACAGGCACCCTAAGGCTCTCTCGGAGAAGCAGAGGGGACAGAAATAAAAAAAAATAAAAAAAAAAAAAGGAGAAGGCCAAGAGTCAAACCTGAAGGTTTAAACTTGGCTCTAGCCAGAAGCCCATGTAACTTGCATTCCAGATTTTACACTATCTTCCTAAAACTTCTGAAATTTCTACCTCCTCTCAGGACCATTTATTCCCTTTTTTTTCCTCTTATTCTGCATTTCCTCCTAGTATCACAATCCCCACCTTTCAGACACATCACATGCCAATAGGTTTCATTCAACAGTATTATCTTTATTTTGTGGTCAAGGGCACACTCTTGTATGGCATCTCCCATAGATGATGCCTCAGGAGGAGCAAGATAATTCTGGTTTCCCCAGCAGAGGGGAGCCTCTGTGGGGTGCTGGCATAGCAGCCAGACATTCTCCCAACCCAGCTCTGCCAGGACAGCTCCAGCAACACCCTCTGGGGTAAGCCAGCCTGTCCCAGGCCCACAACACTGGGTCCAGAGATGATGCAAGACGGTGTGAGGGAAAAGGGTCTTAAAATCCATTTTTACAAACCATGTAAAGCAGCAAAACTACCCAGAACTGGTTAGCAGAACAGCAACATTTCATGCATTTATTACTAATGGTCTACACAACCCAGTCCCAACTTGAGATTTTATTGGTTATGGGCACAACATGTTCATTTTATGGGAACAGACCTGCTCTGTGCTGGGAGACTTCCTGCAAGCAACTGTGGTGTTAATTTAGAAGATGGCATTCTTCCCAAACAGTCCTTATTAAACCAATAACCCTATGTTACCTCCAGCATCAAGGGGCAATGTGCTGTTGGAGGCAAGACAGAACAAAGGTCCTAGCGATAGTAATTGCAAAAGGGCTTAGGGGCTGTTCTCTTCAGGGAACAGAGGGAGATGCAGCCTGGCCCAACTCCAGTGTGTGTGGTTTTAAAGATCCTCACTTCAGTTGTATTGTGTTGATGTGCAGCGTTAAAGAGCTGCCACTTCTGCACCCATGCCTGGCTGAGTTACAGGAACTATTTTCAGCATCTTTGCCAGAAACGACATCTCTCATGACTTTTAACATGGAATGGGTGCGTGTTTGTAATCAGCTTGGAAAATCTGTTTTTGAGCTTAATTCTAAAGCTTCATCTTCGCTACAGAAACAACTGTACTCGGCAACACAGCTTACCCGCCCTTCAGCAGCATGGGGAATGATTTGCTGTCCTGGAAAATTGGTCACAGCATAAGCCCACAGGGTTTTGCAACCTCACTGTCTGATGCCTTTGGTTTAAGTGCTGAACACACTGTACAAGCACAAATAGGCCGCCTGAACTGGGAAGTCATCTAAAGTGCTAAAATGCCAACCATTTGGGTAACCCTGTAAGCTAATCACTGGTTCGTGCAGTAATTTTATCAATTCACAGTGGGAGGCAAGAGGTTAATGCCAAGGTCAAAAACACTACAGAATTCATCTCAATTCTTTCGGTTCTGGTAATCTTAAGGATCAACTTGCATGTTCCTACAGCAAACTTGCTCAAGAAACATCTTATTTAAATGCCTTCGCAAAATGTCTTTCTGAACAAACCACGTAGGCTTTCCAAGGGCAAGGATGTCAGCCACCAGCCTAAGACGAGGCAGACCAGTCATAAATACATTGCACAGTGGTTGCAGATGGCCTTGCCATCGCTGAGGAATGAAACTGTTTACAAATACAGCACAACCAAACTGATGCAAGCTGTTCCTCAGGGCTTTTTTCAAAAGAATCCCAAAATTTGGTCCTCCCAAGGTGCTTGGAATGCAACATATTCATATAGCAGTCTGTCTCAGACTGTACTTCTGCAAGCTAATAGGTTAATACATTTCTAATCATTTGGCTTGGCCTAAACAGAGTATCAGCAGTTTTTGTCTAGCTGTGTTTCTTCAACAGCGAGATTATAAAGTAAACCAGTTTGCCTGGAGAGGCTGGCATTTCCATCACTGTCTAACCCATTCCAACATCTTGCCAAACATCTGGCAGGAACAAGTTAGGGAACCTTACTTTTGCATGAGGCAGGGTGGCAGGCTTAAACAGATCTTGAGTTATCTTCTAGTCCTGCCTCTGACAGTTTGCTGTCTAAATCAAATTGTTCTGGGATCACACATTAGAAATGCATTGAGAGGGCTCTGCCATGCAGCTAATGACAAGACTGCCTAGGCCTCTTGAATCTTTCTACATGACATAATTTCTGCATGATTTGTGTTTTTCACAATCATCAAGGCATTTTGCCTCCAATAAAGAATCCACAGCTTATCGACAGGAAACTGAATTTTTTTTAATATCCTTTACCCCAGGTGAGAAGGCCGTACCAAACCCAAAAACAGGTCCCAGGTCACCAGGCTTAGCCTTTCTCCTTGCTTTGGACTGAAGAGCAGTGCCCTGCTCCACGATATCTTCAAGGCCCGTTCAGGCAATGATCCCATCACACTGGGTGACAGCTGCCCAGATAAGTTACCCTCAGCCCTTTGCCACTGTGCCCTACGGCTCTGCCATCAGTACTGGGATCCCTCAGCAAATTTGAGGTTTTTGTTCTCATCTTTAGCACCCTCATGGGGTCACAACCCCAGACCCAACAGAAGCCTCGCTTTTCATGTTCACAACAAGCTGCAGAAGAATTACACTTGGGACTGTCAGGTTTCCTGCCCAACTCCCAGTCTTGAGAACCAAGAAGTCTGAAAGCCAAAACCTGTTCCTGCAAGAAATGAGAATGACAGTCAAGACCACAGCTGTAGGAGCACCTCATTTGTTTAACTTGACTTCAAGTAAAGGAATCACAGCCTAGCCCATTGCCTTCACATAACCATACACCACCAATTTCTGTGCACGTCCATGGAAACACAATATACAGAACTGCTCTTTCTGTAAGATTTTTATTAAAATACAGTCCACAAAGCAGATGCCCCATACTCAGACATGACTTGCAGTGTCTGGGCATCCTGCTTTGCTACCAGAGGGGGCAGCTCAGGACTGCAAAGCCATTTATTTAACAGTAGAAAGCCTTTCACAAGTGTCAGCATCCTCCCTTACACCAAGAGGCTTGATACCTGCTTAGGACAGCAGTAGCGCTGTTGAATCACTGAAAGCAGCTTCCAAAAGGTCAATTTATTGGAAAACTAAAGGATCTTCACAGAAATGACTTACAGTGGCTGGAGCAAATAGAACGGGCAATTTCTTACTTCCTCCAGTTTGAACAAACATGGAAGTTTTTCTTCCAGAGCCATACATACATTCTGCAAAACTCCATTAGCCAAATTAAAACAGTGGTATGTCATGTAGATTGTATACATGGGAAAAAAAGAGAAAAATTATGCTGAAGTACTGTATCCTAGTTAGAAACCATACCTGCAGGACTTACCAGGAGCAGCAACTCATACCTCTTCCTTCTTAGATTACAGACACCATAGAACAAGTTCAGCATAACTTACAGAGCTTTTTACTATGCAAACACACTTTTCACCCATTAAAAAAAATAGATTAGAGGAAGATATAAACATCTGATTTATTAAATCAAATAGAAATGCAAAATATATTTTACATGCCTTACATGGAAAAGAGATGAACTTCCAAGACTTTAAAGCAAGACTGTGTCAGTTGACACGCAGGAAATAGGAACATTATAAACAGTCACAGAGAGGAGGAAGGACTGGGGGGAGGTGACACAGGGATTATGGGCAGTACCCCCCCCTCTGAGAAAGATTTCCTAAAAAACAATAATGGAGTTTATGCTGAGCAAGCATTAGAAGCCTGAAATTAACTTTAACACACACTTATTTTGGAGGAAGTTGTCTAAAGAAGTACAGTTGGCTAACAACTAGTCAAAACAATGGTCTAAATTATGTATAACATACTCATTAAGTGGACACAGGTTTATTTTTTGAGTATACCATACTCATATGAAAGACACAGGTTTATTTTTTGAACATCAGTAGGGTCAGTAGGAGAACCAGAAACACCAAAAAAAAGCTTTTAAAAGCTAGATCAATACACAGTCACATTCTGTGTGACTCCTCTATTTAAGAAAAGAAAAAAAGGATGAAAAATAGAACTATTTTTCTAAGTATTTAAATTATTTTGCCATCCTCCAACTCTTCCTCCCTCCTACACACAATTTCTTGGAAGCTGAAATGACAGTCGACAACAAATACAAAGCATACACCAATAGTATATTCCACAGTTTTTCTAAAGAGTCAATAGTCCAGCAATTTTAAAGTGATCTATGTGCAAAAAATAAACAAATTAAAGAGTTTCTTAAAAAAAAAATCCACTGCAGCCTTAATTTCTACTTTAAAAAAAAATAAAATCTGAGGATTAGCACTAAGTTTCTCGGTGGAGGACAGATCAGTAACTGCAAGTATCCTGCCTAACCTGTGACTTGGTGTTGTAAAACTGTCAACATCCCAAGTTTACTACCTGCTGGCAAGTGGAAAACAGACTGTATCCCCATGAGAAGTAGGAAAACCACTATTCATAAACTGGTCTTCTGATATACATAAACATACGGTGCAGGTATGTACTCAGAGACTGCTACCTACAGCTGAGAACAGTCCTCCCAGCATGACTAACAGTAAATTATTAACAATAAAATGTGCAAGACTCCTAAGAGCAGTATTTGAAATGTTCCTGCCTGCTCAATGCCTCTAGGCCTAAACTATCCCCTCGTTAACAGCGGTGTGAGTCAGGGCAGCTCTGGTGAATGTACAGTAGAAATCACTGTGCATGAGGATTTCTGTGAGAAGAACAGTCCCTTAAACTACAGACTAGTTCAGTCCTGACCACACTACAATAGGGAA
Source organism: Platyrinchus mystaceus (assembly GCA_035041135.1). NCBI lineage: Eukaryota > Metazoa > Chordata > Aves > Passeriformes > Tyrannidae > Platyrinchus > Platyrinchus mystaceus. The sequence goes on along the minus strand of JAWWLV010000005.1, from coordinate 15,728,104 downwards.
TTGTGTTTAAACCATGAGTAATCATGCAATCATGTCCCAGCATAGTACTTCTTTTCTGCACACATGGAATGTAAATGACTGAGATTTACGACTGATGATTTTGCAGATTTAATGGATTATATTTCTCTAATGGTTCTGGCAATGCAAACTCAAATTAAAAAAACAACACCAAAAAAAAAATCCCACACTCACTGCTGTTTTTTTCTTTATTTGATGACTTATCTGGCACACAGTTAGGGTTTGTTAACAGTGTGTAAGTGTTCAAAGACATCAAATTACTTGGGCTGGGGTGGGGAGAAGGGTGGTCTTAAGGTAAAGTCCAGGTGTGGAAGACACCACAACAGGTGATAAAATTTAATCATGTTTGAGTAAATCAAAAATCTTATGTCTGTCATTAGTCCAGTAAATGAAACAGACACCCCAGGTCCTAATCAAAGGCTGGGAAACAAAACAATCACCAACTCATAAAACGCCTTGACTTTTCCAGATGAAAACTCAGAAGAGCAAAATATGAGCAGCAAAGTCACTTGGTGTTTCATGACTTTCCAAGTCACCTTGCAAAACAGTTCAACCATCAAAACTATCCACAACTGGAATGCCAAGTGGCTGTATTCTTTTTACCACCCACTGCTGCATAGGACAGAGGAGCATTGTGGAATCTGAAGGGGAGACCGGCTGCAGGAAGGTGAGCGGTCTTTGCTGGAGTAAAGGAGCAGCACATCAGACCACAGAAGGAACCTCACAGAAGGAATCTCACCCAACAACATGAGGACTTGAGGATGAAGAATGATACAAACCATTGAGGTACTGGAGAGTGTCCAGAGAAGGGCAACGGAGCTGGTGGTAAAGGGTCTGGAGGTCTTATGAGGAGCAGCCGAGGGAGCTGGGGTATTTAGTCTGGAGAAAATGAGGCTTGGAAGGGACTTTATTGCTCCCTACAACTACCTGAAAAGAAGTTGGAGTGAGATGGGGGTCAGTCTTTTCTGCCAGAAGCAATAGGCCAAGAGGACACAGGCTCAAGTTGTGCCAGGGAAGGTTTAGGTCATTAGGAAAAACTTCTTCACTGCACGGGTGGTCAAGCATTGGAACAGGCTGCCCAGAGAATTGGTGGAATCACCATCCCCAGAAGTATTCAAAAAAAGCAGATGGAGGTTTTAGGGACATGGTTTAGTGGTGGATCCGGCAGTGTCAGGTTAATGGTTGAACCTGATGAGCTTAAAAGCCTTTGCCAACCTAAACAATTCTATGATTCTATGAAACCACATACCTTAATGCAGGGAAATGGTGGTTCTGGTGCAGCTCAAATCACAGCCAAACTGTTTTCATTTGCCAAGGATGGCTAAACACTAACAACACAATTCAACGTGTGCTTCTAGTGCTGTTAGACACATACCATATACAACATTTAGCCTTGGTTTTCCTCCCCATAATGCACTAAAATAAAACCAGACCTTAAGGAATAACTTGCATAGTAAGAAAAGGTCATCAATTTAATCATTAACTTTAAGCAGGCAAGCAAATTTGTAAACATTCAAAAGCGGCAGCATCCAAGTTACAAACAATTTAAGAAAAAAAGAATTGAGATTATTAAGGTTCTTTATCCTCTCAAAAATTTTGGAAATGATCTTTTGAAACACTGCAAACATTGAACACTCAGTTACACCTCTTCGAATCCTGTTAGCAGTCCTGCCTTCCAACGAATTCTGCTTTCTAAAACACACGATCTCACAATTGCCGTACTTTTAAGCATCTGCCATTTGGAAGTCAGCTATCAGAGCATTTCACCTCTAAATCCCATTGGCAAAGGGAATGCTTGTGTCTTGATTCAACACCTCTTTAACTTCTGAGGGCAAAGCATCAAAGAGGTGATCTTCCACTACGAGCCCACTTTTCCTGAGAAGCTGACACTGCCCCAGCGTAACTGGCAGACGGTCCAAGCAGTTTCCCTTCAGTTCCAGGTAAGTCAGCTGCAACAGCTGACTTACTTTATCTGGGATTGAGGTAATACAGTTTTGTCCCAGACTCAAAGTCCTCAGTTTAACACATTTAAACAACTGTTTTGGCAAAACGTCGACTTTGTTTCCTGTAATGTGAAAATGCTGAAGATTTTGAAGCAAACCTATTTCCACTGGAATCACCGCAATTGAGTTGAAGCTTACATCTAAACACCTAAGTTTCTGTAAACTGAACACTGCGGCAGGTAAGGTTTCGAGTTTGTTATTCGAGAGATAAAGAGACTCCAAATTCTTTATGTGGGTAATGGAGGAAGGAATGCTGACTATTTTATTGTGCCACAGCTTTAAACAAGTCAGTCTTTTTAAATGCTGGAAACTGATGATCTCTTCAATTGTGCGTATGCTATTTGACTTTAAATCCAGTTCCTGTAAGTTAGAAAGACTGAAGATGGCATGGGGAATTCTCTCCAGTTCACAGTTCTGCAGTTCCAACTCCGCAACATTAGTCATTTTCTTAAGGCTATTGAGTACCACAAGCTTAGTGCCATCATTATGAATGACTAGTTTTGTCAGATGTGGTGCTACATCTGTGATATTGGGGGGAATTTTGGTCAAATTGCTCTTCACGTGGAGAATTTTAAGGTGTCTCAACTCTCTAAGAGATTCAAGCCCTATCATTTTATTGTTTTCAGAGTTCAAGTTGCCTATCAAGTACAATTCACGGAGGGTTTTGAGCAAATACACCCACGCAGGAATTTCTGCAACATCTGTGAATTTCACATGAAGGCATCTCAAGTGGTCCCGGAGGAAGCTGAAGGCCGTCTGCTCGACCTTCGCAGGGCAGTGGTACAGATGAAGCTCCTGAAGATTTGTCATCTGGGAAATTTTGGCAGTAATTTTTGCTTCAGGAATCAGCTCCAGTTTCAACACATCCAGATCCGTCAAATCAAACACTGCGTCGGGGACCCCCGACAGCATGAAGAGGTGCAGCTCCTGCTTGTCCTGGGCATTGCGAGAAACATGTTGCCGAAGCTTTTCGTAAGTCCATTCGTGGTTTAAACTAATGCCGCGTAGTTTGTTCTCGCTCACCTCTGACAAAAAGACACCAAATCGCTTAGAATACAGCTGGTCATACTGATCTACCATATGCAAGAGAAATGCAAAATCATTTTTGACATCAGGGATATCACTGAAGCTACTCTCTTCTCTGACCTTTTCAAAAGAATATTCTTTTAAAGGTATTCGGACCAGCCAGAAGAGCGTGTAGAGGCAGATAAAACCATACACACAAATGAGGGAAATATAGCTGATAAGCAGCTTCTTCAACATATAAGCCATATTGTGTGTACATTCAAACTGTGTGTAGCCAATCAGATGTTCCACTTTCGGGTTGCAAATGTGTTCAAAACTAATGGTGTTGACAAAGTTTGCAGTATAGCAGAGTATAAATATGAACTTGACAGTCTTGATGACAGTCTGGCCAACATAGAGCTTATAAATCAGATCACTGTCTTCCACATGAGCCCGGAACTTACGGACTTTCTCAAACAGTGCTTTGGCCTGTTCTCCGTCTTTCTTATCTAAAATTGTGACGCTGGGAATCTCAATCATCGGCTTGTCAGCTGAAAATTTGAAGCCAGATTTGGTTATCATGGGAGTGGTAGCACTTGGGCTTCCTTCATCACTGCTAGTGGAAACATACTTGGGCAGGGACTGGGCACCGGTTAACCTCTGTTTGTTCTCCTCTGAGTCCTCACATGCTGTTTCGGACAAGGCTTTTGTAGTCCAAGGAGACTCAAAACACTTCCCCAATATAGACACAAAATGCTCAATTTTTGAGCAAGTCTTGGGATACTTGAACCAAAAATTGCTACTGACTATTAAAATTATAGTATGGATGAGAACAAGATAGGGAAAATACTTGGAGTACCATGGAAGAGCCAAATGATAGCACATCTGGTTAATAAATACGTACTGCTGAAAATCCAAATTTGTTTTACGGCCTGAGGAATCTTTCTGCTCCTTCCTCAGCTCCTGGCCTGATTCAGTGGATTGATACTGAGAAGAGGTAGCTCCGCTCAGAAAAATGTCAGGTGTTACAGTAGGGGCACTTTCGAAGGAAACAGTTCTCATTGACGCTTCTTCTCCTTGACCAGTGGTTGTTTCAACAGTGGTAAAGTCAGCCTTTCCTGATGTATCAGGCTGCACTTTTGAACTTACAGTAGACTGCAAAACTGGCAAACAGACCACCTGGTCTTTTGTCAGCTGCATGGTTCCAGCAAAAATGGCAACCATTAACATAACAACAGCGAGATAATCCATAAATACATCCCACCATGGTTTCAAGATACGGTAAGTTGGCTGGATGTCACTGAGCGATGCAACTTCTGCAAGGGTAAACATTCCTACAAGAGAACAAAGACAAAATCAGTATTGTTGACTGGTGAGATTATAATATGCAGAAAAGTAAAATGCCATAGCTGCTATGTATTAATAACAAGAAAAGCACTGACAGACGATGCTACACAAAATTCAATTCTGTAAAAATGGCTACTTGAGTCTGAGCATGTAAAATCCAGCACTAACATTATTTTGTAATACTTTGCATTTAAACAAAATAGCATTTCCTAAATGCTTTGCACTCTGCTCATTACTTGGACAGCACATTTTAGGTCTGTCGTTACATTGTCAGCAAGGTGCCTTATTTCTTTTCATCTCCCAGTCCTTCCTATTGAGCATCCACCTCTTATCAGATTGTCTCCTTTCCCTTATAAGTACCACTGCACAAGTGAAAGCCTTGCAGTTACTATGTGAATATTTGACACAATTCTACGATTCTGTGATTGCATCAAATGGTATTGTATGCATTTTTCTTCCCCAATTAAATTCAACCCAGCTAACAAAGAAAAAAAACCCCACAACTTTTTCTTAACATAATGAAGAAAACATTTTTTTCAGATTATTATCACAGTCCAGTGATTGTAGGAAACTGGGTAGTGCAGGTAGCACAGGAGCAGACTGCAAGGCTTTCACTTTATGTTAAACATATGCACCGTGAGACAAAGCAGCAAACCGGTCATGTGAGAATCCAAACATCTTTGCAGCTTTAAATAGCTTGCTTGCTTTTTGTTTTGACAAAATATAGAGGGCTCAACTTATCAGCTTTTAAAAAAAATAAGCTTCCTGTGCAAGCAGGATGTGGTAAAATCATCATTTTAACTGCTGAACTTATGACCCAAATTTGTCACTTCTGAAGAAAAATATCTAGCTTGTGTACACACATGCAGTGGGGAAGAAGACAGGATGTACACTATCACATAGAGTCTGGCTCCCTTTGCTTGGGAGAAGAAGGGCTTAGCAGAGCACAAGGAGATCAAAGCAGGCAGTACTAAGATGCATTAGATTTATTATTTTTAACTTGTAGCATACCAGTTCATACAGACCTGCACCTTATACACCCTAAAAGATAGTGTCACAGGCAATGTATAGACAACATGATAATTATTTCTAGAAAACAGACATTTCTATATGCAGAACCCAAATATAAACCTCTGCCTATATGGTCAAAGGCATGCATGAGGCACCCCCCCTTCCCACACCAGTGCAAGCAGCTCCCATATCCTGGTCTGTGGGAAAGGCCAGCGGTCCTCTTTATTGGCATGGAGCTCATGATGAAAGCATCTCCTCCAACACAGAGAGGGATCCAGCCCCCAGCCTCCCACACTCTCCTCCCAGAAGCTTTTACCAGTTTTGCATCCCAAGGTGAAAGCAGCCAGATAGGAGAGGGCTTTATCTCACTGCAGCACTCATCTCCATTGGTGCTCTTGGCAGAGTTGCCAAAACTTAAAAATTAAGGCTCAGTTTCTCAGGGAACCAGCAGAAGGAGCTTCCAGCTCTCACTTTATTTTCCATGGGCAAATGAATGTCAAATACTCCTGCCTCACCAGTAACACAAGCTGACGAGGTCTTACAGTTCTCCCAGCTCCACAAGAGCCTCCTCCCAGCAGCATGGTTCCTGAGCCTTTGCCCAGACACCTCCCCAGGGCTGTAGTTGCTGTAGAAAGTGCGGAAGGACAGACAGTAACACACCCTACAGCTATCAAAGCCTCGCAGTGCCTTACTTGGGAGTTAGCTACACACTCCCATCTCCTTTAATGTCTCCCAGTGCTTACCTACACTGAGTCACAGCATGACTGCTTGCCCTAGAATTGCTACCTTCGACATTTAAATAACAACAGTGCGCAAATGAATAGCATTAGTCATTTGTGCTAGCGTGAACAGATAAAGGATCATCCAAACTCCTAAGGCCCAACTATCACCTGCCCAGGACAGGAGAACCACAAAACAGCAGCAGAGGTGACTTTTTTTTTCCTGCATGGAAGCAGGATGGGGAGGTGGAATGAGATGTCTGCTCTAACACGGGTAGCTGCTACTGCTTGTTCCTCTGGGGCTAGCCTTTCCCTCAACTTTGCACTAGCTAATTACGTGGGAAGTTACTTCTTTGCGGTTTGGGGCACAGCCTGCAGAATTCCTTTCACAGAATAAAGGTGATTTTTTTTTGCTTCTGCCATTAGAACACACGGATAAAGCACTGAAACCCAAGCAGTGCAGACATAGCTGCTCTAAACAAGTGAAATAATGGAAAGAAATGACAGAGCACAAAGTGGTTCCAGCTAAAGACTTAGAAAGAACAATAAAAAAAAAATCTAAAGCTAAAAATCACCTCTACCAGACCTCTGTCTTGCACAAACAAAATGATTTCCAAAAAAGTTAGGAAACACAACAGAGCCTGTGTGATCCTCTTTGTAAGGCTGTAGGCAGCATGGTGTAACAGGAGCTTTACAGCAAGAAGTACCACATTCAATGTTCTCAACATGTCTTTTCTTTCAAGTTACTGATACTCACAGAAGAGCTGCTGTTTTGGCAGAGATTAGCAGTTATAAAACACAAAAACCTCCTCTGTGGCATTACTAACACTGTGTCTCATAAAAGACAGGCAGACCTTTTTCTAGCTGGCAAAAATCAATTCCAAGAGCTGAAAACAGGTTTCTGTCCTCACATGTCTAAAATGTTTAAATGCTCTGAGTCTTTAAAAAAAAAAAACTAAAAACCTACACACAGTATAAGACACATTCTGACAGGCTGCAAATAAATTTGATATCTTCTCTCGTAAATCCATCATTCCATATAGTGATGTTTGATTTTATTAAATTAATAACCATATAAGTTAATTTTTATTATATTTCTGCACATGCTTAAAAATCACACTATTAAGAGATACTCAGAACAACAGGTCTGTACCGTATCATAACGAGTTTGGGTTTTCTTTATTCCACAGCTGAATTTAAACTATTCAAAGCTTTTTAACCTGCTTTTAAACCCTAATGTCCGGAATATTCCTTGGAGTAGGTAGATAGTATTTTCATCACTGATTTTCAACTCTTATTTTAGGAGTGCCAGACTGGGGTTTGGGTTTCATTATAAGCTGCAGTGATAACACAGAAGTAAGGAAAAAGGAAAGAAAAAAAAGGATGCAAATGCCAGTCTGTGCCTGGCAGGCAGAACCTGCAACACCCTGCCACAGGTGGCCTCCCAAAGACCAGTGCAAGCTCTACTCCCTATCCTGATGCAGAAGAACTAAGTGCTGTGCAGCTGAAATGTTAAAATTTCTGATGTCTCATGGTGAAAATATGCATTTATTTCAGCCCTTTTCAGGGCTTGCAAGGCACCAAATGGACATTGAGGCTCAGCAGAACATGGGATTTTGACACACCAAGATCCCAAGAGACCCAAGCTAGAAAACTGTGGTTCTTGAAGAGAAATATTTTTTAATTCCCAAAATGGAATTTAAGGACAGCCTCCTTTTTAAATAGCATATTTTAGTTTAGTTTTAATAAGCACAGATTTTAATTCAAGCCTATTGCAGTATGATCCTTAGGGCTGCACAGCGACACAAAGACTTTTAATTTTAACAAATGATCTTTTTTCCTCCCAACCCTTTTGTCTCCAGTTCTGTAACTTGGATGATGTTCTAGCATAACATTAACTTCTCCAAGCTCCATCCATTAACTTTCTATCTACTGGGTGTATTCTCTCTCCTGGAAAAAAAGAAACAAAACAAAAAAATCTCTCAGCTAAATAAATGCAACTGTTCTAAGCACAGCTGTTTCTTGCTACCTTCTAAGATTTTAGGTGGAAAAACTTGAAATTCTGAAAGCAGTGCTGTAGTTTGATCTTGAGCTCTAGAATTAAACCCACTTTGTTTATTTTGCAGTTACACAAGCTACAGTGGAAATGGAATATCAAGAGGAAAAAATTAACAACTGTTACATGCTCATGTTAAATCAGCAAGAGCAGCAACTAATTTCATAAATAATTCTTAAAAATTATAATAATTGCATTAGTCTTAAAGAAAAACTATAATAGAAAGAGCTCAGAACGTAATTAGCTTGGTGAATTTCTGACATGTTTCAGACTATAAATGCTGAAATACAAAATGGACATATTGGGGATATTTCCTAAGAAACTGTTCTAGCTTAAATACAGAAGTTAGAGGAAAAGGAAGCAGCAGACTGGTATGTCACTAATGTTTATTTACATCCTACTTCTTCCTGTACTTACAGATAAAAACTTTGTCCTGTAAGTCACTGGCCCTCCTGTCTTAAAAGCATATTTAAAGTTAAAGCAAATTCAAAGTCAAAACAAACAAATAAAACAAGAATTGTAGCACATGATCCACTTAATTTACTCTCAGGTTCCCAAGACTCCAAACAAGTCCACTTTGTTTCAGGAAACAAAAAGATTCTTGAATTCGCCTTGTCACTGCAACTGGTAAAGAATTTCCTAAAAAAACTCAACATTTCTAGCTGAAAAGAAAAAGTGCTACCATGAACAAAATTGTTTTCTCCCTTCCCACAGGAAATTAAGTTTTCCCATAACTAAAAGGCTGTGCTAGCTTGCTTTTGATCAAGTGACCACAGGTTTAAATTTATTTCCACTGTATATTTTGTTGTCTCTTTCCACCAACCATTTCTATTTCCCTTTTCTACTTCTTAAGGCAGACTATTAGACCTTAATGTGATAAGAATGGATGATGAGATTCCTGTTAGCCAGGACCCTGCAAATACCAGTTGTTCCACACACAATCTGCACAGGTCAAAATTATGGCATTATCTTTTTTTCTTTTCTTCTCCAAAGAATCGAGTGTAAGGAGCCCCAGAACCCCTGAGAAATAATGCATAAAGACATACAGGAAAGCCTACAATGAATTTATGCATTCTGAGCAAACAGACACATTCATTTTTATAGTGTTTCTCTACCATATAAAGTGTTTTGCTCCTTCAGTGATGGAAGGTATTGCAGAACATTAACACCAGAAAGCAAGGCTGAGTGGCTCATGTTATCAGATACTTCCTGATTAGTGCTTTTGTCTCTGGAAAATCAGAAGTAGATTTAACAGAAAAGGCTTCATAGAAAAAGATTCTCATTATATTTTTCCACCAAATTAGAATGACAAGAATTCCCTCTCACTGTTTCTTCCCTAAACATCCGATAGCAACCAAATCTACTCATTTTAAAATTAATCTGAAAGATCTAGGTTGGTTTATTTTTCTTTGGCTATCCCATAGTGGATGATAACTGAAGAAGGAAAAAACAACGAACAAAAAGCTGAAAGGAGATTTCCTATAGAAAAACATTTTAACTAAGTTCCCCAATAGCTTTTATTTATAATTAAATCTCCTTAGATAAATATATATGAAAACATATGATGCTGTTATTTGATAACACACTTAAATGATTAAGGAGGAATCATTAGCACTACTCGTACACTCATCATTTGAGAAACAAAAACAATATAACAAAACCCCCCACATCATCCATATCCCCAGTTCCCCCCCGTCCCAATGCCTAAATTGCACAGCTATGATTTTGGACTGTCCCTTAAAGGGAATATATAATCTCTAATATAGTTTGCAAATACATTCTCCAACTAAACAATCAACACCTTTATGAACAACACAAACCTGACTGACAGTAACTCACTAAATGAAAAATTAAAACCTAATTTCTCTCAAACTGCATACAGAAATATTAGGCTTCAGTAAGCTGGAGACAAAAAATAAGATTCTTTACCTAATCAGTGTCAAATTAGTACCACTTACAAAAATGAAATCTACAAAAAAACCTTTTTTTTTTTTTTTAAATCTTCAAAAATTCTGCCCTTCAAAGCTGGGCTTTTTCAGGTTGTATAACATTCTAACCTACTTTTGGATGCTGCTATTTAAGTGTTTACATTGAATCTTCCTTGTTTACCTGCTCTTTGAAGGTCTAGTGTTACACATCACTCCTACACAGATGGTTTTGTAATCAATGTGATATTTAGAAAGCAGTATTAGCAGCCATTATTTCCCTAACAATAAACTGTCAAATCTTACCTCATTCTTGCCTTGCTGTAAATGACCAGAGAGGTCTGTTTAAGGATGACTTCCCAAACAGCAGCCCAACGTTATATTTCTGAGCAGCTCCCCAAAATACCCAAGGAGTATTAACACTATTAAAGCTCCCCATATCTCCCCAAAGATTATTAACAAAATTAACTCTGTATTTGCCACATGCAAACTCTGTGTCTACACAGCATAGAAAATTAGCAAATTTCCACTCTGCTTACTGCAGTACTCCTGAGCTTGCTCTTGCAAGAGAGCTGCTTTGACCAAAAGTGCAAGTTTCAGGTTTTTATTGACATTTATTCCCAGGCTTCAGAGTGCAATGAAAGCATCCAGGATCTTTCAGAATACAGCGTGTTGGTTTTTGACCTTGAAAACCTCAGAGGTCCTAAGCTGAACTTTCAGCAACACTTCTCCATCTTTACTGTTCACAGGTTAGAAGCAGAGACCAAAAAGAACATGAGAGAAGAGATGGGAGAAGGATATAAGACTGGAGAGAGGTCCATGAACATCCCCCTTTATGGGTCCTTATAGCTGGTAAAGAGTTCAGTATTTTATGTGTTCCAATGAAGTCAGTTAACCACATGTGATTTATAGTTATAAAAAAAACCTCCTAGCAAGGCAACATGCAAGAAACCAAAAGAGATGGTTAATGAGGCTAAACCCCAGGAGGGTAAATACTGAACTTATACGCTGTTCATACCTGTAGGTAACCATCCACGAACACCCAGGCATTTGAGGGGCACAACTGCTAGAACAGAAATCCTACAACAGAGTAGCAAAGACCTTGCAGATGAAGGCAAAGAACACGTCTCAGTGTACCCCAGCACATGTGCTCCCAACCTTACACTGCTGTTACAGCCACTGTTACTTATGCAATGCCAATTCATCGCTCTTTTATCTGAGGCAGCACATCCCCAGCGACCAAAGTCACACCGCCAAGGCTGAGGGATCAAATTTCCAACAGCATTTTCTGTTTTACCTACAGCAAGAACAGTGAGCGGACACTTTGTATCTCATTGCACAGAATTCCCAAAACACCCAGACCGAGAATCTTGGAAAGAGAGTCTGACTTGTGTAAGACTCCCAGTTTAACACCAAGCATTTCTACTCAAGTGCAGACACACCTGAAAGCTACTGCAGTGGATTTAACTTGTGTTGACATGGACGTACAATGCAATTAAAAGTTACACCGTACAGTTGCTTGCGCTCAAGTGTAAACATTTAATCTCTTTGCCATTTTTAAATCTGCTGTTCGCCTATCTTTGAGGCAGTGAGATTTCTGCAGTGTTTTCACAACCACTATCAGCAGTACAGGGATACACAGTAGACATCTGGCACTTCTACTAACCAGAGCACTTTGGGAACTAATCTAAAGTTGCAAAAGCAAGCTGCACCAAAATAAAAGCACATCTGGTAACTCTCGTCCCTAGAGGCTGCTTTTTAATCACTAAAAACCCCCAGCAATACAATTAAAAATAAATTAAAACGATTGGAAGAGAAAAAGGCAAAAATATAACAAATTTATTTCCTTTTTAGTTTAGAAATCTGAAAACCAGAACAGTTAAAAACTGTTTAGATCCTGATATTTATGTAAAAGCAAATTTAAATAATGAATCCACATGGCTACAAAAGCTTGTTACATGAAATTGCTTTATCTCAGATACAGATGACACTCAGCGACTCATGCAATTCCTCTGAAAAATTCTCCTTTATGATCAACAGTCACACATGCTGCCAGTCTCTGTCTCATCTTGTTCTGGTTTCACTTGGAACAAGGGCAACCTTAAAGTGGTAAGAAACTGAACTTGGCATACACAGGGCTGATAGTTTGGTGATTTTAAGCCACAGAATGTAAAGATACAAATCTTATTACAGGATATATTAGTGACTCTAAATACACAACCTAAGTATACCTAAAGAATAGGAAGGAGTGCCTGTGACAAAGAAAGAAATGTGTTGCTGAAGTCCACTCTGTTGTAGATTTTCATAGCCCTTCTTAAGGGCAAAATGACCTCTCCACCACAACGTAGGGTACTAAAGTCTAGGTTTAATTAATTTATAAACTGCATTCCCATCCAAATGGAAGCAAGTAACTAAAGTAAATTATTTTCAATGAATACTTTCCCCTTCTTTTTATTTTTAATGGACTTTGTCAGCAAGCTTGCACTGGAACACTTACAGCATCCTCATGGAGATCTAGAGCCAAAAGTAGACAAAAAGTTCCTTTAACTAAAGAACAGGCTCTGTTGTTCCCCGGGTGAGCTGGTTCATCTCTTCAGTCAGCAAACACAGTGACTGGCACTGGGTCACACACTGAACAGAAGTTTCATACAAGATTTGCACACATACGAGCTACTGCATTTTCCAGTATCTGCAGTGACACTTTGATTACATCCACTAGTTAAAAGCCGTCTCGGAAAGGTCACCCAAATTTAAAAACTGAAACAACAAAAGCAAATTAAACAAGCACATACACACAAAAAAAGCGGCCGGTGACACAATAAGCTACATGTAAACAGGAGCCTCCTACTCGCACATCAGAGTTCCTCTGTTTCTGCCAAGATCTTTTCTGTGGTAAGAGCAGTAGGAAGGTGCATCAAGTGCAGCTGAGAATCAGGGTATGAAAAAATATGCCTTAATTCCACCTTTCCTTTTACCCACTATGCTGGTTTGATAAAAAAATAAAAAGGTTAGTTTACAGCTCAATAAATAGGCTGCATCCTCAGTTTTTCAAATACAGTCTTTCCAACTCTTTATGGGACAACAGTCAAACTGTGTTCTTACTTAAATGTCATGTACCTTCTTTTCTCCCCAGAGAGAAGAGGATACTTCCTCACTCAAGGCAAGGGCTAGCTGTAAAGCCAGGTCACAAAAACCACGAGGTAACAGGTAAGCAGGCTCTGACCCCCCACGCCACCCCCCCGTCCTGTCTCCCCTCACCCTGGGCAGACACCATACAACTGAGAGCCTGCTCCAAACCCTACCTGCTCTTTATCAAGCAGAGATCTTCTATGCTTCGGACATCCTGCCTGATGGGTAACAATGATGACTTCTCATGTAAAACTCTGATCAGCAGATGAAGGATGACTTATTAACGTCACCACATTCCTGCCAAGCTTTCAATAGCTGAATCTCTGGTGGTTTCACGCCAAGAAAAATGCCTGCAGATAAAGCATTTACCCTCAAAGGGATTTATTTAAGTTTGCTATACTTCTTTTTCCTCTTTTAAACTTAAGCTGCTTTCTGTAAGAGGTAAGCTATTTGCTTAGTCCATCTAGTCCCATAATTGGTTCAGGGTGTGTACTTCAATTCAGTACTTAAGCATAAAAAGGAATTGCACTACAACAGATATTTTGGAGGCTGTTGTTTTGAAATTTTGCTGATGAGTTCAGATCACCTCCATTTTTATGCTTTATTTTCTCAAAACCCCATTCAAAATGTTGCCTTAAGGATAGAAAGAATGTTCCAAAAGACTTACTGTCCTCACTGAGATTGCAGCATTCCTGCTCTAACAAGCAAACTTTCAGCTCTGCAAAAAGGTTCAGTAAGGCTCCATTGTGTTGCTTGCTGCCATTCACCAGCACTAACAGATCCATACAGCCTCTAATTTAAATATTTACTATTACTAAATTTATATTACGATTTGACCCAAATGCTCCAGCTGCAATTTAACCTCTGCACTGAGGGCTCTCCAGCAGGGAGTGGGCAGACAACCCTTGCCCCTGAAGGCTCACAATCTAAAAGTGATTATTTGTTAGGCAATGATAAGCATGTTTGTGGATGTAACATTCAAAGCAAGAAGCCAAAACCCCTCAAGCTTCCAGAAAAAGACAGAAAAAGGGGGATAACAGCATGACTAAAGTATAATCAAATTTAACATTTTAATGCACTGCTATCTTTGAGAAGGCTTAACATTATGTCCAGATAAATCCCTTTACAGTTACAGCATTGTTATATACTCAGCCTTACTCCTTCCCACTGATTTGAGGATGATGCTAACTCGAAAATAAGGCACTAAACATAGCAGATCTTAAAACGTGCCTTTCCAGTGAAACAGATAGTGAAGATTTTCCTTCCAGTCAAATCTGTTTTAAAACAGACAATGAAGCTTTCGAGTATACACTTCAATTCAAACAAAATAAAACTACAGAAAAGGATACATTTCACTCAATCTCATCTACAGATGGATTCCACTCCTGCTTCAGCACTTATGACCTTATCATGATTGCTACAGCCTTCCCCATGCACCCACAATAAAGTTTTTGGCAGCCACCTTCACAGACATGCAGCCATGTACCATGTCACTGTCTGTCTGACTTTTACAGCCAATGAGCTATCTGCTTAAATGGCCAAATCAGGAAATCAGTGCAGAGGCAGCTTTTTTATTCTGCAGGCAGCTTCCCCTTACCCCAGGTGCCTGCCATTTGAACTTGTTTTAGCAAGTTTCACATCACTTAAGGGTAGCACAATAGCCGCTCCCCAGCTGCTACAGAAATAAAGGCAGAGTTGCCCTCTAACTGGAAGAAAACAAAAGAGGTTTTGTTGTTACCACTGTTTCAGTACACAGCCAAATCAGGTAATTTTCACATCCTTCAGCAGGCCCCAGGAAGGTCCCTAGAAGACTATGCAAGAGTGAGTAACCAGCAAGGCAAGTTCAGGATACAGCACTAACATCATAATGACCTGGCAGAAGAAGGGTCCTTGCTTCTTCTAAATCACCTTCTAGCCCTTCCACACGCATGCCAAGATTTCAAAAAACAGGGGATATGGTAAGTCTGAGCTTATGCAAGTACCGTTTTTAGCACCCTGGCTCTCATTGTGACTTCCATCAAGCAGAAGGCAAGGCCTTCAGAAAGAGGTGCAATCCAGCCTCCCTTGCTGCCCTGGTGTCCTGACTTGTCCTAAGGCAAATTCCTCTTTAACATCACTTCCAGCAGTATTTCTATAGGCATGTGTGATGGACAGGGCATCACCTATTCAGATACACAAAACAGGAACAATAGAGAAAATGTTCCTCTTATCTTGTAACAACACCAGAAAACACCAGTTCCAGTGCAGTAGTGGTGTTGAGAGACCAGACAACTAGAGTGTTCCCCTCCCACAGGCACGAAGAGACCTCATGCACTTCCCAGTGATCAGGTGGCACAGCTCTACAGGCCTCAAACACCTTCTCTTAGAAGAGGGTAGCCTGGAAGCATCCTGCAACTATCAGGGGACAGCAGCGTTTACTTGAGCTTTTGGTTTGCATTTCTAGTTGTTGACTCAACACAAAACACTAAACAGCCACAAATTTCCCACACAGTGACCTGTATCACGTCACAGCTGAATGCAAGTCATCAGTGATACAGCAGGTCTATTCCTAAGTTTGACTGGCATTATTTTAACAAGGATCAACTCAAGAACATTAGGACAACTAGCCAACCACTTTATTTATATGTTCCTGTTATCTCATCTGCACACTTGGATTGCTGCCTGTGTGTGTGGGTGTACAGCAATAATATACATATGACTACATGCCCATAAGCCATCAGTCGAGAGTTTAGGATTTGTCATGGCCAGACCAAAACATGAACGAAACCACTTAATTTAAGATAAAGTTTTGCAACAGCCTTTGACTAATAATTTTGCCTGCCAAATTGTGCCTCAAGTACATTTTTTCTAAGTAAGAAAAGTTTTATCAAGGTCTAGAACTCTGTGATAGTTTTTGTTCCCTTTTAGACTAAACAGCAATTCTAATCTCTGTTTCAAGTTCCTCAAAGGCTAAAACAAAAACCCTTTCTCTTAGATATAAAACTACCAAGCAACTTTGGATTAACAGAGTTTAAGTAAATTATTCCTTTAAGCCTTCACGGGTTTCAGTTTCCCAAGAACAGACTTGCTTTAGGAAGCCAAAGTGAAGGACTGTTCTGTACCCTCATGACAAAGCCTGGGACATCCACACACAGCACCAACTGACTCAGCAGGAAAGACTCAAAATGGTGACCTTAAGAAGGCAGGTGATGTGCTACTGCTGTAAGCTCTCAATTCTTGCAGAAGGACACAGCCATCTCAGTGTTGACTGTATAGAAGCCCCAGCTCAGAAGGCCTTTATAGAAATACCAAAGTTGGATCCTTGCTCACCACACATAAGCATGCATGAGATGGCTGTTATTTAGGATTTGAAGGCAAGAAACAGAAGAGCCAATACAACAGCCAATACAACAGCTGGCAGGCAGGCAGACAGACAGCATTCTTTAGGCTTGATGGAAAGTTGCAGCCTTCTCCTGAAACATGGGTGATGACTTATTGTGCTGCTTGTTCTGTTACAAGTGGAAGAGCTACTGTTGGGTTAAAACATTCTGTACATGACAGACCATTATGGCAATCCTGCTCCTGACTCAGTAGGGGCATCCTGTCTCTGTCTCATCATGCCATGCATCAGATGCTACCTTTGACAATACTTGAATTCTATGCTCTGTGCTCCTTGGGACTTCAGCTCATGGATCTTGGTCAGAGTTTCTTCATATTGAAACAAACAAAAAAGTTATTTTTGGACAAAGAGCTAGATTCTGCTAGCATTTGATACTTACATTGCCTTACTGCATTACACGTTGTGTAATCCTGTCTCAAAAGGATTATAGCCCAAAAATTCAGTTGAATTGCATCAGATTTCATACTGTATAACACAGCAGTGTTTGAGGAAGGCAAAGTTTCTAGTTTGACCAGTTACAAAATGGAAGAACCTTTGAGTTTCTGCTGTGGGCTAGAAATTGGAATAAATGTTTTATCTTCTACATTAGTTAAACTTTGACCACAGGAGAAATCACAAAGTAAAATCATACTAAGGTATTAACAGTATATTGAAATTGTTCCTTAATATGCAACTCTATTCTGAAAACTGATTTAGTAATTATATCTTTGAAGGATATAAGGTAGCAGGAAATTTTAGTATTTCTATGTGGGTGTACAATTCACAAATAAAACTTTCTGTCTCCAATTATCGAAACTCTTCCTCAGGGAGTGTAACTGAGTTTTCAACATACAGTTAATCTGGGTACAGCACTTCTTAGTGTTTTGCATAGACTTACTTGCTGAAACTGGCCACAGTCACTGAAACGTACTTTGTCTAATTAAGAGAAGCAAGTTGTAATAAAGCTTTGCTTCCACCCCTAAAGAAAGAAGAAACAACTGGCTGTATATGTACAGGAAACTAACAAAATGAGTAATCATGAAGTGGCTTTAAAACAGAAACACAATCCCCACCAAAAATTATAACAGTCATGGAGGTAAAAGCCAACAGGATTAGACTACAAGATCTCAAGTTATATAAATAACAGCAATAATACTATTGTGACTCATTTATTAAGGAATCTTTACTGCCTTCAGTTAACAAAAAAAATAATGTGATGATGGCACACTTGAAATTAGCAAGTTACATAAAATGATTTCTTGCCTCTGCGCTGCTGTTTGTGAATAGCTGCAATTTGAACAGAAATACGAATAAAGATCCTTCCACTCATTCCCTCACTGTAACACAGACTGAAAACTAAAGTTTTTTAGCAATAAGCAAAAGTATAATCAGATTAACATAAAGTATTCAAATTTTCCCAGTGAGACTTGCACTTAAGCTTTTTATTTAGGTTTACAACTCTCTCATCCAAGGCAAGGGTCAGCAAGAACTATCAACCAGGTAATGTCACCACAGACAGCTACTATAGTCTTCTGCAGTCCTCCTCTATGACATTTGTCACTGGCAAAGCCACAACAGACTACAGGTCTGATCCTCTAACTCCTAGACAAGGTCTTCCTGACAACTCTAACACCATCTCAGCAACCACTGCATGACAAACTATTTCTTCTTAGTAATTTTAAGTCATTGAAAACCCACAGGACATAAAATTATAAGTTACCACAACCATGCCAAAACCCAGCACGGCCAAAACATAGCAGCAAAGTGCAGCTATTTCTCTAGAGATGAAAGCTAAGGGATTTCTAGCGTTTTGTTTCCTCTAATGCACAAAACCAAAATGCCAGCAGCATGCTCCTTGGTAGAAGCCCAAAGACCACTTAAAAGTCTCCATTTTCAAGATGTCTTAGACTACATAACTTATTTCATTACTTTCCCCCCCTCAAACAGAGTACAAAAGCAGCTTCAGTTTCCTCTGTGTTCCACTCTGACTCTTGGAACTCCTGTGGGCAGACAAGAACACCACGAGTTATGAATGCAGTTCGTATTTGGCATTAACTGAACATCTTTAATTTATTATTTACAATTACATTACAAAATGCACATACATACAAATGTGTCTTACAGATCAAGCCGTCTTTCCACAGTTAGCAAATGATGCAATTTATTCAGTCATCACAGTCCAGATCAGACCAGTGACACTGTAAGACATCACACAAGCAATACAATAGCATGTACTGAAGAACTACTGAAAACTCATTTAACAAATAAAACCCATCTCGTAAAAAAATCCCATGGGAGTCTTTTGCTGCAGTATATCATCTGTGTTTCAGACTCAACATTCCAAAATATTTGGAACAACACAGAATTTAACTTGTGTTGGAATGACTGCATGCAGGGAAAAATATGGCATTCATACAAAAGCCACAAAATATCACACTTTACTTGTGTTTCTTGATGCAGCTCTTAAGAGCTAATTCATAGCATCTACAAACATCGTATTTTCCTCTGTTCAGAGTCCACTATCCCTACCTGATGCTTTGCCAGATTAGTGCTATATTAAGCTAGAAAGGCAGCCCAGCGAGGTAGGACCAATCTGTTCCTTTTAGCCCTGCACAGAGCTTCAAAGGAAGTCCCCACCTTTGGACCACAAATGGCATAACAACAAAATAACCATTCCCACCTACAAGGGCACAGATGCTAAAATGCTTCATTTTTTTTGTACCTGCTCAAGTTTTAAAACTTTTATATTGCATCACCGTTTTTCTGATGTTCTTGTTCTAAGACTTCCCTCTCCTTGCAATTCTGCAGGTTCCTTTGCACCGAGACTCGGGCAGTGCACAGATGTGGGTCACAAGACACATCCAGGAGATGACTGGTTTGAGCATGTACATGTGTTTCAGTGTGGACACAGTAACAAATACAGAAGAGCTCTCTCTGCTCTTCACCTGACAACTCAGGAGCATCCTGAGGCAGACATACTGAGGAGACCATGAAAGGGAAACAGCAGTGAAACAGCCATTATGCCTGTACCTACACTTCCCTATCAATTCTGTCCACTTGTATCTACTAGATGCAATTGTCACACACAAATACAGTTGTGGGTGTGCCTGCTGGGCCTACATGCAACCTTGGGAGGGGAAAAAACAGAAAAGAAAAAAAGGAATGAAAATTGCAACATTTCTAACTCTCAATTTAAGAACAGCGAGCAGCTTTATCCAAAACAAGCATCAAGAGGTAGTCGTAAATGAAATTCAAGACTTTCGCTTGACAAAAAACCCAACAGCTAAGCAGGCTTCGTTCCACAACTTAAATCTCCTTGCTCTGTTCTATTTCTCTCTCCTCTTCTGATGGTATCAATCCTCAAATTAAGACTGTGCACTTTCCCTGCAGATCAATTACTTTAAATACAACAGAGGAATACTGTGCAAGTATCATCACTGAAAAGCTGAATGCTCAAAACCAGTTTGTTACTCTGATCCATGTATATTCTGTTTGTAGATCAGCATGTATGCCCTGCAATCAGAGGCACAATGTCACACTTCAGCATGCAGGGTGCGTCCTCCCTTTATCACCACCTCCCCTTCATACACACACCCTCAGTGTTCCTTCAGCCTGAACTACGCTCCTTCTCATATTAAATTTAGAAACAGAACTCTGAATCACCAGTTCCTGTTGTTGCAAGTAGCTAGAAAGAGATGAAGCAAAAGAAGTTTCCTAGTAAACAGTTATAGAAAAACCTGCCCACCACATTAGACCTCATTGCTACAAAGCGTTTTATAAGCCCAGAACAAGAGATTCTATAAATTTATATGAAACTAAATAATTTTATTTCCTGGGTGTCTAATCCTTCCTAGAATCCTATCAATTCTTACCCATAATGGTACCGTGCAGCAGCAAGAGATTAACTGTCCACCACTATAACACAGAAAAAAAACACCACCCAAAAAAACACTCAGAAATATTGTTTATAAACTCATTGCTTGTGAGCCTCCTGCTGCACTTGCTCCATTCCATTCTACTTTTCATTGACACTTCTTTAGATGCACCTACAAGAAGAAGAACAGAAAGACCTGAGCTGCTACTTTACAAGAGAAGAGCAGCACAGATTCCAAAACTGGTCATTTGCAAGAAAGATCCGTTCCAGAAAAGGGAGAGCAGAGTTCAGACAGCATTATACACAAGCTAATCTGCGCTGCAAAGAGGAATTGTTCCCTAGCACAAGCAGAGTGGAAATGCACCCATGTTTCCCAGTTTGAGTCCATGAGGAACCATGTGCATGGTTAGGAAACTCCTGACCACCACTTGTGAACTCCTTTCTTCCACTGCTCTTGAAATGGAATTTCATTACAAATGCATGTCTACTTCCAATTGCCTGATTGTAGCTCCCAGCCATCACTTCTGTGTCATGCCTGTTTCTGTGAGCGTTTTAGCCTTCAGCATGCTCTCCCTCAGAAGGTGCTCTCAACCAATTATCAACTCACTCCATTTTTATCTATCAAGAAACAAGAGATCCAGCACCAGAAGAAGCTTTCCAAGCTCTCCTTGTGGTACCAGAACACCAATCAGCTTTCAAGTATCTTCTCTGACTCTTATCTGAGCTCACTCCCATTTTCAACAGGCTGCCCATGACCCCAGAATCACACAATTCACCTTCGTTTACCCATTGTCTCTCCTACACCCAAAGTTATACCCCTTTGCTGCTCTGCAAGAGGGCAGTGACATCCACTTGTTTTCTCACTGTACCCCCAAGGAGTCTTCTCCTCAAACTCCTAGTTTGCCACTATGTTGAAGTAAAACACCTACAGGCCCCATGATATTGCAGATTATATTAAAATGCATTTTGATTGATACAGCTTACCAGGCTGCCCAAATTACTCTGTGCAAGCTGCCTTGTCCTCATTTACCACGCTGCCTAGCATGGTATGGCCTGCCAATTGTATCAGTACAGATCCTGTCCTTGTCTCCAGGTACCCGATGAAAAGGTTCAGTGGAATCTGGCCTCACCTCGATCCTTAAAACAAGATTTCCAGAAGCATTCCCATTTGATAATGATTCACCGCAAATGACTAACTTTTAAACATCAGTTAGTCAGTTCTTAATTCGCTTACTTTTGCAATATCACATAGCAGTAACGTGTCAGGACAGGAGTTCCAAAGGGGCATGGCAGTCCTAACTGACTGCCTCTGCTGTTGCTGAGAAAGCGAACTACAGACAGGACTGGGGAGGAGCTGGGGAGTAGCAGAGGACTGCAGGGGTTGGACTGTCTCCCTGCCCTTGCATCAGGTGACTTTTGAAGACACAGCTTTACTATCTCCTGCAGTCCTGGTTGCTTTAACTTTTCCAATATTTTGATGACTACTAGAGTCAAGCTAGCTGGAATATGATTAAGTCAGTCATCCACTCTTCCCTTGTTTACTCTGACACAGTTAATTTTAAGAACCTCAATACCAACAGTTACTAAAAATTGTTTGCAGGCCCACAGAATTTTCAGCAAGGTCTTTAAAACAATCAAGTCACAGCACTGCTGATTTACATATTTGCATCCCTAGAAGGAATTTTTAGTCATTAAGACAGATTTAATTCTCTGTTGGAATGGCATTGATGGCATCACATTCTACGTCTTCCCAAATACAGAACAGTATTAACAAATATTTCTACTTTTCTTGCACAAGCTACATTTATTATTTCTGCCTAGTAATTGGAACTATTTCTAGCATACTTCAGCTCTATAAAACATGCAGTTAATTCTCTAACTTACTTCCTAACTCCTAACTTGCGTTAATTCTCATGTATCCATTGTCCCCTTAATTACTGTTTTTACTTTGAAATTTCTAGATGTGTCCTGAAGCCAGAGGGCTGTTAGTGTAGATGTTTTTTTTTCTTTAAACCAGAATTTCAGCTTTTGTAATATTTCGTATCTTCTTAGAGAGACCTCTGTTGTCCATTCACATTTTTTCCCCTACAATAACATCAAGTTCTCTGTGATGACAAAGATGCTCTTTTGAAGCATTAAGTATAATTTCTTTGGGGCTGTTCTCTGTTTGTCTATCCTTTACATAACTGGGTCACACTCAATGGTCCCATGGCAACCACCAACTTCCAGCTGTGTGATACCAAAGTCCACAGTAGCTGTCTCAGCTGAAGAGCTAAAACAAGAATTGACCTGCAATGGGCTGAATTTCCAAGGCAATGAACACCCTCCCATGATGCCAACAGGATGTTCAGCACTTTGGAATCAATAAAACTAAACAGAGTGCATAAAGGGAAACAAACCTGTAGGTTTGCTGATCGGCCATTTCAGTCATCTCAAAGGAAGTACTTAAAGATCTATATTAATTTCTCCTATTCCTTTGACTGTAAAGGTAAGGTATGTACCAAGTAACCAACTTGGTAAGTCAACCAGACTGGACAACATACACATTCAGGCTCCTCCTCATCAGCCTGACCCTCACTCACCTTAACTGCTTCTGCATACTTCAGCCATCTGCTGTTTGTTTGAGGAATAAGGCAAAATGAGCCGACCTCAGTCCGATCCCAGTGGGACACTGCCACAGAAACTGCACTGCTCCTTGGCAAAGAAAGGCAGTAAAAAGCACATGAGTGTAGATAAAACATCCCTTATTTGCCCAAGATGAAAGCATCTATGCTCTACCTGGGTTTGCACATGCAGTCAATTAAACTTCAGTATAGAATCAGTCCTTAGCCTCTAGGACTGAGTCTTTCATAGGGCAGTAAATCAAAGTATGCAGCAAGAAGACCACAGCATTTGGCTTTGTAATTGCCTGAACAGTGAGAAAAATATTCTGAACCTTCCATTTTCACAACTTTATTTAAATAATATGCTAACTTCATACACAGTGATCTGTTGGGTGTTCTAGAAGCACGTCAGCAGCAGAGTCTGCAGATGGAATTCTGCAGCTCAACACACATGATGGACTTTTCCGCATAATCCCACATAGTTGCTGAAGTACATACTGGCATGCATTTAGTTAAAGTAGAAATTCCTTATGATGTTTCATAAGTCTAAATTCAGTAGCTGAAAAGGACATAACCTGGGTTCTGGCTGTACATCAGCCACTGCAACTTATTTTGCACAACTGAAAATGACTAAGGAAAAACACCTACAGTGGTTCAGTCATCGAACAGTGTAACAGTCCATTAAAAAGCAAAATGGAGAGCTCTGCCCATACTTTCTCCAACAAATTCCCCCTGAATTATGCAGCAAATATTCAAAACCGGCAGTCTGCACAGACAGTTCAGCCTGAAGTGCACACTCCCCGTGCTGGATTCCTCTGTCCCCTCCTCTCAAAATTTTGTATAGGATGGGAAGAATTTCAGTTTGGGGTGCAAGTCCACACTTTGCTGGGAGGACTTGTATTCCTCTAACTTCCTTTATCCTCCTCCCATGAGCATAGGAAATCTCAGAATCAATCACCAGCTTTACCCACTTCAGAAGTGCATTCTGTTCACTACAAAAGATTAAATATGTGAACTAGAAGTTTCTACTGAAACTTTCAGTCATCACACAGTTAATGACAGCTATAAGATGCCATTAACAGCATTTCAAAGGTCTACTTCAAGGACTGAAGTCAGTTCACATCCTCTCATAATTTCTGCTTAAGGTTAGCAGAGTCTGAAGGAGTTACCTGAATATTAAATTCAGATGAAAGTACAGAGTGACTTTAAAATACAGTGCTATTCCTGACTAGTAATACATCTCCATCCAAATAAACCCTTGCAAATCCTTAAGAAGTGCCTTCCCATATAACATAATCCACTTTGAGGCTTTGTCTGCATAAGACACGTTGGATTATTTAAGACAAAAACCATGCAAATTAAAAAACTGATTGATCAAACTGCTTGAGAACCTCTTCAAATGCTCCTTTCCAGAATCAGAGTGATTCTCAATTATTCTGCCTCAAAGACGTAGGGCAGTTGAAGCAATTCACTTCAAATTCACACCTTCGGCTTACTTGAATAATTTCTTAATGGCATGTGAAGACAAGCCCTTAACTCCAGAACCACACACAAAATTTACTTGGGAGTAATTGTCCAAAATATCTCCCCTGGGAGACAGGCCCAGACAACACAACACATCAGGATGCTGGTTCAACAACAAACCATTCTAAGAAGAATGCAAGAAGCCACACAATCAGAAGAGCTTGAATTCTGGTAAATGAATTTCTGACTCTGTACTCACCAGGTTTGTTTTAGAGGAGCATTTCTAGCAGGCACCTTAGTTTGAAAAGCCTCTTATTCTGACACAATTATCCATGACTCCTCTCCATTCCTTTCTCCACAAGCTGCATCCCCCAGCTGCTCTTTCCCAAACCTCAGCCTGTTGCCCTGACAGCTGACACATGGGGCACAGTCTAACACAAAACAGCCCCTTGTTGAAAGATTTCAAGCATCACCTGAATACAATGCAAAGCAGCTTGGAACAGAAATTGCAGGTTCAGATCCAGCAGAGAAGTGCCTTGATTTCAGAGGCTCCCTCCCCCACAGCCAGGCTCTCATTGTTTTTTCCTGGGGATACATTTTCAGATCAGCACCACAGCCTGCTGCAGATATAGATCAGCTTTGCTCATCCCACCATTCTCAGTCACTGACAAAAAATAGCTCTGGAGGGAGGAGGAAGAGGTTTTCAGCTGTTTTCTTCTCCAGTCCTCTCTAGCCTCCCTTGCAATGAGGGAGAAGCCATTTTCTTATGTTCATGGCTTCATGTCAGAGTAACTGTTTTCTTACTCTACGGAGCAAATAAATCTCCAGATGTGCTGTAAAAGAAATTTAATAGTAGCCACAATGTTCCGGCAGGACCCTCAGCAAAACGATCACCAGGCTTTTCATGGAAGAGCTCAAAGAAGCTGGCTGGCATATTACTTGTTTCCTTACCAAAGGCAGGGCAGAGAAGTGACTTGAGAGGTCCAGACAGATGCTTCTGCTAGGCACCACTGATACTCTACAGGGTTCGAAAGAACCACAGGAGAGGGACATTTCCCTAGACAGGATCAAAAATAGATGGCTGGAAAATATGTAATATACTATTCTTCGATTTTCTCATAAACAGTAACTTTATTCTTCTTGAAACATTGATTGACATTTGATCCTGTTATGAACAATTCTAAGGCCTCCCCCACAGAGCATCTAAGCTGCATCACATTAAAGCTGTTCCTTTCTCCTTGCCTCCAGCATATTCCTAACATGTAAACAACTCTGCTGTGCACACAAGCAAAGGCACAGCTAGTTAGTGAAAGCTGCAGCACTAAGGGCGCCATAGGAACACATTCAATCCTAATAACACATTAATTTCAGAGGGCACTCTATTTATTAACTAGAAGCCAACTGCTATTGATGCAAATGTACATGTGAAAAATTGTCCCCTTAGAAAAGCTGAAAGAATTATTACAGACTTATTTTTCACGGACAGTCATGTTTCACAGGCTTTGTTACCCCCATAATCCAGACACACATGAAAAGTCAGCCTGAATGATGGAAGAACTGTGACAGACTAGGAGAAAGGCAAGTGTCAAGAAATCCAGCAGGCTTACTGTCTGAGGATTTCAGTTGATGTGACACCACATGATAAGTAATGTTCTTGTGGCCAAGCCTCAAAGCCCATTGGGATTATTTCCATTTCAGTTTAACAAAAAACCCCCCAATCAATCTCACTTCTCACCTATTCAACAATTATGTACTTAACAGGAGATACACTGTTACAAAAGTTACCAAAGTTAAATGCAAATGGATTGCTTAGACACATATTTTGTGTATGTTAACTCTAGCTTTACAGGCTCTGGACCAAGAGACTCAGGCAAGCTGCCCTGGGGCAAGTTTCAACAGCCAGATTCATCTGCTCTGCCTCTTACAGCACCATTGCTCAACTGGCAAATCTCCCTCCTCAGGCAAGTCTGCTATGGTCTGGAGGAAACACAGGCCATCTCTGGTGCCTATCTCATCTGTCCGGTGGTTCTGCAGTGATCCCATAGGAAAAACAAATGTAACTGCAACTACTTCTCTTTAGGGACTTATCTGCATTAGGTTTCCAGTGGCAGGAATCCAGAGCAAAGTGGCTCTGGAGTTGTGAACTGAACACAGCTGCACTGCCAGGCTCCAAGATCAGGACCCAGAGCAGGCCATGGTGCGTTGGATGACCATTGCATTTGCACAGCTTTTTGCCTCTTTGGCTGAAACAAAACCTGGTGATTTCTTGCTGTCCTTCTGTCCACACCTACTCTGCAACCTGGCGCAAATCAGTCATGTCCCAACACCCACTAGCTTCCTTTGACTTATTTCACACATTCAAAACTGTTTAACTATGAATTCCAGACCTTGCTTCTTCCTTACACGACACAAAGTATCTCCCTAGTCACACATATCCTTCTCCTCTCCCACTTCTTGTCAAATTTCACTGCCCATACTGACACCAGAGCAAGTTTATCTACTTCAAGCTGTGAAATCATCCACTTCTTCCCAGCACCCTTCAAGAGCAAACTGCTTTCTTATCCTCCTCTCTCTACAACCCAGCAGGTGAACACCCACTCACTCCTGCACATGACGTTTACCAAAGGAGGTTTTACTGGAGTAAAATAAGCACTCAAGGTCTAGTTTTATAAATAAAATTTCATATCCTTCCCTGCAGCCAAAATCTCATCATCTCCATATTTTCCATTTTCAGTCCTTTTAACACAAATTAAATTTTAAAAAGGCCTTCTCCTTCCATATTTTGTGCCCAGGCAAATGGTGGGTTTATCAAAAAGGTCAAACAATCTCTTTTTACAAAATTAACTGGAGTTTAAGTCCAATGCTATTCTTGCAAAGCCTAAAAACCCTACTCATAACAACTCTTGCGCCACACAATAAATTCATAATGCAGTGCAACTAAACCTTAACTTTTGACTACAGTAAATTAAAGTTCACAGTTAAAGGAGGCCAAAGTATATCACTATCCACAAGGTGGAAAATTTAGACAAATCTTCACAGACTCAAGTCTTGAAGAGTGCAATGGTCAGCAGCTGCAGAGCCCTACATCTCTTACAAAATGCAATGTCACAAACACCAGCACCAGAAGGCTGCAGCTACATCTCAGTGCCAAATATCTGGCAGCCTTCTCCATTCTAGAGAAGCCTGATCAGAGACTATAGCTGAGCCATAGTTCAGGATTTAATGATTAAGGCCATGATCACTGCACTGAAAATGTGAAGCGTTTCAGGTTTAAATTATGAATGATAGTGACAGCTCAAGTTAAAATTATTACACGTTTTCATTCACATTTCAGGCTCATAAATAAATAAAAATGAAAGTAAAGTTGGAGAGTGGCTTTTTGTACACTGTCAGCAAACAAATGCCTTGATGCATGTTCACCATGCACTAAACATTTGAGATTCAGTACCAAAAATGCCCAGGACTGCATATAGCTATTTTTAATTAACAAAAAAGACAAACCCAGTTTATAACCTCTTCTAGAATCAGAATGGCAAGATCTACCTCGTCTCAAAGATCTGTCCCAGTCAGGAGCACTCAGCCCGTATCAATTTACATCTTAAAGGATTTCAAAAGGTTGCTGAAGCTTCTGTGCCTTTCATGAATTGGCTTTGACTGACCCTGCATCTCTGACCTACTGCAGTTGAAACACCCCTCAAATAGAGAATATCTATGCTAATTTAACTGGATTCAAAGGGCCCATTTGCAGTCATCCCTTCAGGGTTACACTGCAGTCTGCAGCATTCTTCACTTTTACCACTATCCCAGCATAAAGGCAGAAAAGCACCCTGGACCTAGGGCTTCCCCATGGACACCCAGCTCAAATGCAAACGTGTAGAAATACAAGTCCTTGACTTACAAATGCCTACTGAAGAAAAGCAAACAAACCTTTATGCAAGAGCACAGAAACACTGAAAATCAGGAATGCCATTAGCCACGAAGTACGTAGTATACCAGTGCACCTCAAAAAGGTTATGAAGCAAGTATAACCCTAAGACATCAAAATAATGGGAACATTTGGCTCCTTCAAAGTGCTGTAACCTCACCAAAACACTCGAACCTAATTTGACATTTATATCTCTATAAACAATCTGTAAGCGAAAGCAAAGAAAAAACAACATTTGCAGTTCAGGGAAAGACATCAAAACAAACATGTCCATAGTACTCAAATGTTAAACTACATGTGGGAATCTGATGATCTTTTGAATGGCTGAAAGCTAGGACAGAGAGGAGAGGGCATCTTGTTTTTAAATTAATTATTAATCAATCTTTTCAGCCATCAAATCCCTGCAATGACTCATCCACTTGCTTTACCAAAGTCTAAATTGTTATGGGAAGACTGAAATTCCACTGGAACATTACCCTCCTGAGTGCAATACTTAACACTGCATATGAGAAAGGATTTTAGTAGATTCGTTCCTCTCTTCCACAAAAAGATCAAGTTTTCATTAAACCTGGAAAGAAAAATCACACACACACACAAAAAAAAAAAAAAAAAGAGAAGAAGGCAAAACAGTATGTAGAATTTTACATTGAGAGGAACAAGAGAAGTTAAAGTCCCTCTCAGTTATTCATTACAAAGCCAGTATTCTTCCGGTGACAGTATACGCTGTAAGCAATAAGAGAATTCACATCATCAGAAATCCACAGTCATGCCATTAAACAATACAATTCTTTTACACTCATTCAGATAGTTCCTTCTGTCTGCAAAGGAATTTAGTTTTACAGAATCATGGCTTGATAGGAGTTATCTTTTAGGCTTACAAAATTATGAACTTGATCCTACACCCCACATCCGTGAAAACCTCTTTTTGAAGTTTAAAACCTCTACTAAATAAACTGAGCCGCAAGACTGAGCTCAGTTGGTGATACCTATGTACAGAGCTTGCTCTTTTCCTGTGCTAAAATTATATCAGAACATGGCAACACATTTGCATATCTCCCACATATGTTAACTTTTTGCCAGCAGTAACAAGACGACATCAAGGCTTAGAAAACGTACCAGACAGACACAGAACGAGAGGGTGGAGTTTCCTGCAGGAACATCCAGGCTGAAGTCCAGCAGCTCACAGAGAAGGTGCTGCCTTTCTACCAGCCCGATGCCTTCGTATCAGGCTCCCACTTACCAGTGTCAAATGCGAAACTCCACCCAGGAAACGAAAAGCTTCCTACTGTTTCTCTCCTCTAGACAGCCTCCTGGCTACTATCAGAAAAACTGGTATCACTCCACCCTTTTTCCATAAGAATGGTTTACATCTTTCCCCTTCACATGTTCAGCCTTGGAGCTACCACGGAACAGGAGGAGGAGGAGGAGGAAAAAGAAGCCTCTGCTGGGTCATCTCCCCTAGTCTCTCTTGTTTGTCTGGAAATATTTCTAGTGGCAGTCCACAGTGCTGCTGTTGATTTTAATCATGCAGAAGTAACATGAAATTCACATGACTATTGTCAGTTTTCCAGCCACACAAGTTTTGCAAAAACATCAATTAAAACAATCTGATCTTCCAGCTTTTACCTAGCAAAGCTATTAAAAATAAAATAAAATAAAAAAAAATCACAGAGGTAAGCTGACCTTTTGGAAACATTGGTGCACTGTTATTTTCAGAAAAACTTTTCATTAAAAAATAAAAATGTTGACAGCACTGAAGATTTCTGGCACCTTACTTCCTCATAAGATGCCAGTATAAAAAAAAAAATTAAAAGATTTCATTGAGCCAAGTAAAAGGAAGTAATAGAAAATTACTATCAATCACAGGAAAATACCTGCCCTGCAATGAATAAAGTGTTACTAAGGTGTGAGAAATAACTTTAGAGGTTTTAGAAGTCAATAATGGAATCCAATGTTATCCACAAGGTGTGCTCCACATTAGAAATTCTAACCTGAATGCTCAAATTGTACGGAGCCATGGTCTTCCCTTTGATTCTTTCCAGTGGCCTGTTTTTACCAGTCCCACCCTACCATGACATCCCAATAGCAAAGCTCAGTTAAAATGCAAGTAGAACAAGACAATATGAAACTCAGGAAAGTCTTAAATATTGTGGAGGAAAATTTGAAAACGAGCCCATACAAGTGAGACAGTGTAACAATAACTGAGTAAAATACAATACTCCCAAAAATCATTAATACATGTTCACTAATGATCATGTTAGCTGCAGGGAAAGTGCCTCTGTAACATAATTTGATGAAGACCCACTTGTAAATAAATCAAACAATGAAAAATTATTTTTGTTAGTATCAAATTAGGCCGAGTACACCCCACATACATGGGGATAAGGTACTGCTCTAGGAAGCAGGCTTTTAGACACCAACACACTTAAGATCTAAATTACCATGGACTATGGAATGGAAAAATGCAGAACCACATGAAAGGAAGGCAAACCCTGCTTACAAAACAGCAATGAGTCAGCTCCTGAGGACTGGCCTACGACTGCTTTGAAAACAAGATGCACACTCCTTATGTGCCCTCTGGTTGTACAGAATGAAAACGAGCCCATCCCCTAAATATGCCGTTAATATGGTAGATGACATTGCAGAAAAGGTGTCAAGAAACATCAGTAACACCATTTAACCCACTTCAACTTCAGAAAACATTTTCAACCAGTGCTGATCCACACAGTCTTTTAACTCTACACACACCTATTCATGTTTGGTGCATTTAATAAGCGAGAAACTCTCATATCCCTGGCCTCAGATCAATCAGCAACAGCTTATCTTGGGGACACCTCCAATTCTATAAGGTCCTTGAGATATTT
Organism: Platyrinchus mystaceus; assembly: GCA_035041135.1. Taxonomy (NCBI): domain Eukaryota; kingdom Metazoa; phylum Chordata; class Aves; order Passeriformes; family Tyrannidae; genus Platyrinchus; species Platyrinchus mystaceus. Next base: position 15,696,803 of record JAWWLV010000005.1, on the reverse strand, counting down.
TCTTAGAGAAACTTTTTCTAAAATGCCATGACCCTTTAGCCTGTCTAGTTCCATCATCTGTAATCAGACTGTCTAGAAAGCCAAGAATAAACTTCAAGGCTTTGTGATGAGCTGTGAAACTATTACTATTAATAAGCCATTTAATATCATATGGAACAATAAGGACCATGACTACTCCAAGCATTTATTTGGAGAACAACCTATATTTGCTTTCACTCAAAAATCAAAGATAAATTGTGGGCTTTCACAACCCGTTTCTCTCAGTAAGTGCCCTTGGCTACAAGCGACTCTCTCCTCGACCACATTAGAGCTCATTTTGTTGTTATTGTTTAGGGACTATCTGGGGGCTTTCTGGTTGTCTGCCCTTTTTTGCTGTTTATAGATGTTATTGGTGACTGGGGCTTTTCATGGTATATTGATTATTTCTGAGGGAAAAAAATATATAAACTCAAAGAATTAATGCAGCACACAATGCACAGCAAAAAAAAAAGTCCAGTAACTCGGCTCTATCAATATTACTTTGTTGACAAGTATTAAGGTGCTGACCACTGAAAACCATACCAGCATACTCTGAATGGAAGCACCCTGTCCAACCCCTCTGAAAGAACAGAAACCTTGAAACCAGCTCATTTCAGGGAAAGGATTAAAGGTTGTTTTTTCAGGTGTCCTTCTTGCACACTGAATCCCTCTGCCAGACATTGCAGTTTATCATTGCTAAACACTTACACTGCAGAAGTACCTAGAGGCCTCAAGTAGGTCAGGGCCTCAGCATGCAAAGTACAGAACTGATGCATAATACTTGACAGCCCTTGCCTCATCATATTTTTCTATTTGAAGTGTTTAACTTCCCACAGCTATTTGAACAACCCACACAAGCAAAAGAAACTCAATGACACTGCAAAAAAAAAAAAAAATCACCCAAGTTCCACCACCAATGTATGTAAGTGTTATCCAACAGAAAAGGAAAACAGAAGTAGCTCTGCCCCCCTCATTAGACTATTACACATAAGGATCTAGCTAAATGTCAAAGCCAAGCAGGTTTGGGGCTTTTTAGGTTGGCATAGCTCCAACTGTTCTAACAAAGACAGAAGTGGATATTGAAATAAAATTTGGTAAATATTTATGGATGAGAGCTCCAATTTTCCTTTTCCCATCCCCTACATCCTAGACATACCTTTTTAGTGAAAGAAAGAGCCTTCCAGTTGTTGCCTTCAGATTGAACCCTGATTGAGACAGAGCAGGGGTGCAAAATCAAATGCAAAGAAAATTTACATAAGCTGCAGGGAGTGAAACTACAGCAAGGTTTGCATACCTTGAATTAGCTCCATTAAAGATGAAAAAATATGCAATAAATCTGAAATGAAGCTTAACAAGATAATGGAGTTCTTGGCAACCTGATTATTTTAACAAGTTAACAGCCAGTTATCACAGATTGTTTCAGTCTAAACACACATACCAGGACAGCACAATCCAGGGGAGTAGGCCAATATACTCCTATAAGATTAGATGTGCTTTATGCTCCACGCTCTCCCTTCTCATACCTCCCTGCTTCATAAACACCCACCTCTGTCTTCCAAAATATTCATCCAGATCCTGCAGAGCTTACCTGCAGCTTCCCACCCCATTCCCTCAGTTGAAAAGGAAAAACTGGCATTGCTGTGGACTTGACTGCAAGTCACCACCAATCAGCTGCTGCCCAGGCACTAGGGAGCACAGAGACTTGGGGAAAAAACAGCCATTACTGATCAACCAAAAGGTGCTGTCTTGACAGGGGACTGCCTCGTTCACAGCCCATTGCTTCTTGTACCACAGGAATGCCTGCTGCTCCCAACCTCCTTTGGCAGCACTACCAGCATCCCAGTCCAGCATCATGGGAGGCAGCAAGTCACCACAACATACAACCTGCCAAAAAGGCAAAGCATGTGGGGTTGCCACATCCAACTGCAAACTGGACATCTGGACCTCAGAGTGCAGCTCTGGTGCCAACAGCAATCTGGTGGGAGGTTTCTGGGGGGGGAAGTCGTGGGGTGGCAGTTGAGCAGTTGAGCCCCAAACCATGCTGCTTCTTCCATAGGAAAGAGTGAAACAAAAAAACCCCAAACCTGGTCAGTGCTCTCCTTAATTACCACAGAACTTCAAAAGGGCACATGGTGGGGTAGGAGGGAAGGGGCTGCACGGTAATTTCCTTTTTTACAAAATTTCTTCTTATGGAATTTTATTTCCCCCCCTAGTGTTTCAAACATCAGTAACGTTAACAGTCACTAAATTCCTTACATAATGATTTGAACTGCGCATAAAAATTGTTTTGCAGTCTGCCTGAAAAAACGTTTTACTTCAAAAGGTAGCAGAATCAGTTTATAAGCAGAAAAAAAAAATCACTTTTTTTTCCCCAGCTCCTGCAGAACATAAGAGTTAATGGAATGGGAAAGAGACTTATGCCTTACTGATTAAAACAATTCTAATTATGCACAGAAGACCTTTCCATGTTTCCAATAATACACTGATCAAAAGCTACTTCACAAAATGCAAAGTCAGACAAGCAAAAAGTTTGGAGTTCATTGCTCAATGCCAGACTTTTATATATCCAGTCACTGGAAGCAGTGGAATGTTATAATTGCAAGCATATTCTAGGACTTGAAATAATAAATAAAACTAGATAAATGTATTATTTATTTAAATTTATATTTTTTCTAAAAGAGGCCATAAAAAGCTGTGGACAGAGTAACACAATATTACAGCTAAACCACAGCAGCACTAAAATAATTGAGCAACAAAGAACTGTTGGTTCATTTTTTTCCCTTGCAAATCTCTCTCCCCCCATCTTTACTGTCTGAGGTGCCAGGCAATAATGTCACCAATATCTTACAGTATGTCCTTTTTGCCATCAAGTACAAATACAGCATTACTAAGCAACTTGTCAGGTATTGGAAAGGCTAACTTTTCCTCAGCCAATCTTTTCTGTAGTTTCTCAGTTGTTGGAATTGTTTCACCTCTCTCTGAAAACAAATCAGGTACAGACAAGGACAGTCAGACCTTACTCTTTGATGCTGAACCTCTCTATGCTGATTTAGGGCTCCAGTGTTCCTAATCAGCCTCGAAGAGAACAAGCACTCTGTGATGGTGCTCCCTTATCCAAGAGAACATCACCTACCGAAGACAATGGATGAAGCTTGAGGGAGCAACATGTTGAGAATCTCTTCCCATCTATCCAAAAGACACCTCCTGAGATTCCAGTCAATAACTGAGAGCAGGCAGACATTTCAAAACAACATCATATTGTGTCAAAACACATGGCTAAGATTACTGCAGCCTACTGAACTTGATACACATCCAGTTGGAAACAGGTCTATACACATGAAAACAGGCAACAAGGCATTACTCCACTGAAGGTTTAAAGAGAGCACTGCTGCATTTTGACCCTGCTCGGATTTTTCTCTGCCATAGCAAGTTCGCCGACAAACACCCGTGAGCGCCGTCTCCTTCCTCCCCCGCGCTGGTGTCACTGCCTGCGGCCAGGCGGGGCTCAGGCTCGCAGAAGGACAAGCTGGCTGGAAGCAGCTCAGCTCACTGACACGCGGCTGTGGGGACTGTCTTTTGCTATCAGTAATGGACAACTCTCCTGTCTAGGCAAAGAAAGATGAGAGCAAAAACAGTGAAAAGGACATCAAAGTAGGGCTATTTTCCAGTTTCTGTAACTAAGGATAACATTGAAAATTCTACTGGGAGGACAGGAAGAAAGAAAAGATAACCTGACATGAAAATTGTAACACTGGAGTGAGATACACAAAAGTTCTTTTCATTGCAAAGAAGCAGTCAAAATGACATCTATATCTACACCTAAGGAAAACATTGCTTCTGCCTTGAGGTGGCCTTGGCAATACACTGTTGCAAGCAAAAAGCAGTTTACATTTTGGAGAAAATTCAAATCAATTTTATTTATTTGTCACTTAATAAACTTCTAGTTACTGCTTCTGGTTTTGAAGACACACACAGGGGAAAGAGCCCTTGCCCTCCAATCCCCTCACCATACCTGCTCCTGGAAGTGAGGCAACAGGGACAGCACTTGGTGCTTCCTCTGCTGGTCACAATCCCTGCAGATTCTTCTGGCTCCCTTGTGGCACACAGCAGGCATTGTGTTGGCTGGGGAGCTGGATGGAGCCTGGGAGGGGCAGCCCTACCCTCCCTCCCTCAGCCCTTGTGAACACTGTGCCAACCACGGCCGACAGCAGCCATCAGTACAAGTCGACACATGAGCAGGCAGAGTTGCAGGGAGCCCCTAAACGTGGCAGAAACATGCCTCAGTATTGGGTTAGAAATTATCTGTGGGTAAACACCCAGGAAAGTCTACCATTTGAGCACATCTGGAACCTTCACACCCCAGCCCAGGAGCTGGGCGACACTTTGACACACACAGCTCTTCAGAATATCCACCTTTTGTCTGCCCTTTGGTAGCTGTTGTCAAAAAATGATTTTCCTAAGTGAGCTACACTGGGTCTCACCCTGTGCCATGAGCTCACACAGCTTAAACACACAAAAAACAAAGGACCATCAGCACAAGCTACACCTGGCACTCACTCCATGAACAGATCAGAGCAAGCTGATGGGTGACCTCCTAATATTGAGTTTGGTAACAATATATTTTTGTAATTAACTCATGGAGAGCTGATGCATAGCAATTAAATCCATCAGATTTGCCTACTCCTTACATTGTACAGAGGAACTGCATGCCAGAATGCCACTAAGGCAGGACACAAGAAATGAAAGAAAGTAACTAAACAAATCCACCCTTCCTTGGGTCCCTTCATTCCTGCTTCCAGAAGAAGGGTCGGCAATGCTGCTTATTATGTGCATATAGTAAACAAATAGCTTATACAGACAAGTTGTTCTTAAAACAAATCAAAAGCATATCAAGTGAAATGTGATCTAAAATAAGCCAGCAACATTTTAGGATATCACTATTTCCCCTGGCACTTCAGGATGCTGCAGCTACAGAAATTCCTCTAAAAAAAATTCAAAAGAGCTTAAAGCTTATGCTCCCACAAAAAAGAGGTTTGCAGACACAAACATACACTCACACTCCCTCACAGTAATCAGACCAGAACACTAGCACAGGAAAGCCCCCAGCCACACTTCGACATTTTGTTCATTTAACTGTATCAGCGAATATTTTTTTCTTGCTTCCCAGCTACGCCAGCAAAAACCTTACTGCAGAAGCCCTTCTTGGGGCTGCAAAATTCTTCTGCCTGCATAAGGCTCTTTCACAGGACCTGGTTTAAGCAGCACCAGCAAAAAAATTCCTCTTGCACCCACAGAGGCACCTCTGGAGGAAGTGTTGAGACCAGGTAATGAAAGCATGCAGGTGGGAAGTGTGAAAGCAAAGGAGAGCATTGCATCAGTCGAGCTCACATCTACAGAAGAAGGGAGGAAGCAGTAACTGCCATCATACCACGTCAGTGCCAGCAGAAACTAAACTGCAAAGTCACAACATTTCTACAAGCAGCAACAGCCAGAAAACACTGCAGCAGGTCAGATTGACCAACTATACTTTGATAGAGGTGATATTTTGTTTTCTATTTGCATTTTTGTGTCATGTTTTGTGTAATGTATAATCTTGAGAAACAAACATTGCCTGAAAACATAAGTGTAAGCCGTTCCATTTATGTCAAGTAGATACCAATCCTATTGCCCCCAAGAGATAAAGTGTCAGTTGTGTTAACTGTTTCACTACTGATAAGATACTTAGCACTATTACTTTGCCCAAACCTACCTCAACTCCAAAACCATCTGTAAAAGCCTCTTATGAGTAAAACCATCCATGTATTCCCCATCCAGTAAACAAGTTTTCCACTCTTCCTAATGAGCAACCTTATAATACAGATTCATCCTGACTACATGAAAAGTACTCAATACTAAGAATAGAGAAGTGGGAGTTAGAAAACAAAAAAAATTAAGACAGATTCAGTACACTTCTAAAGATTTGCTTGTCTGTGATTCCACTCAAATATAAATCTTTTCTGTACTCTCTCCCTTTGCTTTTTTAAACCCCAGATCTGCTGCAGGTTATCCAGCCTGCCACATCACATCAACACAGAAACCAGTAAGGCCTGGCTGCAGAATTTAGGTCAGCTTGTCTGTGGAGTACATAAGGTCTTGCACACAGCCATGAATTTCCTAGTAATGCTTCAATAATCCCTCTTCATCCTGCTATGCAGCTATTTCACTAGTAGCTGCTAGCTTTCCTCTAACTCCCCAACAAAGACTCTCCACAGGAGGGATGTTTGCAGGCAAATGAGCCACTATCTCTTCCTTGGGAAGCAGGAAGCTGGTTGTTGAATCAAATAAATGCTGGTTCTTATTTCCCAAGACAACAAAAAAGTGAAGTATTCCCAATGCCTGCCAGAAAGAGACTCCCTTTTCTTAACCACACAAAGATACAGTTAGACAGAGACAGAAATTACCTCTAGAACATTAGGAATAATTTTCTTAACAGATTATTTAAACAAATCCTCACTGCTTCCACTTGGGTCAATAAATTAAAAAAATAACAAAAATGTGACTAATAAATTCAGACAGTCTAAGCAACAGATGCTGGTATTTCTGGAGAGAAAGCATCAGTCAAGGTAAAGAAACACCGACTCTTCAAAGAATTCTTCCCTCTAAAAGTGAACTGCATGCCACTGCCAACCCAAGTCCACATAAGCAGTAGCCCGGTTCTTAAGGGATCTCTAAGGGTACATAAAAAATATGCAAAATATCTTCAGAACATGATCCTCAGAGCAGAAGCTCCACATAAACTGGAAGATAAATTTACATAAGAAAAAAAACCAAAACCAAATCAAATACAATAAATCAAAACCTTTAACTTCTCTGTCTTCATACAAGATGAGCCCAACTAAATCTTCTTACTTATGACAATCTGAAAGATGTGAAGGCAAGAATAAATACCAGTTTCCAGGGACAGTTATGGAAATCTCAACAAACAAAAACACTGTTAGCAAGCTGACAGTCAGTTTTGTCTTAAAACCCATCAGCCTGATACCTCTCTGTGCTCCATGGTTCCCACATAACACTGTGCTCCTCAAAAGCTGGTGCTTAAGTAAGCCTACTAGAAGAAAGAATAATGTGGCCAGTCTTCGCGAACGAAGATCTGGGAAAGGTGTTTTTACCTTTCAAGCCTGCGCAATGGATTTTTTAG
>JAWWLV010000005.1:15659343-15689508 GCA_035041135.1 Platyrinchus mystaceus | reverse complement strand
TGGATGGCCTTAGGGGCTGACGAGCTCCATCTACCCGGGGGAGTGTCCCTGAAGCAGGATTGGGAATCGAACCTGCGTCCTCAGCGGTGAGAGCGCCGCATCTTAACCACTAGGTCACCAGGGGTCCCCTACTAGAAGAAAGAATAAAGCTGAGGAAAAAACCTCTTCCCCCTCAATTGGTCTTCACCATTCAAACATTCTTTAAGAGCATTCTTAGCCCATTCTTTCCAACTCACATGAAGCCTGAAAACAGGTATTTGCAAACACATACTGAGCTGTACTGCACATTAGATGTGTAAATCAAGTACCCCAGAAAACATTTGTTTATGTTTACCTCAGATCTGTTACAGAACTCAGAGATATAATATGCATCCATGCTAGGCCCACAGACGATGTGGCTGTCCTTACTAGGGCACTATTGCATCACACATGTAAGCAAGATCTTTTAAGGAACTATTTTTATAACTAATGATCATCCATAACTTCAACTTGGCATCAGACAACTTTTCCCAGTACTGGCTCAGTACCTGATCAGGCTGTGCTTCTCCACCTTCCTCCTCTGGCTTCAGCTGGGCTGAGTGCTGGCTCCTGAAGGCTCCAGTGACAGGAATACCAAGCCAGGCTCTAATGGTCACTTTCTCATTTTGATAAGCACCACAGACTCTTCCTGTATAAAAACAAACTGCTGTGAGTAAAACTGGCCAAATAAAGTGTTCACAGTAGCAGGGTGTCAGAGGAATTCCACTCTGCAATACAGAAGCAGAATGTTAGTCATTCTTTTGCTGACAGCACTTCATCTCTGGGGAAGACTTAACACATCCTTATTTTAATAATTTCAGAACTACTCTAAATTAGTTGTCCTGTTCTTAAAGAGCGTAGATCCCTAACCAGCAATTTGTCATTTCCCACATATTTTCTTAAACATATTAGCTTATCCTAACTTAACCAAGAACACTGCTATTTCTACTTCACTACACCACCACAAAAGCCAGACCCACATCCAACAATGGGGTAGCTGCACCCTGCCCGTGCTACACACTTGAACTGCTGCATTACAGCAGCACACCAGCCAAGCAGACCATCTTAAGTCAATGCTTGGAAAAACCTCAGGAAAACACCTCTATCCTCCAGGATGAACAAAAGAGAAAAGGAATGGAATTTTGCCCCTCCCTCTTCGGCCCAAAACTTCCACTAGCCAAGACCCAGCATGGCTGCCTCCACCTCCAGACACCCAGAGGCTCCAGAGCTCTGCAGAGCCCGAAGATGGAAAGCAACAGCTCAGCTAAGTGAACAGCCAGACTCCAGCAGGTAAGTCATGAATATTTATTTAGTTTGTTGCTTATTAAGTATGCCTTGTTATAAATCAAGTATTTTACAGTAATTGCCTCCAATCAACAAACACAGGGAAAGCTGCTACATAAACTGAATCTGCTCCATATCCAAAATGAGTCCCCTAGCAACAGGCAGGATGCTGCATGACTCTCGGTGCACAGCCGGCCGCCTTGCTGCCCTTCTCCTGTCTCTCCTGCCCTGGCAGCACCCCAAGCAGCACTGCTGTGTGCCCAAGGCCTTCCTAGCACCGCCGACCACAGCGCACTGTGCCAGGATGCAAACACCAGCACAGCAGGCGCTCACTGCAAGGCGAGCAAGCCCAGGTACACGGTACAGGTACAGGGACAGCCCCCAGTGTGAAGGATGCTCCACAGCCAAGGCTCAAAGGCAGGGACAACCAGCTGCATCCCCTTCTTCAGCCCCCAGCCCAGCAGCGGCTGCAGCAGAGCGCGGGTCTGCACCCAGCACCAAGTGCAGTGCACTCACCCACCCGAGCTGCTCCCTAAGCACTGCAGCAAATAATGAAAAGCAATCCCCTCCACACACATCTCCCTCTTAAATTTTTTCTGAAGCTTTTTCAGGGCTGGCACCCACTGGCACTCAGAAGCACACAGCAACAAACCCCGTGTCAGGCTTTCCACTGAGAGCATTTTAAAGGTCAGCAGGAACCTGCTGTTCCAGGTTTCTTCTTAGCAGTGGAGACCCAGGATGGGGAAGACACTGTCAAATCCTCAAATAAAATATGCCTCTTATAAAATTTTCTTCTTCAAAGGGGTCGGGGTGGTCAAGTAGTCTCAGGAGAAGTAAATCCCTTTATGCATCATTTATCATCAGAACTGGTTTTCAGAGACAGTTGGTTTTTAAACACTTGGAGGAAAAAAGCTGTGACTGGATAATTTCCAGTCTATTGCAAGTCGGCTTCAGAACAGACCTCTGGATGGTACTTGAGGTCTAACAGAAAATGCTCTCATAGCCACGGGGCCATTCACCTTGACTGTTTCTGTAACTTTTTTTTTCACATGGTCAGAGACTTACCTAGTAAAGGCCTAAACAAAGCTCACCACACCCTCCACTCCCTCCTCAGCAGCTACCCCAAAGGCAACAAGCAGTTTCTGAAAACAGGTCAAAGGCATTCCCACTTCCAAAGTAGGAGGGCTCCGTTTTTTGACAATGTATCAGCATTAAGGAAAGATGTCAGAAGAGGTTAAATAGCACCACCACCACACTTGGTAAGGCATGGACAAACAGGAGAGTTTGTCTTCAAGGGGAGTCACAATCTGAAAGACCGCTGAGGTCCATCACCACCACCCTCCCCTTCCCAGAGTAGGCTGAGCACATGGGTTGGATCACACCTAGTGGAGATGGAGGGAAAGAAATGACAAAACACTTATAAAATTTTGGTCTAAAACGAACAAAAGAAAACAAAAAACAAACCAAAACCCAGCCTAAAGCAGAAATTCTTACATAAATCATAGCCAAGGCCAGTGAGGGAGTCTTCCCCGCAGTTCTTGCCACAAAAATTCTCACGGATTTTATTCCCAATCCCATTTGACATATTCTCTCTTAAAGCTACTTCTTTCACCTCCCTCTCCCATTTTTGAAGTGACAACCTCAATTTATTAAAACAAAGCAACATCTTTCTTACAGGAACATCTGCTCTGATACAGAAATACACACACACACACACTGGTCTAGTCAATATGTGGAACAGTGGGTATGAAGGAGATAAAAGAGAAGTGATACATGTGCTCCTTATTTAAACCTAGTCCCCTCTGGCACTCGTTCCCTTCAGTACTTTCTTTCAGGGCCCTCCAGCATAGGGAAAGACTTACACCCCATTTACACTGGGGTGTTGGCATCGACCAGTGCCAATTTTATCTGAATCACAGCCAGGCACTTGGCACTTCAGGCATAACACGTGCAACCTCCAAATGCCACGTCCTATATACTGTAGCCTACATGTAGCTGCCTTCATTTGTACAGTCACTTGATCAAACACCTTTTCCACTAAGGAAAACAATACTTCTGATGCATTTAACAGGGATTGCATTTAACAGAGAAACAACCAGAGTGAAAAACAACAGAGTGAAAAAACCAGACTGTGCACTTACAGCAAATTATTATGAATTCTGTAAAGAAAGGAGAAGGGAAATCACCGCATTTTGGAGAAGTAGAGATTTGGGGGAAAAAAAACAAAACCCACCTCAGCTAATTAAATAGGTGAAGCAGTTCCAGTCATTAGAGGTTTAATTTCAGCACAACTGAGTAATTATCAGTTCTACATGTATCTCCAAATACCTAGACAACAGCAGACATTTGGCAGTCACTTCAGTTAAAACACCATCTTCCTCCCTTGCTGCTGCATAAGAAAAACAACAAACCACCACACAGGAAAAGTGTCATGCCATCAAGAGAGAAGAAAAACCCCAGCGCAGAAACCTACTGTAGAAGTATTGTCAAAAGTAGCATGTAACCTAACCAGATAAATATCAAATTTTGTTGCCATCTCTGAGTGAAGTTTTGCAATCAGCTGAAGCTGATCTGTGGCCACTATGCTACTTAACATTCCCACTCTCTTCCCTGGTGTGTGCCTGTGAGAGGCATCTTGCCCAAAGATGAACTTCCCCTTTCAACAGTAGTGCAAGCTCAAATTTGCTCCAGCTGGTCTTGAAACCACAGTCCCTTTGGAAAGCACCTTAGGCATTGCTTCTACTCCACAGGAGGCTACAGGATCTGCTGAGTTCATTGCCCACTCCAGGACCTCACTGCAGCTTTTCACATGACACCCAACACCCCCTTTATTTCGGGAGCTCCCTGTAATTCTTTCTTTCTCTTTGTAGCCACCTCTTCTTCCCCTCTCCACGAGTCAGCCTGTGTGTAAACTTCTCCCTGCTTCCTCTCTTCTGCTGCAGAAGACAGGAATATAACCAAGACATCAACAAATCAAACCCTGCTGGTCAAGGAAACAGAACTTCTAAGGTAATTTGGTGTTTGACCCACAGGCAGTAAGACAGGGGGCTGCTGCTGGTAGCTCTGGTATTACGTTCTTTAGCAGATAGCAAACCAGACCTAAGATCTTACAAGTTCAGGCAGCAGGCAGGTAAATAATCAGACACTGAAGAGGTCTTAACATGGATGAGGTAACAGAAATCAGCAGCTATCAGAGTGTGGAAGGCCGTCATCCTCTCTTCATTCACAAAAGAGCAAAGACGGAGGACTCTGCTCCTTGCACTGACCAGCTGCACACAGCTGTGCCCAGGCTGCTCTGGGCCACTGTGCACATGGACAGACCACAATTTACAATACAAATCAGGCACCTGCAAAACCATAAGTCAAAACCAGGCTTGTACCAATTCAACCCGTAAGCTTTAGGTACCCATCACATTTGCTGTAATGAACACAGGGGTCTGCATTATTTTGCACCAGGCTTTCAAGCTGAGTGCAAACTGGGAGAACTCGGCCATTCCACTCTGAGCATGAAAGCGCCGTTTCTAGGATGAGATGCCCTCAGTCAAACAAACAGAATTCATACACTTTCCACACGCCCAACAGTATGCAGAACCTCATGCTTTATGATTTTTATATTTATTCGCACTTAACAATTTTATTATCTCCTTTTCTTTGCCACACTGTTACTATTTTCTTTTGTATTTTTGTATGCCTCTCATGTTTTTATTTTCAGGCTTTACTACCTTTGTTCTCCTGTAACTCTGGCCCCAGTGGTTTCTTTCTTTAAAATCTGTTTGGGTTAAACTGATCAATGCCAATAAAGACATTCACCTTTAAATCTAGGTACTTCCTAAATCAACTTATATTAAAAATAAACATAGTGTAAACACAAATTTTAAACACTGGAAACAGAATCTTGCCCAAACCAGTGCATTTTTCATTTTCCTGATTATTATTTATACAATTTTGTCTCTCAGTCCGCTCCTTTTTCCAAGAGCCACTTTTCCTCTACTATTCGTCTGTTAGACACTTTCCTACCTACTTTCTATTGGGACACCAGCACTGATTAAACTCACAATTTCTGCAGCACTAACAAGCATTTATGTATCTGTATTCCTCTACTTCCTTGTTTGCAGAGCCTACAGATTTGTCAAAAGGATAGGAAAGGAGAGGAGCAGAACTATCAAGCCAGTCTTCCCTTGCCAACGAGGTAAACTGTAAAGAAATTCAGTATCGGTTATAAAACAACAAACATTACTTTAAAAACTCAAGTGCAAAGTTTCATTTCCCTTTTGTTAGTTTCTCTTCTAAGCTAGGTAGGTTAGGCTTTATTTCTCAATTTAATTAGTCAGAAAGCAAGTACATAAAAGTTTCTGGATGGCAGCCATTGAGAGGAACCCTGTATGTAGACTTCTCAGTTTGTATTTTTAAACACCAGTCAGATTAACCGTGAAGTCTGGTTCCTCTGAGCATCTTTGATGAAGGCAATTGCTAATGCATGTGGAAAGTGTGTAACCACAGTGGTGCTTGGAAACAAAGCAAGTGCACTACCTCTAACACTTCTCACTCAAATTTCAATGCAAAGACTGTCAGACCAAAGTAATTCCTACCCTCCCTTTCCATAATCTATGCACAAACTACCATTTACAAATATTCAATATAGACTTCTTTTTTAATTATTCACTGACATTTGCATTGGTTTAGTAGACAAATTTACACTGAACAATCCAAATGACATCAGCTTAACAATGTGTTCCTCTGTCCAGGACTGCAAAGGCAACAAAATGTCTATTACATAACACTTCTGTATAAAATATTAGCAGAGGAAGCTTTTGAACTGATAGGTTATTTTAAATGATTAACAAATCAGTGTATTTAAGACAGACAACAAATATGTACATTTTATTGACAAAATATGACAAAATCAACTTTTTACATGCACATATCAAAATATATCCATCTCTAGCACACATAGCTTCAGCAAGCCTGTACTAGGGTAATGGCAGGCATCAGTGTTTTTTATACAACTTGTCACACCAGCTCAAAGGGTATAAGTTTCCTTTCCTTCCTATCCTGCAACAGCTGAAAAACAGATATTCAGACTCATATTCATATACACATCCGCACTTGTCTTCTTAGAGCTATAATCCCAGATTGGAAAAATCAAAACAGCAAGAGTAAAGTGCTTCAAACAAAGTCCACACAAAAAAACCCCACCGTTTTTAGCAATCATCTTGGTATCTGTGGCATTGGCCAGACCTGACTAGAGGTGTGGCAGCCCTGGCTTCTGTAGGACCCAAGGGCAACCAGGAATACCTTTCATAGAGAAACTTATCTCAGTGCTGACTTGTAAAGAATGAAGTTCAAGGGAAAAAAAAGAGACAATCCTACATCTTGGCTGAGGCTTTGTAGCCATCAGGTTACATGGGGACAGGTAGGAGCCTGTCTCGCTGCTTTATCACAAGGGTTATAAAGAGCCTTCATGTTCGGCTCTTTCTTTGTGTATCTTCACATAATGAATCCAGGGATGGGGTTCATCTAGAGTATCACTGGTCTCCAGTAGATGGTCTCATTGTATTTATAAGCTCCATGTGAGTGTCACAGGTGAGACATCTAATATAGCAACAGACATCTGTATTTAGTCAGCCTCATCCACGGTCTAACCATCCAGGGGAAATCATCAGGAGATGTGACTTAGAAAAATCCTGAGCAAGTGAATAGAGAGATTTTACAATTCCAGTTTAGAAATTGTGCCATTAGGTTTTTTTTCCAAATTTATATGCACAGCAAACAGTTTGAAGAGATATTTGACTGGAAAAGGTAACGACAGCATTTGATGATCTGTTATGCTCATTCCTTGGGTCTCAGAAATCTTCCATTGCAACTTCCTGGTCTCTAAAGCAGACCTTCATAAGACAGAACACTTGAGATAACTAACTTTTGACAAAAAGACCATATACAGAGAGGGTGCCTTTTTTTTAAACACTAACAAGGAGCAAGGCAGATCACAAGAACCAGATAATTTCTTCTTCTATTGATCACACAGTACAAAATGGAAGACCATGATGAATAAAGGGAAATACTATCCTCACCCACTACTGACTGTCACATGCTTTCAGCCGGATTATTTTTTTTCCTGCTTCTTAATCAGAGTTACCTTGAACTAAAAAAGCTCTCTGAAAAGAAAAAATCTGAGCAACAACTATCATTCCTCTACCTCTAAGGGTGGCTGAATTTTACACCATGATTGCTCCTCGAGTCTGGACAACTACTTCAATCTCAGAACAAATCACTTCTGAGGAAAGAGCTCAAGGGGAAAGACGGAAAATTAGTTTTGAGGCTACACAAACAATGTGGTTTTGTCTTGAAGAGGAGGAAGAAGAAAAACAAAGGTGTTTCTTTTAAAATGGTTCCAACAAATGAGTCCTTGGGCAGCCATACTCTCTTCCCATGCTACTGCTTTCTTCCAAGTGTTGGGCAAAAGTGGCATTTTGCTGGCTTGATTCCAAGAAAACAAGCTTTCTCCTTCCAAAGATATCTCCCTGAACACTCTGGCAGCTGCTACATGAATGTCTTTTAGCTTCTCTTCCTATCCATTTCCTGATGGGGGACAGGAACCTGTTCTTGCAAGACTGGAAGAATACAACTGAAAGGAATATAGAAATATGTGAAAAGAACTTCATTTCTTTTAATTAAATAAATTTGTGGTGAGAGGAAGATTGAAGCAGTGTCAGTTCAAATTAACGATGTGGAAATTAGTACTACTGATGGTATTAGTGAGTGCCTTGATTTGTGACGCACTTTTTAACATGCCAAACCCAAGGAGATTCTCAAGAAGTTAAACACTAGAAATACAGGCTTTGTTATGTCCTAAATTTGTTTGGAATCTCTGAGGGAAAAAATTGTTTGGCAAGCAATCATTAGTACCTATTCTTTATTATACAGTTAAAAGAAAATTGCATTCAATTTGGCCAGACCAAAAGATCTTGAGCCAAACCCATCCCCAATGCAAGTAAGTCAAACTTTTAAAAAATATAGCTCAAAGTGTTCTCAAGGTGAGAGGCACAGAATAGCTTTGCAATACTAATTAAAACCTCTTTTACAAAATATAATGCTGGTAGCTTCTAGAAAACTGTATTTCACAAACAACCTTCTTCATATCTCAGCCCTGTGTAGGCCCACAACACCTCAACATCATGGTCAAGAATAAACACTTTCAAGATCAAGCCCTTTACTGTGACCCTAGAGAGCCTTATGCATGTGTGTATAGCCATGAAACTATACGTTTGTGGAAAACTAATCATGGACGTAAGTCTTTGCGTGGTGAAGTCCACAGACTTTTCACTGCTTGTTATATAAAAAAAAAATGTTTAAAATGTCAGTTATGCAAAAGCACAGACAAGTCTTTATCTATATGTAAGGTTTCCGTGGAAAAATATTTCCATGTTTCTTAAATCATCAATAGCTTTTTATTTTTATGTTGGCTAGGATATAATCTTCCCACCACCAAGAGACATAAATTAATAAATAAAACAGAAAGGAAAAAAAATAAAACAAAAGGAGAACTGTGCAGCCTCATTTCAATGCTACCAAGAAATGGAGAAATTCAAGCAGCAGAAACTGCAATGTTTTGTTCTTTCCACTTAATGTTGCTATGTTATTATATGTAATATTTGAGTATAATATAAATACTGCTAATTGTGTTTTATGAATATTTAGGGATCTACAGCAACTTTATGAATTAATTGGAAGATAAAGACTGCTTTTTTGAAAGGAAATTAAAAACCTTCAGAGTTCATTATTTTGTAAAATACTAACTCTGGAACTCCCTTTTTTTTGCACTCAGTTGAGAAACTTGTTTACTGAGTTCTATCATGTTCCTCCATTTGTGACTCGAGCTACTTCTCAGCAAAACAGCCGTCAACAGCTACATGCTGATAAAGTGCTTTAAGCCTCAGAAGACTAATTCATTCTCAGTGATCACAGTATCCATGCATCAAAACCCTTCTCTAGCTCTTAGAGGTGCAAAGGGAGACCCTGGGCTGACGTGCTGAGTCAGCACTCTGCCAGTAAGGCATCCCAAGCCAACTCTCAAGTCCACCACAAAAGCAGGACCTGACACAGCAGCTGGTGCCATAAGAGAACACACGGGGGAAAGAAACTCAGCCAGTGGTACAGGGCCTGAGTCAAAAGCACTTACTCCCACTGGCTTTAGCAGACTTTGAATGGGACCTCAATACACAGAAGGAATGGGAAGACCTAGAAAATTTAAAAGAACCAACTTCAACGTAGGAACTTTCAATACAGTCACTTCTGATAAAACTGCACCAAGTCACAACACACACAGTTGCAAGTGCTTCCTCCCTATCCAAGCTATCAAGAAAGCCGTCCATACACAGGAGGCACAGTTGTCATACCTCCGTAGCAGCACTTATGTATTGCTACACAAGAGAAGGAGGCTTGTCTGAGGCAACAGGCACACAGAGTTAAGAAGAAATGGATTATGATATTTCATATGTACAGCTATGTGTCAGGGCAATGTACACTAGTTAATCTTTCCACGGCAAGCACCCAAGTGCTTTCACTCTCTTTGCATTGTTATTACACAGGTTGGGTCCTATTAATAATTACCTTCTTGTGACGGCAGCATGCAAACTCTCTCCATTGCTGGTATTGCTGCTTTAGAATTCCTTCTCCAGGTCTGAACACACTGGACAGATTACTGTCCCCTCAAGGATGTCAGGACTGGTATGGATATCTATTGTGCATACCTGGATCTTACAAAATAAATGACAGCTTAATACTGCTCCCCTCCTCATATTATCTCATGTAGCCATTGTAAACTTTGAATCTTTGTATCAAAGTAATCAAAATTGCATCTATTTATTATTCCCTGCTATTATGTGCAAGACATAGCAAACATAACAGACAACTGTTTTTCACACTAAGCAAGATACAGGTTTACTATAGTAAATACAAGTATACTATAAATGCAATGCTTGCCTAGAGACACAGGAGAAAATTGTGTATAGTAAAGAAAATATAGCCATGATAACATATTCCTGCGTCAGGACCTCATAAATCAGTTTCAACTAACAATAAAAGGCTTATAGGGCATTTGTAAGGCACAAAGAACAAATAGGATCCTGGCCTCTGAGTATGACTTGATGAATTAAGATGACAATCAAGAGACAATAACACAACACTAACCTTCTATAATACCAATCTTTAAGTTTGAAAAAAGGGGGTTTCCTTTGCCTGCAGAAAGAAGGGAGGGGAACCCCCCCAATACAAACAACAAACAAAACAAAACAGAAATAAAAAAGGAAGAAAATAAACAAACACAGAGAAAGGTACTCAGCTCCACAATCTGGGATGAGAGTGCTTTTTAGATAGCTCAGAGCTGTGGGTTTAAAATCTCAGCATTGTTTCTGCGAATTTCTCACATCCTAAAGCCCTCTCTTGTGAACAAGGGGGCACAGCCATTCCCCACCTTCAGTTTTAGAGGCAGAAAATATGATCCTTTCCTACCGTGGCTGACAGACATAATGCTGAAAAAATCCAACATACTTCTCTAGCTTTTGGGCTTTTGTAAAGCTGTAACTGACTCAGGAGTAGCAGGTACTCCAAAGTGCTCTCTGCACCAGCAGCTAAGTCAAGTAAACATCACTTTCAGCACCACCATTACAGGAAGTACTGCTAAGACTTATTCCACCAAACAACAGGCTGGTTACCACTACCGTCCTCCATTTTCAAGTCTGAGTAACCTACCTCATGGCTCTTACACACTGGGAGCGTCCAGAGGAGAAACTGCCAGGGGCTGCTGGTGTATGTAGAGCCTGCATCCCCCCAGTGACCGCAGACCAGCTTCCCTAAAGGATGCTGGGCAAGTCACAAGCCTTCTGCGCCTGAATTCGCGTTTGTTCAAGAGCAGTGGCAGCACTTGTAACGGGGACGGGGGAGAAATGGAGGCTGCAAGACAGGAGCTGCTGTACCAGGCTCAGGGATCCTAAAGGAGTAGGAGACAGTATTGCCACGTATTGGGGAGCAGGGGGAAGGGAGGAGACGCGCCTCGAAGAAACAGAGATAGCTATCTGACACGGGCTGGTTTTGTCCTGAAGATGTGCTTTATTGACTGGCTCGGGCCGTTTAATCTGCGTGTGCTGCAACACCAAGCACAGCTGACCCCACACAAAAGCCGCACAGCTGGCGGCCCCCACTCGGGCCGGATCCCACCCCAATGGCCTCGAAAGGGGCTCGCTGTTCCAGCCGCATTCCCCAGCAGCACGCTGTACTTCCAGACCCGCAGCCGGGCCGGACCCGCTGTCGCCACTCGCCCCCCCGCATATGTGGGCACGTCCTGCGTGGATGCGCATCCCGCGGGAAGCACCGCGACGAGCCGCAGCCGCCCCTCGGCGTCCCACCGGCAGCTGCGCCCCTGAGCCACACCGGCGCTGGCAGCAGCACCAGCGAACCAGCCCAGGCCGGTCTGCACGCAGAAAAAAAAAAAAAAAAAACAAAAAAAAAAAAAAAGGAAAACAGGAGAAGAGAAGCGCGACGGAAAGCGCGGGTAGGGAGCGGTCCGGGTGCCGATGCCACCCCCTCCCCGCGGCCCCTCTGCCGCCTGCCCGCCCGCCCCCCGCGCCCGCCTCACCTCAGGGACGGCTCCGCGGGCTGCGGACCCCGAGAGCCGCCCGGCCGAGCCGAGCCGTGCGCACGGCGGGCGCGCAGACCTTCTCCGCGCGGTCACTGCCGCGGCGCTGCCATGCGGGCGGCGGCGGGCGGGCAGAGCAGGGGGCGGCGAGGCGGGCTGGACTCCGGGCAGCTCCTAGCAGCGCCCTGCAACGCGCACCCGCATGGGTCGGCGAGCGGACAGCACCGGCTGCCGGCGGCGGCGGGGCCGGCCGGGCGGGCGGCGGCCAATGGCTCCCGCGGCGCCGCGCATGTGAGGGCCGGGCCGGGCCGGCCCCGCCCGCCCCTCGCCCCCCGCGCAGCCGCCGCGCTCAGGTGCCCGCGGGCCTCGCGCCCTCAGGGACGAGGGCGGGGGTCGGGCGAGTCCCCGTGCGGGGACGGCGGGAGGTGTCCGGGGGGCGCAACGGGAGCGAAAACGCCTGGTGGCAAAGCCAGGGGGTTGTTCTCGTTGTGCAGGTAAATGAAACCTAGTGCGTGAGGTAAATAAAACAGCGACAAGTTCAAATTTCGTGGTTTAATTACTAAAATATTACTTGGGGGGAAGAAAAAATTGCAGGGATTGATCCCTCCCCGGCGGCCCCAGAGGCTGAACACAGCGGGCTGAGGAAGAAGCCGAACTGACCCCGATCCCCACCCAGAAATCCATTAGAAACTTTTTCCTTCCTTTAACTGAAAAAGCACCAATATCGTGAAGTATTTGTGGAACACTGACCCGACAAGTGACCAGACCTACGTGTCAATTTTTAACTAGAACTGGATGTAACCTAATATGTTTGAAACTACATTGGTCTTGATCAAGAATGGAATTAAAAAAAAAAAAAAACACAACAACAAAAAACCAACATATGAACTCATCTTTTCTAATTTTTATTTCCCCACCGTGATTTCCAGGAACTGGAGGAGATGGGAACTGGTCTTTCAGTGCTTGTTCAAAATAGCTTTATGGCCCTTTAAAGATTGAGAATCTCCCCTTTATATTTTTAGATGCATTTTTAATCAGACCTTCTGGTCTAAATGACTGTAAGATGTATCTAAGGTTACAAATAAAAGCACTTCTTAGCAGCAATTCACTTCTGAGACCAGAGAAAATCAGGGCAGCTTGTCCTGCTCTCAGCTGTTCAGCACTATTTTCATATCAGAGTTTTCATCTGGTGGAGAATTTTAGCAGAGCTCAAATTTAGTTTAATGAGCTGTCAATTATTTTAAGCTTTGATTTTTAATATCTTTATTTGGCCTTTTAGTTATTTTCTTCCCTGAGATCATCATCACTTATGGTTTCCTTGGCCAGCATTTTAGACCTCACTGTTTCTTCAATAAGGTGAATTTATTATCTATTTATTTACTTCTGCTCTGACCCAGTGGCCAAGCCACACAGGGTATGTAATACTGGGACTCCACAGTGAGGGAGGGTTTATAGAGATAAAAGCAGTCCAATCTGGTAAACATCAAGGCAAGTGAAAACAGATAATAACAAGAGCTGCTGGCTGGGAAATCCTGACTCAAAGGCAGCTGGCAGAGAAATTCAAGCGGAAGAAAAAGGATTTTTTCAGATGCCAGAGCTGGTCAGAGCTGGCTGAATCTACATTCACTTAGCAATCAAGACACACTGCCAAGCTGAGGCACACCAGCAAAACAAATAGCTCTGGGGACTTGAGAGAGAAGACACCTGGAATTGGGCAGATCCAGATCCAATTAAGATTCCCTTTCTGACGGGGCAAACACAAGTGTGAAGAACTTACCTCCTACAGAACATATGCTGGGTTACTTGTTTGTTTTGGTTTCTTTTTTACTTGTTTTGATATGTATTTAAAGGTAACGCAAAGAAGTTTTAATTTAAAACTCTCTACATTCCTCCCTTTCAAACTTCTCTAGCAGAAACCTCTCCCACTGTGTCAGGTTTGGTCTTCTCAGGGCTCAAGCCTCAGTGCTT
The DNA here is from genome assembly GCA_035041135.1 of Platyrinchus mystaceus. NCBI lineage: Eukaryota > Metazoa > Chordata > Aves > Passeriformes > Tyrannidae > Platyrinchus > Platyrinchus mystaceus. The sequence continues at coordinate 15,675,605 of JAWWLV010000005.1, read as the reverse complement.
TTGGGCAGCTCTTTCTAGATTGCTGTTTCTGGCTCTGATCACCTCAGACATGCTGAGGTGGGACAGAAGAGAGAGGAGGGGAGTTAAAAACCTGAAACAGCTCCGTTTGTGGCAAATATACATCCCAGCTGTTCTGTTACCCTGCTGTAGTCTATAGGGTTGTTTCAGCAGAAGTACAAATCAGCCAACTCCAAGTTACTTCATGTGATAAAAGAGATGCCAGAAAAACAGAGGCAGTGGGGGGGAAACGGCTTCTTTCTGCTTTGCAGAGTTTTGACACTGGCCCTTTACAATTAAAATAAACTAATATTGTTATTTTGATCTATGGCTCAGAGGACTAAATTAGTGATTACATTAACAAGCAATAGCAATGCAGCCATATGCCTCACAGGATAAATTAATCCTGTTTGTTTTTACAACTGCATTTTAGTTTCAATTTTTCAAATTCCATAACCTTGACTAGCCAAATATGTCATATTTTTCAGCCTTATTGTTATCCCCATTCTCACATAATTAAAAAATTTTAGAAAAATCAGCCCTCCAACTGAGTTACAGCTTTGGCCAGGCTGAAAGCTGACAAATTATTCTGACATGATTTCCAGTTCTTTCCTTCTTTCACTCAAACAGCTGTCCTGTGTATCTCAGGTATGCCTGCTTGATGTCCAGTGGGTGTCCAAGTTCAGTCCAAGGGAGCCAGGTGCAAAAGGAACATCATCAGAAGGTGAACATAAGGAAGAGACAGTGCCAAAAATAGAGAGTGCCAGCGATTTCTTGGAAAACAGTGCAGATATTCCATACCAGGAAATATTTCAGTCCTGGCTTCGAGTGGGCTGACAAATTTTTCTCGCAAGCAAAGTTAAGATGAAGGGGAATCTTAATATTGTAGATTGAACAAGATGACCTTTAAAGGTCCCTTCCAACCCCAACTATTCTCTGATTAAGAAGTAAATGAGGTAGTTACTAGGGAAGAAGTGTGGATGGCTACACAGAAGAGAGAGACAGTCAGGGAACTGGCTTTCCTCTCTCCAGAAACAGGGCAATTTGGCTTCATGGAATGGGCAAAGCTTGAAGGGGAAGACTCCAGTTTAAATAAGGAGGAGGATGCATGAGTCATTTCACTTGGCTACTGGCCACCTGTTCTCAAGAAAAGGGTTTCTAAGTGCTGAACAGTTCGGCCTGTGGTGTTCATCCAGGACATGGGCAGGGAGATGGGGTTGGGGATGCAGTCAGACTCATCAGCCCCCATCTGCCACTTCCCATCCACTCATTCATCCACCCACTGGTGCCCCCTCTGTGCCGCGCACCTTGCCACAGCAGCACTGAGCCTGACTTTCCAGGCAAAATTAGGCAATGTGTTGGCAGCTGTTTCATTGCCCTGCAGTGAGATGATGTTGGCAAGGGCCTGCTTTCTGTTCACCCACAGCTGGCTGTGGAGAGCCTGTTGCATGGAGAGTCAACCATGGCATGGGGTGAGGGGTTCAGGGCCTCTGCTCTTCCAGAGAGGAGAGGAAAGCCTGTCACCCGAGGGCTGTGATGCTGCACTGCAAGACTGCTGCAGCTCAGTCTGCCCCATCACCAGGACACGACATCAAAGCTTTCAAAAGTCCAACTAAGTTATGTCAGTCAACCCTCCTTTAACTACCATTTTACTAACAATCCCAAAGGTACTGAAGAAAAGCATAAAAGCATGTTTTTTCACTATAAAAAGCATTGCAAAACTTCGTCCCTACCATGCTGTGTTACCACTTTTTCTGAAGACACTTCATGTTATGCTTATTTTCAAACACCTGGCACAGCAGCCTCTGTGTTACAAGCACAGTGACCTTTGGAGGCCTTGCAAGCCAACCTACTCTGCTCCAGAGCCGGGACTCTCCCAGCTTCTAAACTTCCTGGCTGGAAAAAAGTCACTCCTTACCTTGACTTTGTGCTGAAAAGAGAAGGGGTCTCTGTATCTTAATCATCATCAGAATGACTGTTTTAGATAAACAGCAGTTTCTTCCCCCTTCTAATTATGCCCAGAACTCCACAATGTGCTCACGAGTTCTATTTCATTTGTGATAATACAAATGCAGTCACCAATGTGCAATGTGGCTCTCCAAACATGGAACAGAGATTTGGGGGATGAGGCCTTATTCTTAGCAAGTACCTTTGTATTTTGAAACAAGAGCAGCAGCCGTGATGGTGTTCATTGTAAGCCGTGTGTGTCATCACGCTGCAGCTCAGCAAAGTTTTTCAAGTGATGGCAGGAACAACACATGCTGGTTGCTTCTGATTACACAGAAGACCTAGTTTTCACGAGTTCTCACATTTCATCCAGTGGATATACCAACAGATGGCAAATCTGTTTCATTCTGTACTTATCAGTGAAGGACTATAAATTCACAAAACACACAGTATCATATGAGATGGAAGGGAGGCACAGCAGGAAGGCAGGAAACTGTGCTGCAGGCAAACTTGCTCTTTGACCCTGCAGCTTGTCTGAGCAGGACTTTCATTTGGCAGAAGCAGCAATAAGATTGTGCATTGCTTGATCAACCCAAATAGAGCCTATGTCAGTCAGATGTAGTGCCTGCTAACACAGCATCTTCATACTCAGATTCCAGCTCAGCAGTGCACTAGGTAAGAACCATCACTGAGGTGTTGAGTACCTTCAGATCTTTAGAGCCAGTGGGCTGGGGGGGGTGGGGTTAGTTTGTGTTAGTCCACCTAATCTATTTAGCTTGTCCTATTTTCCTAATTTTGCACTTTACTGCTTCTACGATCTCTACCTCTTCTGCTTATCACGGTTTCCACAAACACTAAATGCTAAGCGTGAAGACTGAATAGGAAACAAAAATTAAAAACCTGTCATAATCAGAATTAGCAGGGTAAGGCCAAAAGAAGCTTTCAGCTGTCACAGCTTGTCCAGCCTTGCTCACCAGAACAAGTTCCCTGCCTCCCCCTGGGACATATCAGTCTGTTATTTCTTTCTTCAAATCATGCTTGAAAGCTATTCTTCCCCCTTCAGACCTCAAGTGGTTTTCTCAGTGAAATGGCTGTGGCTCCATGTGCAAATGGCTTGATACAAACCCTAAGTGCCCTACCTGGATCTAGGACAATGGTGCTCTTTAAAGAAATGGCAAACCAGTTATTTTAAGAGTGCTGAGCTATACCTGTGCTAGCACTTAACCTTTACTTCCCAATCACACAGGTACAATAGTTAGAGCTTGCTGATTTTGTTACTCCTTCAGAATAAGTTTTCTTAAAATAGCCTTGCCACAAGGGTGTAATGAGGTGCATAGCAGGGCAAAGACTTCTGAGCAGCAGGAGGGAAAAGAAAGAACATATATGGGACCAAAATGCTCAGAGCTTGCAAATGACTGATCTCCAGTCGTTCAAATGGCTGAAGATTAAGGACTCACCCAGCTAGATCATAGAAAAACCCCACTGAAAGTTGAGGAAGACCAGGCAAAAACAGCAGGAAAAAAAGGGATAAGGGAATAATTTATCATTTATTTCTTACATGGTGCATCTTCTCTCTGCCTTCCTGTTTTGCAATGGAGCAAAGAAACCACCATTCACTCTGTAGAAGAAGAGCATAGAACTCTTATTTTAAAATGGAGCTCCTTAATCAGAGGGACTTGGAGCTCTTTTCCCACCTCAAGAACTGCAAAAGGGCTGCTTTTTTTGTGTCTGGGAGCCTACGGAACCGAGGCTTGCCAGCACAGCACTAAAAGAAGTTGTTTTGCTTGAAATGGCTATATTAATCTTTTCACTTTAACTGCAGCACATTCCTCTAGTTATGTGTACATATTATAGATCAAACAAAATCAATCGCCCCATTCTAGAGATTGTACCCAAGGGAAAACACAGCAACAACATGATATAACTTCACCTCTGAAATCCTCTTCTCAATACTTTTTCAAATACAATGACAGTAAACCAAAGTATTCCAGTCACTAAAGCATCTACAATTAAATATCCATCAGTCTAGCATCACACTATCCATTCTAACATTACACACCTTAAAGATTCCAAGTATTCCTGTGATTCCTATCCACAGCCACTGTGGCAGTCAGCATGCTAATTTAAAATCTGCTTCATTTCCTGTTCCAAAGACTTATACAAGGGAAGAGTATTGCACACATGTGCAGTGACAGGGAAGAAGGTTACTGTGATGTCCAAATCATTCTGTTTCTCTGTGTTTACCTTGAATATAAATTATTTGGGAACAGCACTGGTAATATTTTCATGTAGTACAGAACACTGCCAAAACTGTATAGTCACCACAAAACATATACCTCCCCCAGCCTCAAATACCTTGAAGTTTTTTTATCACCATTTGCAAATAGGTAAAGGGAGAAGGAAAGGTCTGATCACGCCTTAACCCAAAATAACATTTTGCTTTGTCAGGTTAATTATACGTTCTGACATCAAAAACTGAAATTAGCAGGCGGTTTTCCCCTGGGTTGCCCGGAGACTGTAGAATGAATCATGCCCACTCTTGTGCTGCACCCGGGACCACGGGGAACAAGGGACGAGAAGACCAGAATATTTATTTTCTTGCTCAGATTCTGTGGCTAGAGTCATATCCACACTCTGGCTTTATAGGGGCTGTGATGTGGCTGGTTGGTATTGCTGTCATCCCCCGTGTGACAGAAATGGCCATCAACTTCCAGTGGGTGCATTTACACTGCCACAAAGGCACATTCAATGCTTTGCTTTGATGCTGGTGTGAATTCATGGCACTAGAGTTTCTCAAAATGTCGCTGAAACTTTCTGAAATTAATTTGACTTGAGAACAGTGTTCAACACGGGGCATTCTCCTCATTAAAAAAAAAAAAAAAAAAAAAAAGAAAGAAAAAAAAAAGGAAAAAAAGGCAGCCAGACCTTTTTAGCATTTAAATACACTGAAAACACTCTCCAAGTAACTAAGTTACCCTCCTCCTCCTTACAGCTATTTAGCACCAGATACCCCGAAGTTAGCTTAAGTCTTAAATCTTACAAGAGAAAGAACACCCAGACACTTCTTTTGCATGTCTCTTTCTTGTCTTCTTATACCTACAGTTCTTCTGGCATTTCGTTTCCATGGTGGCTGCTTTTCAACTACGCCCTCTCTCAGGCCCCGTTCCCGCTCATCCCTTTATGCTGTTAAAAGCTCCTTACCTGGTGCAGCGGAGCCGCCTGCAGTTACCTCCGCCCAACCCCTGCCCGCCTCCCTCCTTCCCGGGGCTGCTCCTGCCGGGCTTAGCCTGCTCCTCTTCCTTTCCCGGAGCTCCCTCTGCTGTCGGATGTAGCTGCGCTGCCAACCGCAGCTGGAAGCCCGCGGGAAGCCCGCGCGCTGCTGCGGGGGGCGGGTGGATCTCCTGCGCAGTAGGCGGCTCTGGGGGGTGGGAGCAGCCCGGACAGCATGGCCTGTTAGGGTCAGCCTCCTCCTGCCAGCTGTCTCTTCTTAAAGGGAAACGGAGCATCATCCTTGCTCAACACCCTGCAGGGATGTTCTCTCTGTCGGGAGTGTCAGTGCGTTAGGAGACGACTTCTTTGAACAGAAGAACTGGCCTTTATGCTCTCTCTCCAGCTGTTTAGCATAGGACACGAGCATAATCCTGCAGAGTAGCTGCAGACCCAAAGCAATTAATTACAGGAGATACTTTAGGAGAGGAAGGGAAAATTCTGCCAAAAATTAATGAGTGAAAAAACACAGTGATAAGGCCCCAGCCTGTGAAATACACGTGCTTTTTCTGCCTGCTGTAGGCAGACTGGCCTTGTGCTATGACAGCCCCACTCACTGGAGGTTATATGCCAGCTGCCCCAGGCCACGGTGAGCCAGGGCATGGCGGATTTAAGCCCCCCGCCCCGTGGCACAAGGGCACGAGGGATGGGAGGGGGGGAAGCTCGCTCCTCCATCGCCCCCTGCAGAGGCCACATGCTGCTGAACGGCCCCTCATGTAGCACGCACCCTGCTGCTAGCAATATGCTCAGGAGCTCTCGCTCTGCTGGGCTTTGAGATGCCTAGGATTGAGGAAACAGAGCACAAGGCATCCGTTTCTCAGCAGTGAGGGCGCCTGGCCTCAAAACATGACAGTAACTTGTGCTGGTTTCCGCAGGGGCTGAACCCTGCTGCCTTGGTAGCCAGGGGATGGCGCATGGCTCCACTCCCACCCTGAGGAGTATGACATAGAAATGAACGGAGCAGTCCCCTGCTAACGCTGCCACTTTGCTACACTTGTTGCATTTAACTTGGTGTGTTGCCGTAGGAACGGCAGCCCCAGCATCTGTTCCTGCTGCTCTCTGCCAGCTGTTTCTGCTCCCCACTGGGCTCAGCCCCCCTCTGCTCCTTTGCCAGCCTGATCATACCACCCCCTCGCTCACAAACTCCCTGCCTCATCCTCATCCAGTTACTGCTGTAGCAGCTAATTATTGCATTAGTTACAATTTGCCCATTCATTTGTCTCTCCCCTTCCCTCCCACCTTGGAATAATTCCATCTCTCCATCCTTTCCACCTTCACACTAAGTCTGCTCTCTGACTCCCACCCACTTTTCTCTTGCACTTCTCAGCCACACAAAGCTTTATTGCACTGCTGTACCCTTTCCCTCCTTTTTATCTTCCTACTACTCACATCTTCTGTGCTCTTCCCTAGCACCTTTTCCTCCATCTTCTCTCCCAGTTCTCCTTCTTCTGTGTCTGAGCCAGTCTTGCCCCTCTCCTGCACCCTCCCTGGCTCTTACAGAGTCAACAGAATTTCCCATTCTCTGCTCCTGATTATACAAATACCCCAGAAACTCTGGGGTATCCTCCTACCTCCTAACAGTTTGTTCCTTTAGCCCTACTCAATCCTTTACCTCTCCAAAATCTCACTTTTATTCAGGCCCCTTCATCAAGCCCTCCAAGGTAAGCACATTATAACCAGTCCTTGTCCCCAAATTTCACCTTTTTACCCACCTTTCTTCTTCCTCATCCTCTGAATGGGAGATTCCAGTAAGCACCACAGCTAACTCCACCCTCAGCCTAACAACCCTGGTCTGTACACCTTTATCCCAGTGCTTGCACTAGCAAGTTTCACAGCCTCTCACTTCTCCATCCCCATCCTCCTGGCCGTCTTGCTGTTTCTGATGCCATCAACTGCAAATTCCCTTTGAAGTCATATTCCTTCCTGTCTCAGGGAATTGCTTTTCCTCTCTGCCGCCTTCTTTCTTTCCATGCAGACCTGTGGAGCAGGATGCTGGTGTCCTCCCTCTATCCCCATCCCAGGCACACTGTTCATCCTTCTATGCTACATCCGTGCCTGCCCTCTCCATATGGGAGTCTCTAGCATTCCTGTCCACTCCTTCCTCTCATGTGAAGGACACAAATGTCTCCTGGGGGACCTTCTGGAGACCATCTCCTCTGCCAAAAGGCTTCAGCTAACATCTACAGCTGTGCTGGTCCCCACTCCTGATAGGTGTTTCTCCCCACCTTGCATCTCAGCCAACTCCTACCCTTTTCTAGATAAACTGAGTGCTGCTAACACCATCTTCACTGACCCCCCTTGCTTTTCCTTGCAAGTCCCTTGCGTTTCCACACTTCATTCTTTCTCACTCTTCTGCCTCCACTTCTCCAGCCTTGTCTCACCGCCACAAAATCACCAGTGGTCACAAAATTGTAACATTTAAAACTGTTAGTGCAGGACATGCAGGAGGTGTGCACATGAGAGAGCACATAAGTATGCTATAAAGGCAAGGAATTTTCCACTTGTATTACATTTTTATACATACTGCAGACCATCTGTGGAAAGCTGTCAAATGACTAGCTGGAAACGTATTATAAAATTATGTTATTTTACTTCAAACATTAATGTAACAGACTCAGATCTGAGAATTCAGCAAAACTAACAGTTTTCTTATGCTTCCCAATTTTGCTCATCTTTTAACAAGAAGGTCTCATAGCTTAATGGAGTCTTCCCCTACTCTCTGTGACTTTTGAGCCCACATTTGGCTGCTTGGTTGGCATGTGTTATACATTTCTATAGTCTCAGGTCCACACGTGCTTGTTAATGCAGCCTGGAGTAATTTGCATGTGTGTTCTCAAGTTAGGAAAAGTGAGGCGACACTTCGTTATTTTGTAGTGACACCTCTGGACTCTGAGATCAGTACATTATCAAGTCTTTTTAAAGCTTGTTTGCAGTATTCTTTTATGTGTTTTTTGCACACTGTGCTATTCTGTTATCCATATATTTAGACTCCAGATTTCTAGCTCTGTAACTTCCTGTCCATTTGAACAGCATCCTGAATATATTTGAAGTTAGCTTTCTGAGCATCTCTTTCCTGATTCCCAGTATTTGAGAAAGCTTCTCATATCTATTCTAGTTTCCAAACAGCATTTTGTGGCAATACTGGCCTGGAGGAGACTGGCAGCTCTATATTACTGGTTTTCCATATACTAAATTTCTCTCCTTTAGTTCCAAACCTCGGGAAAAAAACTCTGTGCTGTTACCCTCAACTTCCCACCCCACCACTTTCCCACCCCCCCATACAGAACAGCTTGTCTTACCTGTGTTTACTACAGAATGTCTTCTTTCCATCTGAATATGTGTTGCTGAACCTGTGTTTAAACACTTCTTGCCCACCTTTTCTATGTGTTTGTGCCTTTTTCCTTGTGCTATCAACAAGTTCTTTTGTCTTTCCACTTCAAAGAGAGCAATATGTATCTTTTCTGCATGAGTTCCACCGCAAAACAAATTCAGGTTAGTGCAACAGAGGGTGAGAGACAGGTACCCTCACTTCCAAATTACACAACCCTATGCTTGGTGCTGCTGTGGTGTGAGCTCTGCTGGTACTCCTAATCCGCAGTAGCTTCCATTGCAACCCCCTTTGCTTGGATGACTAATCAGTAAAGCTGAATATATATAAAATAACAATGAAATGTTACTAAATCTACAATAAATCCACTGAAAGCAGCCTGACTGACCACTGACCATGCCCCTTTTTGTAGGTTTTCTGCACTGACAGTGGTCCATCACAGTACTTCCCAGAGACACAACCTCCCCATACACCAAGTTTCTATGCATTAGTTGTGGTGGGAGTAGCCAGTCTCAGCAGGCAACATTTTCCATCCAGAGCTTGTTTGCATAACCAGAAATTAATCTCCTGGGGTTCAAGACAGTCCCACAGCCTCATGCCCAAACCCAGGGAATCCACTTGGGGTGGATTTTTCTCTTCTTTTATAACTAGCTTTCATTTCACACATAGACAGGAACTCCTTTGATGACAAGCAGCAGCTGCACAGAACACTTGCATGTTTCTGGTACAAGAGGGAAGACCCCAAATGCACCTAAGGAAGAACTCCCTGAAGGATTAGATGGTTGGTGTCTTGGGTTTAAATTGTACTCCACATCAGGACTACTCAAATGGGAAAAGCTCTCTATTTCTGGAAGTCTGGATGACATGATGGGATTGGGAATAGAAAACAGGGAATGACTGGGGAGGGCTGTGACTAGTACACTGGCCCAGCTGAGCCCCAAAGCCTTTCAGCTGTAGAGGTACCACTGTGCTGAAAAAGGCTTATTTCAGCCAGAATTGCAACATACGTCAGGGAGCAGATAGGCACTGAGAAGCATAATTCCTGAAATTTTCCCATTAAATTTTCCATCCTAAGCCCAATATTTTTATGTGCATTGGCCAGCTCTTTGCGGTAACATCAGACATCAGGCAAATGTTTCTTTCTATTGTCTTTGTGTCTCCCTAAGGACCTTTGGTTTGAGTGTCTTTGCCAACAAATAAGCAGCAAAAGCAGTTGACAGACCGAGATCAGTGATGATGGTAGAAACAAGCTGACCATGACAGTGGTTGCTGCTTATTCTTCTCTGAACAAAAGTACAACTAGTTTTCCCAGAGCTGCATGAACAGGAAGGAAGAGCTGATCTCTGCTTTAAGCATGTTATGAACTGGGATGAAGTCTCAAATTGAGAAACTGGGGACGGGGAAAGCTGAAGATCCCTTAAATTCAGATCCATTGTGCTCTTTTTGTGTTACTTATTCCTCTGTAGATTTCCTAAATCTAGGTGAGCAGAAAGTGTCTGAGAAATATTGCCTTGTTTGCTGGGTTTGGGGAGGGGGAAGGACAAGGTGAGCTCCACACTGCTGGTGTCCAGGCTGTGGCAGACACAAGCAAAACAGGGTGCTCTCCTCCCCTTTCACTTGCCTGCACACAGGAGGTAGGCTGTGCCCTCACCTCCTCCTTTTTGGTCCTAGGAAGGACAGGAGGAGCAGAAGCAGAGAAGATGTGGTCTTTCCACTCAATTAGCAGAGCCATTAAGTACAGCCTAATCCCCAAATCATTGAGATCACATCAGTGCAAGACCCTTATATTTTCCTTTCCTAGAGCTGGATCATTTGGAAAAGAGGTACAAGTCACTATATCCATGGACAAGCTTGTTGTGTTCTCTGGAGTAAATCCATGGCTGTACTGTAGTTTGCAGTTTGTCTCAAAGCTAATACAAAACCTGCTGTTGAAGGGCAGTGCACATTACAGTGGTGTGGTACATGAGCCCCTGACATGCCAACCTGCCAGATCTCTGTGGTTTGGACATCACAGCTGTGTCTTTGCTCAGAGTGGTACAAAATTTTTTAGAACATGGTATCAGTAGTGTATGGTAAGGGTAGAATGGATCAGACATACACATTTGCTGGATCTCCACTTTGCTCCTTCAGGACTTTTTCACCAGTTCATTCACTTGAGTTTTGTGAATGTTTTCTTCCTGTTCCAATTCAAGTGTGTACAGGCTTGAAAAATGCTGGCACAGGTCTTTGAAAGCACGGAATGCAACTGATGGACAGGACTGAACTCTCCCACCTGTACAGGCAGGTTTGTGTGTTGACACCTGCAGACCAAAGCTTAAGAATTCGTTTTCTGTCTTCAGGAATTTTAAGGTAGGATGCAGCATTTTGCTGGATCACCAGTAAATCAGTTCCTGGCACAGCTTCACAAAGGACAGGGAGCAGCAGCCCAAAGGGATTGCAGATGTGACACAGGACCACGAGAGATTTCTCTTCTGCTAGAATAACAAGTGGAGGTGAAGCAGAGTATTGTTAACAGCAAGACTTTAATGATTTCTGTGGAAGTGGAGCAGACCTTCAGTTGCTCTGAAAACATCCCATGACACTGTTGTTTATGAACTACTCTTGCAGAAGCTCTACCTTTAAGAAACACAATTATACTTTTTTTACTAACCTAGAAAGCCCTATGCCTTGAAGGAATAGCTCCTATTATGTCAAGAAAGCAGAGAGACTTTTACTTCACTCAGGGGGTAGCTGTATGCAAAAGAACCACAGAAAACTGCCTGGGTACATGATCCAGATAGATCACATGGAAAGCACTGAAGGGAAATATAGGCCTCCCTTTCTTCCCATCATTGTGTTTGGAATATGTTTCCAATTGCACCAGTCACAAAACAATCAAAGAAACTTGTCTACAGTGGTAAACTTATGATGTCCTATCAGACCACATTACAGGGTGCTACACAGTATTGAATCCTTAGTCATAACAGAAAACCCAACATCCACATGACTGCAGCCCACAATACAGTCAATTTCCATATGCCTTAACAGAAAAGAGAGAACAGATCTTCAAAGCAAATGAAATATGTCTTTGGAAGATGCTCACTAACATGTTCCTTCCCCCCTCTTACATCCTTATCCAGCATCCCACTTGCCCTTGCAGGAAATGGGGAAGGAAGGAGGCCACCCCCTGCAGCACACACCCGTCAGGGAGCTCATACAGCCAGGGAACCTTGGTCCTTCCCAGACTCTTCAGCAAGCTCCAGGCCCTGCACCCCATCCTTCATCATCCATCACCTGTGCTAATAGGCTGTTCCCAGGGTATAAGGGTAAATAAGCTCTTTGCTGCTTTGCTTATATGATTTTGAGGGTGCCATGTTTAGCATTCCCAGTCTTGTTCTGCTCTCTTGACTATTGCTGGTTTTAACAGCTCTGCAAAGGAAGACGAAAGCAAAATTATTAAACAATGAAGTCATGGCCTCATAGTAACACAACAGCTGGGGCTGGCCACCACCACGGGGAGCAGCCTGGCCTAAGTGGGCTCAGGACCTGCCATAGGAGCCCTGGGTATGAATAACTTATCTGGAAGAACAAAGGGAACCAGTAACAGACTTTCTGTCATGCCCTGAAATCCATCAGAGATGACTGCAGCCTTTCACTGGTATCTTCCAACACCTTTTATAAAATGACTGCAATACCTAGCCCTAAGAAAGGAGATACTTTGAAGATGATCAGGCTTGAGAAGTAAACTCTCCTCAGGCTACAGCTGTTCTATGACCTGGATCAGGGCTCCGTGCAGACCACCCCAGCAAGTACTGCACAGCTGCCTGCTGTGCCTGCGAGGTGTTTCTACAAGCATTTGTCCTTTCACTTAACGGGCCAGGTCCTCAGGCAGGCAGAACCCTGCTGGAACGAAAGCATCAGGTTCGCAATCCAACCGAAATCCCACCAGCGGGTCAAGGGTCGAGTGCAACAAACGGTCCCCGTCGCTGGCAAACGGCGTTCAAACCCTGGGCTGCCCGGCACCGGCAGCAGGTGCCACTGCGGGACAGCGGGACACCGCCGGGACACCCCCGGACACCGCCGGGACACTCCCCGGGACACCGCCCGGCCCCGTCGGAGCGCACTGCGGGGCACGGCCCGAGCGGGCGTTGGGAGGCCACGGCAATCAGGTCGTGCGCGGGGATGGACCCTTGGGAAGAGCTCCGGGAGCGGCCGGTCGGCAGGAGGCACCCGGGTGCTGTGCGAGGGGAGCGGCGGGGAAAGGGCAGTGCTGGCGCTCCGCCGAGCCTGCCCTGCCTCGGGCTGGCTCGGTGCGGGGGGAACGCAGAGCCCTCGGACGGGCCGGGCCGTGCAGTGCCGTGCAGTGCTGACGGGCCGGCTCACGGCAGAGAGCTCGGGCTTCACCGTGGGGTTGGTCCCTGCCATCGCCAGAGGTCAGAGTGCAGCGCCCTTTCTTCACGGGCAGGCACGGCTTTACACCTTTAAAAATCACCCTGGCACTGCACTCCAGGACCATCATTGCTATTCACAAGGATTCATGGTGATGCTCTGGTAAAAGGTAATGTTCTCCTGTTTCCATTATCAGTAAGAGACGCAGCCACAGGAGAAAGTGTGCTGTGTTGTTAAAGCTGGGTCTGGTTTACACCCACACCATGAACGAACTTCAGAGTGATGTCAGGTTTTTAACTTCTGTTTCCCTTCTGAATGACGTTTGTGGTCAGGAAAGCATTACACACCTGAATATTTAAAGAGACCAACAGGGAGAGAAACTAAAAGAAAAGGCATAGGGAAAAAAATAACCAAAAAAAACAAAACCAAAAAAACCCCAAAGTTGAATACAGCTAATTAATTTATCATAAAATTAGGGATGAAGGAAATTGCAAGGACTTCTTAGCTCACAGAAGTCCTTCAGTCAAGGGAGATTCTTCATTAGATCTACTCTATTTAGATCATTGGCCTCACTTACCTGGTGGGGCTGGATAACCAGCAGAGACAAAGAAGTGACACTATGCTGTGCCCTTACCTGCCAGGGCTAATGAACATTGCTTGTGCTGAGCATCTGAACCCACAAACGCATTCTTTCTCCCGTGAGCTGTCAGACACAGTGCAGAACCTCAGGAGACTGGTCCTTGCAGAAACAGCAGCTGGAGAGCAGAGGGGAAGCTTGAGAGGTGGGAGTAGAGAACAAGATACACTAGTTCAGAGATCATCGGGAAGGAAAGGAAAAAAGCATGAGCAAGTCATTCTCTCCAACTGAGCTACAGCTCCTAGATCCTTTGTTTTCTCTCTTTAGGATCTCTCCATACTTCCACAGTGATGGGTGAAAACTGGGTACTACTCCATGCTATCAAAGGCAGCTTTGCTGTGACTGAACAGAGCAGCATTACCCCCTCCAGTGCTGTGTGAGGAATGAGAAAGACAGCACTCACGCATTTGCAAAAGCATTTAATGGTGAAGTGCTACCTATCAGTGATTTTTCACTAAGGTGTTTTATTACCAGCACTGTCTGCTGCTGGCCAGGTCTCTGCAAGTTGCATTACTCTGCCTGTGCTGGTCACGCACCTCAGCTAACGTCTGCCTGTCTGTTGATGATAGCTAATGGATCCTTCAGTACTTCTGGATGTTTCCTTGGGGTCACACAAAGCTCCAGCTTCAGTATCTCCTAGTGTTTTCTGAGAGGGAACAGCACAAGCAGCCTCCTCTGAACACATATAAGTCAAAGCCCCCTTCACGCCTCCCCAGCACTATTGCTTGCTGCTCTGGCACCCAGCCTGGGGAAATGAACACTCGCCCCACCCCAAATTCCCATCAGCTTGTCAGCTTGCATAGGCAGGTGTGAAAGGGACCATGCTGAGCAAGGATGGAGCAGGAACATGTCCATCACACAGGGGTGCTGGGCCGGCTACAGTTTGCAAGCACAGTTTGCCCTGAGCACAGGACTGGGTGATAGGAATTACCTGCCTGCCAGAAGTGTGGGTGGTAGAAAGAAGGAAGCTGGCAGGTTAACCCACAAAGGGGTTGGTGGCAGTATGGCTGCATTGAAGGACTTTGCTCTGAGCTGCACATCCTGCTAGCAGGAGAGGCAAGGGATCTGGCCTCGAGGCACTGCTTTAAACCAGCTGACTCTAATGTGCATTTAATCCAGATAATATTATCCAGGTTTAACTTGCTCTTTATATCCATAAAGGCAAGCTAGACACATGGAAATCTCTCTAGTCACTCTAGTGAATTCACATGCATCCACATGAGGGTTTGCATCAATAAACCGTAGAGTTCTGTCCGCGTGCTGCAGCGTGTGCCTTCCAGTCATTCAGACACCTTGTCTTAAGGCCTTGCTGGGCCTGCATCATGAACACTCTACAGAGGAGGAAGGTTTTTCCTTTGTAGAACTCTATTCATATTTCCACACATTGCTGCTAGAAATCCATATATTTCCCTGTATTAATGGCTTAATTTCAAACGACTTCCTTTTTTGCAACAAAGAAAATCAATAAAAGATGCCCATATGATATGATTATATGTAATAATGATGTATAATTACTGAATGACCAAGTTCCCACTTGCTGAGGCTGCACAGCCTTAGTAATGTAAGAGGAGTATACATAGAGTTAAGTTGAACTTAAGGTGCCCTCCAATCCAAATCATTCTATGATGTGAAAGGGACCATGCTGAGCAAGGATGGAGCAGGAACATGTCCATCACACAGGGGTGCTGGGCAGTGTAACTGTCCACGTGCCTTGGCCACATATTAAGGTTTGCCTCCTAGGTCTGCTCCTGTATATTGTCCAACTGAGGAACTTCCTGCTGGTTTAACTAAATTCCTTTCCAGTGCTTTGGAAAGCCTCTACTGTTGTCCAGCTTGAGCTCAAAATTGTTTTCTCAGACTGTGCCACCGTTTTTCTCCATCCAGAAAACTTTTCTGCTGGATGAAGGACCTCCAGTTTCTCCTCAGGCTCTAATTTGAGTTTCTGTTCACGTTTTTTTGTTGTTTTGGTTTTGTTTTTTTCCTGGCTGCTCAATTAGACTCCAAGCCTTCCTGCAATTCAGTGATCTGGGAATCCAGGTCACTATTTCCGTCAGAACTGCTTCCTCCTCCACCTTCACTGAGCTGCCCACAGCTCTTCTTCCTTCCTGGGCAGACCTCTATGTTCCTCATGCTGTGCCTGCAGATGCAGTATCTTCCTCCTGCTCTGTGCACCCTGTCTCCACCTCCTGTCACGATTTCCCTCCCTGAATTACAGACAACAATCACAAGCTGAGGTTCAGTCATATAATTCTTGCTAGAAAGTTTTCTTTGCTGCCTGCAGTTCATGAGATTGTATTTTCCATGGCCCTCCAGGTCACTGGGACCCTGGGCTGTCTGGGAGGTGGGAGCCATGTGGGCTCTTTGGGATAACAGAGTGGAACCCAGCAAGCAGGACCCATCCCATCACCTCAGCCAGGGAGCAGGGCAGGCCAGGAGGCACCAGGGGCAGCCCCAGCCCCCATTGTCAGTCACCTTCTTGGGCACGGGACTGGGCCAGGATGTCAGCCCGCAGCTGGGCTATCACTGTGACAATAAGTAGAGGCTTTGTAGACTAGTGGGGAGCCCTGGTGGTCTAGTGGTTAAGGTGCGGCGCTCTCACCGCTGCAACCCGGGTTCGATTCCCGGTCCGGGTTCAGGGACGATCCCTCGGGTAGATGGAGCTCGTCAGCCCCTAAGGCCATCCATCTAAGAGAAGGTCACTCTAAACAAACCTACGTC
>JAWWLV010000005.1:15625364-15656247 GCA_035041135.1 Platyrinchus mystaceus | reverse complement strand
AAGAAAGAAAGAAAGAAAGAAAGAAAGAAAGAAAGAAAGAAAGAAAGAAAGAAAGAAAGAAAGAAAGAAAGAAGGAATCCTCAGCTGCAACACAACATGTGCAATGACCCCAACACCCTACTGCTCCAGGGCTGGGGTGGACTCCTGCTAACTGGGTGGCATCACAGAACTTTCAGGGAAAGCAGCTATGGTTTTAATCCTGACATCAACCACTCAAATCTGTAATTAGGCAGAGTGCTTTTTTGGGGCTGTCTCTATATCTGTAGTAAGGCTGCTCAAAGTGTGTAATTACTCAGACCCAACCATCCCACAGGTGGCAAGCAAAGGGCAGCCATGGCAACCTCCTTACAGCCATATCCCTTCTCCACAGCACAGGCAGGTGGGGAATGCAGGCAGCCAGGATGCAGCCTCGAGTGCTCTCAGGGGTTGGGGACATTGCTGGCACCATGCCCTGGGTCCTGGTGGCAGCTTCCATTCCACCGTGGGCGAGTCTGATGTGCTTTGCCATTGCATTACTGAGTACTGTGCCCGCTGTGTTGTCCTGGTGGTGCCTGGTCTGCAAGATGCCTTACTGTGCTGAGTCCAGCTACAGCCTTGAGAGGAGCAAGGAAAATGCCACTTGACAGATATTTTTCTTCCAACTCCTTTCCAGTTTCTTGGATCCTCTCTCTGTTTTCAGACTCACATGTGCTGAAGTAATTTGCAGCCATGTCTAGGTTTTGCATTGCCACTAAGTCCATTAGTTCATGGATTTTTTCTTCTCCCATGGAGTTCCTGCAGTTGCTGATGTCTTGCCAGTTAATTTCTCATGTATTTCCTTTCAAATTTGAATTGAATTAGTGAGCATACATAATGAGGCACAGTAGGTAGAAAAAAGGCAGATAAAAGCTGACACAGACCAGATGCCTCTTTCAGCCACTGCCACACTGATAGAGGGTGCGGGTAAATGTCAGGTGAATGAGAGAAACCACGATATAGACAAACAACTTGCAACGATTTGATCATCAGCTACTTACATAGGGGTTTCAAAAATTCCCTGCCCTCAGGGCATCACTGTTTCTCTGAACTTCCCAAGTATTGTGCAGTTCAAAGAAGACATTGAGACGGGGCTCATTTGCATTAGAAAAATGTTAAATACTGTGGGAACCAATGGTTGAAAGCAGATCAGCAGAAAAGACAATCCTAAGGGAGCACAGCACATGAACAACAACAGAAAAAATAACCAAAACCCCTCACACACAAGGTCTCCCTTCATCTCCTCAGTAGGATACCCTGCCCATCCTTGAGATTGCTCATTCTCAGTTACATGCACCTTCATTGGTTAGTGGCTGCCAGCACTGCAGCACACACCACAGAGCATTCAGTGCCCAGGAAACATTAACTCTCCCCATCAGCATCACCACAAGCTTGTAACTATATCCTCCATCTTCTGCTCTAGCTTCCTATATAAAGTCAAAAAAGGTCAGAGCTCTTATATTGAAGGCAGCCAGCAGCAGGGATTAATGCAAGGCCATGGGAAGGACCCTGTGAGTGGGAGGTGGGATCCACAGATGGGGGAAGAGGGGGCCCAGCAGCAGGAATATAGGATACATCTCTCCAGAGTGGGATGGAGACCCAGAGATTATCCTCAGAGGACAGCTACATCCTCCACAAAAACATTCATCAGGCCCAAAGGGTCCTGTTTGCATGGACTGCCTATGCCATTGAGGGCAGAGAGCTGGGTACCCAGCTTCAGGGAAGCCATTTGAGCACAGCACTGATCCTAGGTGAATGCCCTACACCTGCCTTTGGCTTTCTGATTTCACCTGCACCGACACAGCTGGTCCGACAGCCTGCTCAAGTAAGCAACACCATGGCCCTTAGCACCTTTAGTGTGAAATCCCTCATTCTTTGTGTCTTATTGTAAAATATACAGGAAGGAAAATATGTGCACAAATCACATGCATGGTAGATCTTTAAATCCTTCTCATTCTCTTTCTTGCTTCTAAGGCTCAAGGTCCTGCATACATTTAAAATATTTGCAAACAAATAAATGTATGTATTTTTGTCCTAGGTGCCATTTTCCCTGAGCTGCGTACTGCAGCAAGGGCTCGGGTGGGCATGGCTCCCTTAGTGTTGCCTTTGTGCTGCCCAGAGGGGAACCCAGGGCTGCCAAAGTCAAGCAAGTGGTCGCAGCCATCCCACTGCCCACCTGCTGGCTGTAAACCAAACCCCTGTCCTGCACTGCCAGTCCACCAGCCTGCCTGGACCTCTCAGATACGCTCAACTGCATTTTTAAATTATTATAGAAGGACTTAGACAATAAATGTCAAGAGGAATGTACTGCCCACACCTTCTCTGCATCCTCCTCTTCCCAGCTTTGTTCAAAGGCACTGTGAAATGATTTGTAGGCTTCTGTGAATGCAGATGTTCATCAGAAATGTCACCTTCATCAAGTAGAGTTTCAGCTTGTTTCAGGGCTTCCTCATAGAAATTCCCACAGTGAATGGCTCCACTGGGACCAGCTCTGCTGACTGCAGTGCAAGAGGTTAAAGACCTCCCCCTTTCTTTATTTCTTTGAATCTTTGTTAAAGTGATGTGAAATTATATTGGAAGAACTGAGGGTATTGGCTTTTAATAACAAGAAATAAATAATGAAATATTTGTTCACAGATTTTAGCTTGTGTGTTTATTTTTCAACTCTCCAAATTTTCAGTCTCCCTTGATGGTCTCCCAGGGTGAGCAGAGCCTACAGTCAAATGCTTGTTGAAGAAGTGAAAATGCAAAATTTTTAACGTAAATGGTTTTATCACTTCTGTTTGCCAGATATTTTATTAAGTGTTAGGAAAATAAGCAAATTAAACCTCCCACTGGTTTTATTATAAATAGATCAGGCACTTGAAGCCCTGCAGTTGTTTGCAATTTGTTTCACAGAAAATAATCTGCCTTTCAATTCTGATGTTCTTCTGCATAGTAATAGAGGAGAAGGTACAACCCTTTAGTCCTGATTTGTAGCTTGTTTTTAGATCCACCTTATTCCTTCTACATAAGTCTCTTGTGGCAACTGAGAGAGATTTCTCCCTCTCTGGGCATGAAGGAGGAGATTTGGATGATATGTCTCCAGCAGCTTTTGGAGGAGAAGCCATCCCTCTGGCCAACCCCTACTCTAGCAGCCACCTGTGTCCATGGTCTCTCCAGGCATCATTTCATTGCTTTGCTATTTCTGGCCTCATCTGAGGTGAGATTCCTACAAACACTGTGTCCCACAGGCTTTGCAGGAGGCTTCTCTTTCCAGCTCAGTGCTGGAGGACAGATGATGCTTCAAATCCCCTCTGACTGCAGGCTCTCTCATAGTCCCCCAGGGAGGTAAACAGCAGAGACTGTTTATTAACAGAGGATCCAAATGTGAAAGGGCTGCAGAAGGCAAATCGAAGTGAGGCACTCACTGAATGAGCCATGATAGTCCTGCCTAAAAAAGCGGTTTTGCAGAAAATAGAAGTCAGAAGTAGGAATAAGAACAAAGTAGGCAAGCACTTAGAAACAGTCAGAGAAATACAGTATTTCCTCATTTTGCCTGTTGCTCATTTTTATGTTATCAGCCTATGAATACTGCATTCCCATTCCCATTAGGGTGATGTGATATCAGGCTGCTTTAACGGCATATTTTTTGGGTACTCTGATTTGGTGAGAATTTGAGCTACTGCTTACGTACCCTGCTCATGAGAGAATTTCCTGGCTAGCTGAGGTACTTCCTGTGCTTTTTAACAGCAAAAACCTCCCTTTCCCCACTCCCTGGGGGAAGGATGTTGACTGGAGGTAACAAGGTTACCATGCCCTGGGAGGGTCCCAGCAGGCTCCCACTCTGCACCCCTCTAGCCTTGCTTGTGAATGTGCCCAAGCCCAGAGGTGGGTGGCAGAAGACACTGGGAAATGAAGGAGTCCGAAATAAAGTTAGGCAGAGGAAGTTCAAAAATAGACGACCTTTTCCTGTAAGTCTGGGTTATTTATTTAATTTGTTGTTGTTGGTTTTGGAACTTTTTTTTCCCCTCAATGATAGGGAAACAAGGGAGAAACTTTGGGAAACAGGCAAAGGAACAAAAGAATCTTTCAAAGCAAATGGAGGGGGAAAAGAGAAAGATTAAAGAGGAATGATATCACGGATAAGAGCTTTCTCTAGATACTGATCAGATTTTAATTCTGAAGAAAGAACAGAAACCAAGACAGCTGGAAAATTTCCTTCCTGTTCTACCGAGTCTTTCAGCACTGCCATTTGCAGTTGGATTCCTGTAGCCCTCTCTGGTGCACACCCCAGGGCTGAGGTTGTTGTAATCCCCACAGCTAGGCAGGGACACCCTAAGGGGTAGGACCTGGGCTCCCTGCCCCCCCAGAAGACCACATAGCCCTGCTGCCTTGGACCCATTCACTGACCTATTCTGCTTTTCCTGACCCCACCAGCTGCTGCCCTCCTACCCCATGGGATCCAGCCACAACCCCACAGCTCCATGGGGCAATGAAGAGCTGGACACAGACAGGATTTCAACAGCAGAAGAGGAGGGGAGGGGAGGGGAAGCAGGTCCAAAACCAATCAAACTAAACTGGTGTATTGCTGACAAAGGATGCATCTACACTGCCAAGAGCCCCTGCAGTGCTGTGTCACCTACTGGCTTTACTTACTTCACTGATTGGGAACTGCTCAGCTGCAAACCCCCTGGAGAGAGTTGCATGTCAGAATAATTACTATCCGGTGTATGTGTAACTGTCAGCTGGACCAAATCTGCATCTGTGTCACCTGGAAAGTGGAAAACCCCCGTACAAACACTGCTGGCTGCATACACCCCTGCATTACTCACCCAGACTGAAAGATTTTCAGGGAAGTTTGCTGAGATGCAGAGCACTAACAGGCTATTTTATTAGTGGATTTCACTTGAGGACCTCAGAGTATTTTACATCTCCTTGTCAGCTTGACAAACTCGTTTAAATGCTCCACCCATGCCAAAGATGAGATGGAGATGGCAGCGAGTCACAGGGTGGATGTTTGCAGGGCAGCAAGTGAGAGGCTGGGTACCAGCTCTGACTTCCATGCATAACTTGAGCCTTGGCAGGGGCTGTCCTGGGGAGTCCTCCTGGCTTGAGTGTCCCACACTAGGGACCAGACAACCCCTCTCCTAGGGCAATGGCTGGCATCATGCTCAGTGGATTAATTAGTGAGTTAATTAGCAAGGGAAAGAGAGAAGCTTCTCCAACCCTGCCCTCAGCAGAATCTCCAGGGAATTCTACTTTTTCTCCACAGAAAGGGTCATAATCTGGAGAGGGACCATTACCCATCCCCTGCTGCACAAGCCAGTGCTGTGTGAGGGCTGAGGCCTCTCAGCTCCTGCTGTCTCCAAGAGCAGCACTGCTCAGGGTGCTCCTTGCCTCAGCCCCTGTCCTTCACCCTTGTAAGATGTTGTTTGGTGTGTTCCCAGTTTCCGCTGGCCTTTGTAATATCTGCTCCTGTCAGTGACAGTGGAAGAGGCCCACACCCTGAGGTCTCACCTCTCTTATTCACAGCCATAAAAGGGAAAGCAGAATGTTTAAATCTGAATGCTTTGAAGTTCTGTAGAATAAACAAACTTCTTCATGAAGATTGCAATAGGGAAAAAATTCACAGAATCTCCATAGGACATAATAAATCTGGCATCTATTGCATTATCTGTGCATCCCTGGCAAATAATACATTAAAGACCTGAAAACAAAGTGCTTGGGGACACCATGTAACTAAAAGACAGGGAATTAGTCTCGCTATCTTGGAAGGCAACAAAAAGGCACATCCAAGGCACATGTAAAGATGGGATCAAAACCCACTGAGAGAGCTGCAGGCCTAGTAGAAGCATGACATTAATGGAATTCACTTTAAAGGCTCCTAAACTTTTAACATTTCTTATATGAGAGATGTTCCCATGCACGATGCCCTTGGAGGCCTGAAGTGACTGTAAACATGTACTTACAGAAGGTTATGGGCCTTCTATGCTGTAGAGGAAAAGGGTGTGAAAAATGGAAATACATTTGCGATGGAGGCAGCTTTGGGCCATTTGTTTGTATTCTGTCTGAATTCCTTGCTGGCCTTGTTTCTAAATCATCATTATCACAGATCCCCAACAGCTGAGTGATCTCCAATAGAAAAATGTCAAGGCAGGCAGTGTGTAAGGAAAACATTCTCATACATTAGGCAGATCTCTCAGGCATAACTTCTTCTAAACAAGCACTGGATGGAACTACAGCTCAAATGGATGGATTTCAATGCATTTTCCAGCCACTTCTTAAAACTTTCTTGGAAAGCTGGTTAAATGAGATTTAGATAAGGCTAAGGCTCGACTGTGCTGCTGTCAAGGGAAAACATCCACACACATATTATTAATGATTGACTTGGGGAGTCATTGCTCACTTTTGTTTGTATAGTGTCTCAGCACATACCAAAATCCTGACAACAATTTTTCAGCTGGCCTGTGCTGTATGGAGGGTTACACTCAACTGCTGGGATCAAGCAGCCTTGAACATCCAGGGATGGTGGTATCTGACCATAAATAATTTGGGTAGGGATCTTCTCACCTTCTTTTAGCTGCTTGTGATCGAGCATCACATGGTTGTTACTGTTCACCTTCCACCTCCAGCCAAAGGATGCAGAAAGGAGCTGAAGGAGGAGTAAGCAGCTTGTGCCACATGAAGGGTCTGAGGAAGAGGTACCTGATCGTACCACTAAACATCCTACCCCTGGAGCCTACTAATTAGTTCAGTCAGGAATTATTCCTCTTCCTCTAATCCCTGTTTAAAATATCATGGGCCAAAGACTAAGACAGACAGAACTGTTTAGTCATGGGTTCAATCCCATGTATGGGACATTCACTTAAGAGTTGGACTTGATGATCCTTGTGGGTCCCTTCCAATTCAGAATATTCTGTGATTCTGTGGTTCCTAGCAGGACTGAGCACACCCTGCAGCATGGAGAGGAGAGCTATCAGTGACACTGGGAGCACCTCAACTGGCCTCACCTGCCTCTGCCACATGTTCTCCTTCCTGGTGTTTTAGGGCTTGTTGCCCTCTCTGGAAGACATGAAAAAAAAACCCCAGTAAATATTTTGCAAGACCTGGGACAGAGAGATAATCAGGTCTGGAATCTGCAAATTTGGGGCAGCCGCATTTTTCATATTTAGGTGTAACTTCCTCCAGAGAGTGTGACTTACCTCCTGCCTCCTTATGAATGAGGACTCTTGAAGCCTACCTATTGGGAATTGGAGCAGCGAAGCTGGAAAAAAAAAGACATTTAAGTATACAAAGGCTTTTTTTATTTTTAATGAAAGCCCCAAGTGTCCTAGTGGCAAACCTGGTGCTAGTGGGCGGCAGTGGGAGTCTGGCTGCCGGTGATGGTGCTGCAGTCACCCTGTCCCCTGCCCTGGTCCGGGGTCAGTGGGGTCAGAGGGTGGCCGTGGCCTTCGCGGCAGTCGGTCCCTGATGCGGCTCTCAGCGCGGGCGGGAATGCAGCAGGAAAGGAGGCTTGTGCCGGTGGCGGCTGCTCCCTGCATTGCCATGGCAACACATCAGCTTCCTCCATTTCCCCGTTCCCTGCCAAGGGAGAGCACCGGCCCTGCCGGCGTCAACACAAGCCCAGGAGAAATTCAAGTTCCAACAAAACACCTTTTCACTGGACCCTCAATCCCCATGCCACAGCCCCCTCTTCAGTGACTGTAAAAACCCTTACTCTCTTTCAAAGAATTTGCCTTCTTGCCTTCCTGTTCTTGAAAACGAGACATAACCCCTGAGCCCTTGCAGCATCAGGGCCAGCAGCACCCCAGCACCCCTGGATATCGTCACACCCTGCAGGATGCAGCAGCCCTTTGCCTCATCACCTCATCTTTTTCCAGACCTGCAAGCTTATATTTGCCCCCCTCAGAGGCTTGATAAGCATCAAATGTTCCTTTCAGGTCATTTTTCTTTGTGAGATTTATGACAAACTTCCACTTGCAGCAGATGCAAGCTCAAGCTCCTTTTGATGCACAGGTTGGTCATTCACCAGGTCTCAGCCTCACTTCCCTGAAAAAAACACCCCCCAAGTACTTGGGTGCTCCCAGGAGAGTGTGGATTACAGTACTAAGAAAAGTGTCCCACAGCTCTGGAGGAGCTGCAAACAGCACAAGTACTGTGGCAGAGCTGGACCATTGATGCACAAAGTGCCTGGATGCTGGCACTGGCTGGGATGAGCCCCTTGTGCAGCTGCTTTCTGATATTGGGCACAATCAGCAGTTTGGAAGCAGTACCTCTCTGCTGTCACAACCTCAGCAGAAATATTTGCTGGCAAAAGCAAAGCATGTGCTCGGCAGTTCCTCCAGCAGTTAATCAGGGCATCCATGCCAAGCCCCTGGGAAGGGCTGCTCAGGCAGGAGGAACCAGCACGACCTGCTTGGCCAATCCAGAGCTGAACTAGCAGGACTGCTTGGTTGCTCTTCCACTGGGCAAGTGCCAGGCCTTGCAAAGCCATTTCCACCAGCTTTTTTCTTCTGTTCTACTAATTCATGCCCCTGATGAGCTCTCTGATTTGAAAAAAATGTCCAGGTCCTTGGCTTTGTAGAAGCTTTACAGCTCATTGAAGCAACAGGGGTAAAAACCCCCAGAGATCAGGCCATGTTTTCAAGGAGCATTGTTAACCACCAGCTGGGAGCATAACTGTAATGGTATTCATTTACCATGTCTTGCCCTGCTCAGTGTCCATGTATGAGTTCTGATGAGCTGGTGGCAACAGTGAGATGGATCAGTGTTCCCAAAATGGCACAGGTTGCCCACTGAGACCTCGCAGTGAGGATGTAGCAATAGATTTCTTATATTTAAAGAAAATAATAGATTTTGTCCCTTTGAGGCTGGCCAGTCTTCTACTCAGCACATCCAGCACAGAGATGCTGCAGTCAAGTGGGTAAACAAACTGCCCCATGGGTAGTATCACCTTCAAAACACAGCTGAGAGGTGCAGCTCTGCTACTTCCAGCTGTCTTGTACACAACCACAGTGAACTTGTCCCTTTCACTGTCCACCCCTGCACTACAGAGCGTCACGTGCCTTGGGAGAGGGCCAGACAGAGGTAAATGAGGTTGCAGATCTCCTCAGCACTGATCCTGCCTGTATTTGCTCCTCCATTTTAGCTTCCCAAAGTTACTCTTTGCTGAGGGTATTACTTTGCTCTGTGGTTTTGTTTGCAACTTGTTCTGAACTTGTAAAAATCTCATCTAGCTACTAGCTGTAGTCAACTACTTGCTTTTAAGGGTAACCTTGTGACTGTACTGAAGTTCTGTGCTGCTTTAACTACTTTCTTCTCTCTGTTTACAGCAAGGAAACAGGATGCCAGAGCTTTGCCAAAATATTTTACTAAATAAATAGAACTGCAGGCAGTCTCCACAAGCCAGTGTCACATGACCCCAACTGGCAAGAGACAGGGGTTATATTTAAATTCAATTTTAATTCAGAAAAATATCAACACTTATTTACCACAGTCCATAAAATTCATATGACAAAATTCCTCCAACAGGCAGATTAGTAGCCCTCTTACTCTAGCAATGTAAAAGCACAACAAATCGAGTCAGGCCATGTTCTGGAGTACCGCACCAGGCTGGTAGCAACACATGCACTAGCAAGTTACTCCTTGCTTAAATCTTTGCATGCTCTGGGGCTCTCGGTACATCTGGAAGTCCTAAATTCCCTTGACACCTCTGTCCGGTTCCTGGGGGATCTTTCAGTTATCTGAAGTAGCTCAGGGTCTGCCTTTAGTATAAACTACAGTACATATACTTTAGTGTATTGCAGCACTGTAAAGGGACATGGTCAGACCTGTCCCATTTGGTCCATTGACAGAGGTTTTGAAGGAAGCATCATCTTGCCATTACCATTCTCAATGTCCATGCCATTGCCACCTTGCCACATAAAGGATGCTTCTGGATGTATTTCCTATACCCCCTGCTTTAGGTGCATCTTCATAAGCCTTGGCAGTAGAGGAGAGGATGGGCTAATGCTTGATAGTAAATGGTTCAAGCTTGCCTGCAATAGAGGTGTTTTATTCCACACCCTGGGATCACACATCCTGCCAGTCCTGCCCGTGGTGGTACCTGGGAATCTGGCCCTGGCTAAAAGCCACCAAACTCCACCACCCATGACTGTTACTCTCTTTGTATTGTTAAAAGCACAATCTCTGGACACACTCAGTCTCTCCCTGGGGCAGGTCGGGGAAGCATTGCTCTGAAAACCAGCTCCCCTTCAGAGGCCTGTCCACCTGCAGACAGCCCATGTGTGAGGACCCAGCACGGCTCCACAGACCACCATGAGCAGCCCGACAGTTTACCTGCCCGAGCCAAAGCCATCAGCCATATCCCAGTCAACACAGCCTCTTTCGTACTGAGACAGCCATAAAAACAACTTCTCTGACACCACAAGCTCCTTCAAATGTGTGCCTGAAGCCAGAGGGCTGGAAGTGAGGTCCTCATGCTGGTCTGGACTTCCTTATGTGGAAGCTCTGGGGCCATTGCCATCCACCACACATCTGCCAACCTCATGTCCTCCCATGACACGCCAGTCCTCTTGATCCCAGAGGGAACAGGGCAGGTCCAGCCCAGATTGGTCCACCATGTCCTCTGCATCCTGAGGAGCCTCTGAGCATGGTGTGCACTAACACTTCTGGGTGGAGCTGGATCTGCGGAGCTGCTGTGCTGAGCTGCCCTGCCAGGGCTTATCCAAAGGCAAAGCCAACCCAGCCTGCTATGCTTACCTCTCCCCTCCCTCCACTGAGACTACAAGGACCAGAGAGATGAGTATTTCTTGCTCCATTTTGGCAGGACAGTGCTGACTCAGTATACAAACTGAAAATTGAAACACATTATTGCTCACAACTTAAGAGAGAAATGAGGAAAATGCCCCATACCAAATGCAAGCAGCCCAATTGCCTTTGGAGTGATCTCCAAGTCTCATCAGATTTATAGGGGAGTATGTCAGATGCAAGGACCAACAGCATCATTTCCCTTGGCAGAGAAGGAATGCAATGGGGGGAGGAAGGAGCCCACACACCCCTGGCTAGAGGCTGGCAGGGCTCCCTGCATCCCCCTCGAGCCCTGGCAGAGCACAGGGACCGGAGCGGGGGAGCTGCTCCAGCAGGGATGGCTTCTTTCCTGGCCATTTTGCTGGCTTTCAGAGAGAGGGGATGGAAGGAGGTGCACAGGAAGCGAGACTGTGCAACTGTAAATCCTGTCAAGTATAACGATGTTTTTTTCAAACATATTTTCCCCATTTCCCTCCCAAGGGACCAAACTCAAAGTTTAATCTTTAGGTAACCCAGAAACAAAATGTTTCCCAAACAAATAATCACATTGCAGTCTGACACGGTCATTATTACAAAAGAGCATTTTATTTCCATTTTTTTCTGGGTGTACTATATTGCAATGTAACACTATGCAGGTCTATTATCATACTAAGATTCTTGCTACAGAATTAAGAAGTTTGTCCATTTGGTCAAATTTCAAAGTTTTTCCTTGGCATTCTTACAGGACCCATCACCACTTAAGCACATGAATTACTGAAGTGCCAGAAATGAGATATGAGACTTGGAACAGGCGCTTTCCAATCAGAATTTGCAAAGGTTGTTGGGCTGGCTGGATGCATGAGGTCAGCACAAATATCCATCCTAATTCTGACAAAGGGGGAGATGTACATCTCACCAAGTAGATTTGCTTTTCAGGCTTAATGTACTATTAAGGTTGTCTTCTTACTTTTGATGCAATCTTTGTCATCTCTGCTTCCATTACCAAGGAGGATTTTTATTTTTTTTGAGCAATAGTGAAAAAACACTTTGCTTAAATTCTGGAATTGTCATACTTGTTAGGCACGTGATTAAAGTAAGCAGTTATATAAACTCTTTGTATATATACAAACCATGCCTAAAGTATTATCCACAAAATGTCCATCCATTCTAAGTCATATACTATCAGTCACAGAAAAGTCTAGTATGAATTGTATGTGAATATACATATGAGCAGTACATGATTCACTGAGTAAATATGGCACTTTTACATATTTTCCTGGATGTCATACAGAGTTAGGAAACAACCTTCTCTCAGCTGACACATTTCTAAAATACTGGAATATGGGTTTGGAAAATACTCCCCAGATTAGACAGTAAGAAGTTTAGAAAAGTCAACAATGCAGCTACCTGAGTTTGTTTCATTAAGAAATTAACAGTAATGTGATATTTTATCATTCACTGCGAGCCTGAGGGTTGTCTACTCACAAAAGCCAAGCTGCCTAACGCTGCTATAGATAAAACAGCACAGCTCTCCAAGCACGCGGCTCGGCAAGATGATGAACTGACCTAGCACCTCCAAAGTGACTTATCCCACTTTCTCCTTGCCCAGACCCCAGCTGCAGAGTCCTGTCTCCTTGTTACTCCCACCCTAGTGTCCACCCAATTCTTTGGAGAGCTGATCCAGCAGAAAATTAGTCCCTTTTTTGAACTGGTAGAGTTTTCTGCTGGTTTAAAAAGTTGATTTGTCCTGTGGAGGGATCAGACCAGCACCAGACCTGTAAAGGTACAGGAAAAGCAGCAGGAATGTGTTGGCAGGATCAGGGAACATGGGAGGAGGAGGGAACTGCCCCTTTTTTGTGGCAGTGAGCTGTTAGACTGAGGAAGCTGTCTCAGCAGACCAAACCCTTGGAGAAGATACAGTTATTAGCGTGAAAGTGCTTAGACCGGTATAGTTTATTCCTATCAAAGTGAATAAAGATATGCCAGCACAAGGCACTTTATACTCATGTAACTGTGTCCACATGAGGGGTTGCACTGGTATAAATATAATCAGTAATAAACGAAACTCCCATATCCCCTAAATGATGTATTTACAACAATGTGATAGAACAAGTCTCCAGCCTTCAGTTATGAGGTGTGCATAACTTCCATTCAGAAAACAGACCACAAACTACACATGAAACAACATCAGACACAAAATAAATTAGGGATTTAAAATGCTACATCTAGGAATATAAAGACTTTTTAAAAAACTTTAAATGTAATCCCATATTTAAAATGTAAGTAAGAGAATTATACAGCTCCACCAATTACTTGGACATTTCAAACAGTTTACATTCATCAGGGACAACAGCACTTTGGTTAACATAATTAGGTTAATATGAACAATGAAACGTTTCTCTCCCTCCCATTACATCAAAGTGAAATACATTTAGAATATATATACTGCCAAGCTGTTCCATTAAGTGCATTCCACACAAGTAAGAGTAGCTCTCGCAATAGCTACATCAGTTATAGGTCTTCCAACAGAACTAAATCCAACCCCTTTAAAAAAGCTTGATTTGATTCCTTCATGCCTGACCCATTTTTCATTAATCACATGGGTCTTCTCCAGAACATATCCAAGCACAAAAGGTAAGCCTGACTTGGTATTGTGGCAAGCCCACGTACCAGATTGCACAGCACACCCTGGATTAACGAGGAAATTCTCATCGTAGTTTGGCTCCCCACCTTTGTAAGTCAGACTCTCAAAACAACAGTATGCTTTTGTACCAAGCTCAAGAACTCAGATTAACTGTAGCTCAAGACACACAATGGCAATTAGAAAACATTAAGAGCAACCAATCTGACAACTGTCAATTATTTTACGTAACTCTAAACCATCAGCAACTCAACCACTGCGATTTATGACCAGCATTGCCTCCTAGAGAAACAAGTACTTATTCCTAGATATTCTTGTGAACCATTTATGCAGTGCCTGCATCTGACTCAAATGTGTGTTGTTGTATAGGATGAAGAGATCTCCTCCCAGCAAAGTATTTTACCATCAAATAGTTATTTTTTATTAGCTTAAATTAGCTTGCAAGCAGCACATCCCTGTCAAACCTTACTAAAAGAAATCAAATGGCTGGATTAAATAAACAGCTAAACATGGATTCAGAGGATAAAGTTCCCAACCTGATGCATAATCATCAGACATTATTATATTATTTACAAAGCAGACTTCCAACTGTATGATTTCCAATTTAATTACTATCTGGAAGATGAAAACACAGCCTTCATCCCTGTCCTTGGGTAGGCTGAGACTTGTGAGAAGTTAATATATTCATTTAATCTCATTTTTGCAAATCTGCAAATGTTCCTGTGCTGAGCTTGGTTTTATGATATCCAAGTTCAATTAAGGAGCATATCAGATACTATTTCCTTGTCAGAAGCTTTACAAACTAAAAAAGATTGCACCTTTTCTGGATCCCATTCCTGCAAGGTGCCAAGCAATCTGGTGGGCAAGTGAATTAATGGGGGCAGAGGGCACTTTCTCTCTTGCAGGACTGGGTGTTTAGGGGAGGATGGGGTTTTTCAAGATAGCGTTTCATCTCACTGGGTTGACGTTTCCAACACAGTGAGTTCATTCCACCCCTTCCATTCAAGTTAGTAGGAATCAGGCAGCCACATCCCTTTGCACTGTTTGGAAAACCTTCAGCATGAGTCATTCTGGTGCTGATTCCTCTGTGGACTGTGACCTTACTCTTCCTGCACCAGAGAGGAAATCACAGTCAGTGCCTCCAGCTCAGCACAGTGTATGAACGGACAGCTAGACTGAACTTGCCAAAAGGCCCTGAAGGAGTTCTGCACACTCCCTCACACCTATTAAAATATATAAAGAACCTTTTCTACTTGGTTTGACCATCTGAGAAAACCATGTAATAATACAAATAGGATTGTCAACCCAGATTTGATCTTGTTAGATGCTGAACACCTTCTACTGCCACTGAAGAAAAGAAGAAACAAGGCATTCAACACCTGCAGCACCACCTGTTGAAGACCATGTCCTAAGGGATTAACAATAACCAGGAAGACAATATAATCATCTATTACTAACTATGCAACCCAAAGCATACATCTTAAACACAGTTTCGCTGGTGGGATTAGGAAAAGGAAAAAAAAATCAGCAGATAAACCCACTTACTTTTACCAGTAAAAATTAAGTTACAGAAGCCCTTGTTTTCAGGGCAAAACAAAAATATCTTAAAACAGTGAAAAAATATGAGAAAAATTTATTTAAAAATATATGTACTCCTTACTCCAAATTTGTTTGTACAGAAAGGATTTGAAAAAGAAAAAAATAATGACAAACTAAATGCATATTCGGAGTATGCATTCTCTAGAGCGTATTTGGTAGAAGTGTTATTTCTGTAAAACTGAGCAAGAAGAAGTTATTCAGCTTTCATTTGCTCCCTGACATCAGAAGGCAACGTTTCAAACAAGGTGTCCTCTACAGTGAAACCAGTCCGCTTCAGAGCTCTACACTCACCGAGCTCAGGTGGGAGGATTTCAAAGTGATTGCCTTTAATATCCAAGTAGGAAAGGAACACCAAATTACCAATTTTAGGTGAAAGGACTGACAAGTTATTTTTCCCAATTTTCAGAGTCTTAAGTTTTTTGCAAAAGTATAGTTCATCTGGCACGCTCTCCACTTTGTTGCAAGTAATGGAAAAGTACTGTAAACTCTGCAGAACTCCTATTTCAGGTGGAATAAAGCGAATGTCATTGTAAGACAAATCCAAGTATCTGATTTTGTTGCATAGGAATAGGTGGGACGGAAGAACCTCTATTTTGTTATGGCTGAAGGAAAGCCGCTCTAGACTAGTGAGTTTCTTTATATGCTCTGGGATGTACGTTATACTGTTGTACCACAGCTTTAGAATTGTCAGTTTTCGCAGATGTTGAAAACTTACTATTTCTTCAATGGATTTGAGGTTGTTTTCCTTCAGATCCAATTCCTGAAGACTCAGGAGGCTGAAGACTGCATGAGGTATGCGCTCTAAATCACAATGAACCAATTCCAGCTGTGTCAGATTGACCATCTTCTTCAAGTTGTTGAGCATCACTAACTTTGTGCCATCATTATGAATGCACAATTTTTGCAGGTGACTTGAAACATCGACTGCAGATTGTGGGATTTTGGACAAATTACTTTTTACGTAAAGAACTTTCAGGCTTTTAAGCTCTCGAAAAGACTCCAGTGTAATGTTTTTGGAAATATCGTGACTTAGGGAACCAATTAAATGGAGCTCTTCCAAATTTCTGAGGCCATACATCCAATGTGGAAGTTCTCTGATGTCATCAAACTTGACGCTCAAGATCTTGAGATTCTCCTTCAGAAAAGCCAAGGCGGCACTGTGGATCTTCACGGAACACTGGTGCAATGAGAGCTCCTGGAGATTGTCCAGCTGTGCAATGGTTGCTGGTATCATTACATTATTAATTATTTCAAGTTTTAATGACTGCAGCTCAGTAATTTCAAAAACTGTGTCTGGTAGTCCAGAAAGCATGAAAAGCTGTAGCTCCAAATGGCTATGGGAGTTTGTCTGTAGCCTCTGTCGCAGTTTATCTGCAGTCCACTCATTGTTTAGGTTCAGCTGTTTCAGCTTATTTTCACTGACTTCAGACAGGAAGACAGCAAACCGCTTGGAGTAGAGAGGATCATACTGATCAATCATATGAAGCATAAAAGCAAAGTCATTTTTGACATCTGGGATATCATCAATTCCCGTCTCTTGCCGCACATATTCAAAAGAATATTCTTTCAGTGAACGGTAGAACAGCCAGTACAGCGTATAAAGGCATGTGAGGCCATAGATGCTTACAAAGCACAGGTAGCAGTAAGAAAGTTTAGAGAACAGATGTGCCATTGTGTGATTACAGCAAAAATTCTTGTATCCTGTCATGTCTTCAATATCAACATTACAGACTACTGTAAAATTAACTTCTGAGACAAGTGCTGTGTTGTAAGCAATAATAATAAGGAATTTAATTACCTTAAGTACAGTCTGGCGAACGTACATGACATAGAGTATATCACCCTCCTCGACATGCAGTCTAAATTTCTTCACCTTTTCAAACAGTGCTTTGGCCTGTTCACCTTCTTTCTTATCTAATGCTCCAGGTGTTCCCTTATCCACAACTAACTTCTCAGGGATTGATTTTAAAGACTGTGTCTTGACCAAAGTGCCTTCAGTGCTTGGCTGAGTAGTATTAGACTTGTTTATGTTGTTCTTCCTGTTATCTTTCTCTTCAGAGTCTTCCCCCGACACTTCGGATAAAGCTCTTGTTGTCCAGGGAGAATCAAAACATTTCCCAAGTATTGAAATGAAGTGTTCAATTTTGGAGCTTGATCCAGGGAATTTGAACCAAAAGTTACTACACAGCATGAAGACCAGTGTGTGTATAAGGACAAGGTAAGGGAAGTACTTGGCATACCAATGCAGAGCCCGTTCATAACACACCTGATTTATAAAGCTGTATTGCTGAAGGTCCAAATCAGTCTTCAGTCCTTTCATTTCAATTGTAGCTGGAGGGGTGGATGGCTTCAGTGGTGGAATGGGAGTTGTATCTGGGATTGTGTTAAACACATTTGAACTATTAGATTGGTTCTGGCAAGGCTGTAGGCGCTTTGGAAGGCATATTATCTTGTCTTGCATGACCTGAAACACACAAAAAGGTATCTTTTGAACTGATGTACAAACAATGGTGGCAGCACCAATGGGTAGCTGTCCTTGGACTTCCTCCACCTGTCAGGCATTCTTCCCCACAGTCTGCTACATAAATTATTATTTCCAACAAGACACTTGTTCCGTATGCCAAAAACTAGGTCACCCCTTTTTATCTATGGTTAGCTTTCCATAATTTGAAAGGAATAATTGAGACAATCCAGAAAAAGGCCAAGTGTGGGTAATGATTCCAGAAAAGACCAGAGATCTGCATTGCTCTGCCCAGAGCCAGACTGTTACTGCCAGGTGTATTCACCCTAGCTACACGATGTTCTGAGACAGCTTAGGCTTGAAAGCAGCACAGTTGTATATTCATGAGGCCGTACTCTCACACTGTGATGTCTTATCACACCAAAAAATGGCTGACAAGGGGCTAATGTGGGCATGTCTATGCTGGACAATTACTGAACTTCAGTCTTAATAAAGATGGGTAGGGATAATTCTTTGATGGCATTGGTATGTGCACGTATATTTCTCATACATATACAATAGAGTCCTCATAGAAGGACTCACAGAATGATCTGGGTTGGAAGGGACCTTAAAGGTCATCTGGTTCCAACCCCTTGCCATGGGCAGGGACACCTTCCACTAGACTGGGCTGCTCAAAGCCCCATCAACCTGGCCTTGGACACTTCCAGGGATGGGATATCCCCAAGTTCTCTGGGAACTTTAACCTGTTCCAGTGCCTCAACACCCTCACAGTGAAAAATTTCTTCCTAATATCTAATCTAAACCTACCCTCTTTCAGTTAACAGCCATTATCCCTTGTCCTACCACTACATGCCCTTGTAAAATATTCCTCTCTATGGGGGACTTCTGTAGGAGGGACTATACACCCAGGGAGGGGGAAATGTAGCTCTGTCCTTTAGTCTGTCTATAAACAAAAAAAAAAAGGCAAATTTTCTAATTTGGACTGGTCATCCATGTTGACAAATGGAGGTCAGAGCACCTTATGGGATCAATCACCCTTGGTTTAATTTGGGATAACAGATCTGAGTTCAATGCAAGGCTTTCTATAGGTCCGAATATACAATGCTAATCCATGTGATAACGAGCTCTGTTTCTTGCCTTGAATGAGTAACTGGGATTGGCTCAAACTAAGAATGTGTGTGTAGTGTAGATGTATTCTTTGACATCGTGGTTGTTGAAAGCACTAAATATAGGGTATGCAACAACAGCTACCAAAATCAGATCCTCCTGGATGATCCACCCTGGTGCAGAGATATGCTGAGATAAGATCACATGTGTTTTAAACAATATCAGTGCTGTAACTGTTGACACATCAAAAACTCCTGTAGTTTATCTTTGTCTGTAAACACTTTATGATACACACCCTTACGTACACCTTGGGTTCGTGGATCTGGAAATAAGTTGGAATAAAAAAACTCTATTATTTCAGTGTTTCCACACATTATTTTCCAGTGTGCTTTATCCAATCAAGCAGGTAAACTTAAAAATAACAGATGATTTACTTCATGTGGTTAAGCAAACACATAGCAACGAATGCAAAACTCAGCCCTATAAAAGAGATTTTTAAACATGAATGTTGTATCTTTAAACTGAAAATACTTGTGAATGAAGAATACAGGCAAAACTACAGTGGATTTCATGTGAAAAATCCCAGGCCATGTAAGTGAGCAAATTCCTCAGAAATAAGAGCTCTGTCAATGTCTCCCTTTAGTTTTATTTCAAAGTCATGCCAAGAAATGTTAGATCAATGTTTGAACCGGTTTATAACTTTATTTTTTTGTGGAGTCATCCCAAACAGTACTTTTCATTTCTTTTCTGCTTTTGGCTCTTTAGGAAAACGTAACTAACAGTGATTGACAGTAATGTCAACTGTTTACTGGTAAGCATCCTCAGAGATGTTTTGGGATGGAAGAGATATAATATTAGCTGTGGGTGGTGTTAACAAAATAAGCACATTCATTTCAAATCTTATGCTTCAAAGCATAAGGACAGAAAGAACAGAATTTGCCAAATAAAGAAAAACAGAAATTACAAAATTATATTTTTCAAACAGCAAAATGGTAACAAATAAGAACTTAAGTTGATCATGTTTTGTTATGCCAAACTGTGGTGAAAACACTGATCTAGGCACCAGCCAAGCAAACAGCTCTTATCTTAGCTGGCACAGCTCCATTCACTCTAGTGCAATTCTGCTGATTTACAGCTGCTAAAAGTCTGGTCTGTGTTATTTGAGGTTGCTTCCTAAACAGCTTTAATCCTGGGACCAGCAAATTTTTGCTTTGTTCATGGTGAACCCAAGAGATCAAACAAGATGGGACACCATCCTTCCAAGGTCCTTCCTCATTTGTGGTGTTCTCTCACCACTGCTGAGCACCCACCACGCCTCTGTCCCATTTGATTTACCTGTAATGTGCACCCAAACACACCGATCATCAGCATGGCGACAGAGAGATAGTCCGTGAACACATCCCACCAGGGCTTCAGCACCCTGAACGCCGGCTGCTGCTCCGAGAACTGCCGGAACTCGGTCACAGGAATCATCGTCCTGCAAAAGAGCAAAGCCAGCGCTCAGTCTCCTGCAGCTCGTACCCCTCACGCTGTGAGAGCAAGTACTCTCTGAGGTTTGAAAAACCCCCCTCTGTAAATGAAAGTCCAGGAACTGGCACAAAAGTTTCCAGCTACTGCCCAAGCAGTTCCCTGGACACCCCACTTCAGAAGAGCTCATGCTGCCCCTATGCAGCTCCTGTGAGGAAGGGAGAGGACTGGGCTCCTGTCTATGCAGGCAGGCAATTCCCTCTCTGCACTGACTCAGCCATCTCTCATGGGTCAGGCCTTCTGCATCCCTGAAAATCAGCCCATTCTGTAGATAGAGCTGTTCAGCTTTGTACACGTTAGCCTTGATCTCAAAGGTCTGGCTAAGATGCTTGTCCTGCACTCAAATTTCACAGGCCCTTTTAGCTATCATGTTTCATTCACTTCCATTTTATTCATAGTGGTTTCAGGGAGGCTTTGGAATATTTTTGTGCATACTCACTGCAATTTTACATCTACTGTGTTTTGAGTGCAAGTTGCTAAAGTGCTTTAGGTAACCAAAATACAGGCAGATCTAGGGCTTTATCTTCGCCTCAGATGTCTAGGCTTACATCATCACCTCCTCTGAAAAATCAGCTAGCACATGAGCATGTACAGGCAAAGCAACTGATTTTAAAGCCTACAGCATATTGTGTAACTGAATCCCTGAGATCAAACCAGTACTGAAACTCCCGAGGAAGTTACAATGGAAAGATAAATTCGTATGGAAATGTAACAAAAATACTCCCAAGGGCAATTTACAAAATTTGTCCTTTAACTAACATCATAAATGCCCACCACAATCACTTCATATCACAGTAATATTAGAAGTCTATAATCCTGATTCAGCTGCACACTGGGACCCATTAATGTCAGTTTGATGACATCCACCTGTGCACATGCTTAGTGATAAGCACACACTTGCTGATACACTGCCCAGGGACTTAGGGGATTCAGTTCATTCAGAGTCAGGGATCGGGATGGGAAGGATTCAAGCCCTAATGGCTGCAATTCATTGCAAGTGTACAGCCATCCTAAGAATTAATAACTGACCACCACTACAGTGGCCATACTTGATGGAAGGATGCTCCTTTTAGCACCTTCTCAGGAACTGCTGCATCTCTTCTTGCCCAGCTGATCCTCAGGAGATACTGCAGTCCCCAAAG
The DNA here is from genome assembly GCA_035041135.1 of Platyrinchus mystaceus. Taxonomy (NCBI): domain Eukaryota; kingdom Metazoa; phylum Chordata; class Aves; order Passeriformes; family Tyrannidae; genus Platyrinchus; species Platyrinchus mystaceus. Next base: position 15,634,985 of record JAWWLV010000005.1, on the reverse strand, counting down.
ACATAAGGTGATGTCTGTAAATATCCTGGGGAAATAGCGAGGCTGGGGCTTTGCAGCTCTCTGAGTGAGTAGCATAAAAACTTTGCAGCTCTCTGAATGAGTAGCCTAATAATCCTTATTCCTTTCTCCCCTCTCCTCTTCCAACCCTCTCGTGTTGCTTTAAGCACTGCTTGGCCAGACAGGAGAATCTCTCTCTCAGCCTCCTGTCCTTCTAAAAGCTGCCCCCCGGATGCATACTACAATGCCAGATGGAATTGCACACACCTTTTGCATGACTGGTGATCCTCAAGAGAAAAGCAGGCTGTCCTCCACAGCACCTCCAAATTAACAGACCATCAGTGAAAATGATGGCAATGCAGGCCTGACTCCACACAGCCAGGTCAGGAGCTTGGCAGCATCCACGCCAACAGGCCTGAATGGCTGCAGTGCTGGCAGAGGAATGCAGCATTCGTTATCAAATGGCAGGCAGCCAGGAGCCACAATTATGCTTTTTGTGTGCTTGTCTTGCAAATGTTAGCAGATGTATTAGGGAAGATATACCTCTACAGCAGAGAACAGCTGAGGTAGCTGCTGGGACAAATCTTTGTTGCCTTCCATTTTTCTTTTAGAAGTAGTGGTGGAAAAAATGGATCCCATAAATTAGAGATGCCTCATGTAGCTTTAAGTACATGCCCAGCACTCGTTCAGTTGAACCTCTGCTGGCAGCTCCCAAGTGGCACATGAGCTGAAGAACATCACACATGATCTCTCTTCCATTCCTGTATGCATTTCACTGTCACTGGTAAGGAATTACCCTTCTCTTTTTTATTTCCATATAAAATGCAGGTGACTGAATAGCTGCTGGTAAGCTTTACATTTTTTTTTCTACCAAGTATTGAAAAACTTAGTAAACTGTCAAAGGAATACACTAATGCAAATGTTAGCTGAGCAGTTGCTATGCAACAGTCCTGCTCAAAGTTTTGTAACACATATACCACTGTTGGCTCAGGTTTTGAGGCCAGCTGGCTGACTGGAATGCCATCAGTACACCCAAGAATACCTGTCAACAGACTGCTTTAAAATCACAACACTTTCTTTCCACCCCTGCAATAATGGCTTATGAGTGCTTTTTTGTGTTCTAATGCCACGGCCTCTAGAGATCCTATTTGTAAGATTTTTTTCAAAAGTATAAACAATTTGAGTGTCAGGTGAAGACAGAATGATGTTCTCGAGAGTAGAGATTCTTGAGGAAACGCAAGTGCTCACATGCACCAAAACATGTGGAGACCCAGGCCTTGCTGGTTAGACATCTAAGCAGCTGTGGATCTGAGCCACAGCATTAAGAAAGTCAGCAAGACTGAAACAGGGGCAGCGCCTGACAGCGGATGAGACTGGAAACTATCCTGCAAATTACTGTGCAGGGACAGCTTTAAAGACCAAAATTATTTTGGCTGTTGGTTTTTATCGATTTTATTATGTATTTTAGGGGTCTTTGTTGTATTATATATTTGCTTTATTTCTTCTAAGTGATGTGTGGGGAATTCAGATGAAGGAAGATAGTTTTTGGTAGCACAAACATATGCTGCCCTGATCCCTTGCATAGTGTGACTCCTCATTAGTAGAGTGCACGTACTGTTACCCTGATTAATGGGCCAAGCAGGGGGAGAGCTGCATCCATTCTAGAAAACCTATCTCTGAGGGTGGAAGAGGTTTGCAGTTCAACACTAGACATCAAAACCCGTCTGTCACTAACATCTTCCCGTACTGTTAAAGAAAGAAAACAAACGTTACTGAATGATGGCAGTAGTACTGCACATACTAACAGTAAATAAACCAACAATGTCTAATGACAGACAATATTTTTTAACTTCAGGGAAAACAGACATTTACGAGAAGCTTTAAATGGAGATAGGATGTGAAGAAGTAGGACAGCCATTTCCCAGCACTCACTGGAGGAACCCTATTGCTTCTCCCCTTGCTGCACTAACAGTCCAGAGATGAAATTCTGGAAAGCAATGCAGAGCAGTCTAGGCTTACCAGCAGTGCTGGCATCTGCATGCAGAACAAAATGACACCAAATCACTTTTCATTTGTCTCCCACTTCCCTCTAGCTTCTTTTCCATTCTGGCCTGCCCAGTGACTGAAAGAACATCTATTATCAGCATCTCGGAGGCCTCAGAAAAGACACAGCAGGTCCACATAGCTCAGAGAAATCCTGAAGAACCCCTCCTGGCCATGTCCAGAGTCCGGCTCTTCCTCACTGCGACACCCAAAGCTGCATCACTGCCACACTCATTTATAATCATGGTCTGCATGAAATACAGTGGTTCAGTCAATCATCAATTTCAGCAAACCAAAACAGGGATGATAATAAGTCACTCTTCAGTCCAAGTCACAGCAATCTCTGGGGCAGCACACCATCTACTGTAGTTTCTCATCTCTTCTTGTAACAAGGAGATAGAAGAGAAGGAGTTCAACATTTCAGCTGGTGAAAATCAAGACAGCATTACTAATTTCAGTTCAGTCACATTCAAAATGTTATTTAATTGCTCAATACATTGTAGATGAAATGTGGAGTCTGACTTATTGTTAAATATTATTCTAACCTTCTTTACTAGAGTTCTAAATATTGGATTTTTTTCAATTAAAATCAGAACATTTTTTTCCTTTTTTTCTCTTGCATTTCTAATAATTCTCAGTCTCTAGACAAAAGAAAACCGTACGTGAGATAAATCATCTGGCATTCAGCTACCAGAAGGAAATAAAAAAGGAACTTGGATTAAAAAACAGTTGGACTGGCTGTTAAGCAACACTGCAGAAAAGAGCTGTGGGTTTGCCGGATCAAAAAACCACTAAACCCAAAAGAAACAAACAAACAAAAAAATAACAACAACCCCCCCCCCCAAAAAAAAAACCACAACAAAAAAAGGAGAGGAGAGAAATTAGTAGGGGTTTTTTACTGTAATTTTCAAATTTCTATGAAATGTAGAGAACTTGGTGAGTGAAAATGAATATGTCATAATAAGATGAAATATTTGAATCCAGGTGCAAGTGTGATACCTATTCCATCAGAAAACCTATCCCGTAGGAAGCAGCTAATGCAAGGACAAGTAGGAGCAAGACACAACAAATTAATGTGACCTAAGAGAGCTAAGGAGAATAAATAGATCCAAGTCAAAGAGAAAAGTATTGGAAAAAAATTAGACAATAAATCAAGGGATTGAGACAAAGGATGATTGTGAAACGGCTGCACTGTGGAGCAAACCAGCTTCTCAGCAATTGCTTTACATCAGAGGGAATCAAGGAAAGCAGTGAGGACAGTTCAGAAGTAATGACAGCTCTTGCCAGTGCGGCTAAAGAGAAAAACGAGGCACCAGGCAATCCACATGATGTGCAGTGCAGAATACAAAGGAAATCAATTCATGAGCTTCCTGCCCACTGGGAGCTCAGAGGGTGCTCGGGCACACAGCCCGGGGGGTTTCTGGGCAGGGACCGCCTTTGCAGTGCTGGTGCCAGAGGGGACCGAGCGGCAGGGCTGGGGCCAGCGCTGTGTCAGCAGGGCCTCTGTGCCAACAGCCCCACAGCCACCAGTGACAGCAACCCAAGGGCCTGGCCCTGCCCAGCCACGGCACAGTGTGCACAGGCTGGCACTGCTCACTGCCGGGGCTCTTCAGTGCTGTCACAGCACAGCCAGCAAAGCCCCAGTGACAAACCCTGGCCTTGGCTTAACGCTTCATAGGTGGGCACTGTGAGCTGCTCACCGCGGCTCCGTGTCCACCCAGGTTCTGTGCCCTGCCTTGCAGCAGGGCACAAGGGACCCCACTCAGAGACAGGGCTGACTGTGCCAGGAGGGCAAACACTTGGGGACATGGAAGTTGATACACCCCCTCATCAAGCTGTATTCATCTTGCATCTTGGGAGACACTCACAAAGCAAAAACATTAATGCTCACAGAAGTGTCCCTGTGGTACTACCGTGAACAAAACCACTTCTGGTTTCTAGCACCTTCCAGGCCCCAGGCTCGAGCTATTGCTAGGTGACAGTTGCTATTTTTAAGTGGATTCTCACAGAGTAACTTCATTCATTTTATGGAGCATATCTGTGTGGACTGGCACCAGCCCCCAGCAGAATTAGAGGGTACATGCTGCTGGGAGCGCTCCATCACTGATGAACATCAGTGTGCCTCTCCCACTCTACCCCACCTCAGTTTTCAAGGTATAGACCACAGAGACACAGCATTAAAAAAACACACTGAGCAAAACAGAAGGGAGTAACTGGGAGGCTCTGCCTTCATCTCACCTGCAGCACGTCTGACAGCATGCATTCCTCACTGAGGCAGACTCCCAGCAGCTCCTACCACTGCTCCCGACCATGGCAAGCCGGCCATCAGGCTGCCTGCATCATGCTGTCAGGAGAGCTGCCAACTGGTCTGAGCCCTTCCATAGGCAATGCTCGGTATCACCCGTGAATAGCAGCCAGACAATGCCCTGGCTATGGCCTCCCTGCTCAGCAAAACCCAAGGGCCTCACTCCGTGCCTTGCTGACCCTCACATCACAGAGAAGCAGAGTCACTGCTGCTTCATGTGCTCAGGCAGGAGACTAGGACTTGCCAGAGCCGTGTTTGCCAAGACACAGATATTTTCATCAGAAGTCAAGCCCTCTGCTATTTTGTTCTTCCAGCAGTAAGGTTACTCAAGCATGTCACCATGCATTGAAGCGATCAGTGTCATCCATCGCTTGTTTTAGGGCAGGGGTCCTCAAACTTTTTAAACGGGGGGCCGGATCCCTATCCACAGACGCTGTCACTGGCCGTGCGACTAAAAAAAAAAAACAACGGCCTGAAGCAGGGAACAAAGCGACCGGCATGGCAGCACGTCTCACCGCGGGTTTGGGGGTGCGGGGGGGGGGTCGCGGGCCGTACTGGGGAGCCTGGCGGGCCGGATGCGGCCCGCGGGCCGTAGTTTGAGGACCCCTGTTTTAGGGGAATGACCAAAGCTGCGCACCAGAATCAGGGCCCCTGAATGTTGGACAGGCAACTAACATCCAGAAGGTACTGGTTTGGCCAGGGCAGGGTATGAATTACACATCAGAGGGAAAAATGAGGAGGAATATAGCTGGAGGAGAAAGAAATAGCGGTTTCAACAGTGAAGCACAAAAAGTTGGTGAGATTTCTAAAGCTAACTAGAAAAGATGTTTAAATTATCAGCCAGCTGACATTTAACCATATTTTCCTGACATCCCATCGATCCTCTTCAGATGTAGGATCAGCACCACCACCTCTGAAGAGCGGCACAGAGTCCAGTCAAGCTCCAGATGGTATGGACACAGCCCTGACCCCCACTAGGAAAGAAACTTTCCCCTTGGCATGAGGAGCTTTGGCATGAGGGCTGGTGGCTGCAGCACCACAACTGCAGTCCAGCTGAGTACAACAGGAAGGGTCAAGGCTGAAATGTCCTCAAAAGCCAATTCAGACTGGGGCTGCTTGGTCTTTTACACCAGAGATCTACTGAAAGGAGAAAAGGCTAGGCAAACCCTGCCCTCCTGGCTGTTTTAAACATACTGCATATGCTAGCATAAATTATGAAATGCCTTTTGGGAACAGCACTGCAGGAAGGTCTCTGGGTTGGTTCCCATACATGATTTATTGCATATTCATCTTCATTACAGGAACAGAGCACAGCACATATTTAACATACAGCTAACTTGTGACCTGGCAGCAGGGACTCAGCAGAGCCCAAGCGCTGCGGCCGCATGTGCAGGGGCTGCATGCCAGTGGGTTTGGTTTTACACAGGACACGGCACTGCACACCCTGAACACCTCAGCCCACTGTCCTTGGTTGTGAACATTTGTTACTCTGCTCAAGTACCATAAAGTCACCTTTCAAGTGTTCTGTGCTGTTTGGTCTCGGCCACCGTGGGCCAGGAGGTGAAACCAAGCTAGAGTGCTTCTCAGCATGGGGCCTCAGGCTGCACTGAAACAGAATTTTCCATTCCTATTTTACCTGATTTGGAACTGCACACTGAGACAGGTAAATATGCAGGGGTGAGGGAGTTTTGCAGTCAGGTTCATGGTGATGTATTTTCAAATAGGCTATTTAAACAAAATCACCAGTCTATGCACAGTCTCCTCTAGCCACAGCTGATGGGCACAGTGTAGCATGAAAATGGCTTGGTGCTACTATCATCAGTCATATATTCTGTTGATTTTATCTTTGCAAATTTGTCTTTTTAGGTGTGACTGGCTCCCCAAAATGACTGTAAGGAAAAACCTGTGTAATATAAAAAAAAATTTGAATGAAGATCTAGCCAGCAATTGTTCAAACCATTCTAGAAAACAAGATTAGGGGAACAGCACTGGATGTGCACACCACAAAACTTGTGGTCTCTTATTTAAAACTTCCCAGACCCCCCATACCCCAAAATTTGGCCCGTGTACCAGGAATGCAGTTTTTACTGCTGTGTGAGCAGCTGCCTATAACTGGATAATTTACAAACCTTTGGAAACTGTGGGTTTGCATGTGTCCTTTGATCTTAGCAGCTGAACACTTCATCTTCAGCATGTGTCCAGGAGCCCCTCACAGTTCCTGGCACTGCCCATGCTGGCACTACAGATGACAGACAGCAAACCTGCTTCACTTCATCACCTAACCAAGAGAGGACTAAAAGTGGGCCCAGGGACAAGACACCAGGTCTGGGAAACTGAGATTAGACTAAGGGGGAAACATGATGATAAGGGCTGGAATTAGTAACTTCTAATTCCCAAGAGGTTGATGTTCCTTCCTTATCTGTGTATTCTCACACACATTGTACATGCAGTGAAATAACTTCTGAACTACCCTGACATTCAGTTTTGGTAATTATCTTGCTCTATGGTTGTACTGGCCAAAATGCCCAGCATTTTGGTAAGTGTAGGTGCTCGGTCAGTTCCCATACAATAATACCTCTGCTACTGACTTCTCCCTGTACTCGAGGCATTTCAGGAGACCAATTTCCCTGCTAGGCTTTATTGCCATTGGTGTTTCCTGTAACATAAAATTTAATTTAAAAAATACTTTAAAGAAAGGTAAAATTTTTTTTTGCCTGGAAAAACTACTTTGAAAACTGGCTCCTGTTGCCTCTATTTCCAACATGATGGCTTACTTTTTGTTCCATTGACTGCACCCAAGATTTTCGTAGGAAGAAATACCATCATTCTGAAGTAAGAAATACAAACAAATGATGCTGTTGCCTAAACATAAATCCCACGTTAAGGAACTGGAACAACATTAAAAACAAACCATTTTCATCCAAACAGTTATTTTTAAAAGTCCATGTGTTTACTGTATTTTCAAACAAATTCATCTCCTCGAGGCAGAAGCTGGTGAGGAAATGTGACCTGGAGGAACAACAGAGCGTGAGTCAGGAGTCCCCACTGGGACATGGCCATGGACAGCCTGTGCACGCCACATCAACCAGCCATGCCATCATTCTCCAGCTGCAAAACAGAAAGGTATCAACTTTCTTTAATACCTTTGGTGGGAAATATGAATGAATAGTACTATAAAATCATAACATACTGCTTTTTTCCAGTTTTCTGCAGTGGCTGAGTCTAAATTGATAGCATGCCAAAACTTCCCTGTGAAGCCACTGAAGTTAATTTGATTTCATACTATACATTACCAAAATTACATGTTCCAGGTGATACTAGTTTACAATATAGGGAACAGACCAAATACAATTAGCTCACAGAAGACATTATTCCAGTACCCATAATTTGGTGGTCCTTCAAAACCTTAGCAACCCATGCAGTGTTGACAAGGGCTGCACATGCCCCAGTGATGATGAAAGCAGGCTGGCCACGATCAGACTGACTGCTGCGTGACAGCCACTCAGCGTAGCAACGGGCTTTCATTGCCAGGTGCACTGACAGGAGACAGCTAGGCTGTGCCACCTGAACTCCAGCAGTCACAACCCCTCTACTGGAAAACTGCCCTCCATTATGCCAACTGCCACAGCCAAGCTTTCCCAGAGCCCCAGCTCTGCAGGACCACAACCATGGGCAAGACATCAACAAATCACTGGGGATCTAGGGCTTGAGGAAACTGGAAAGGGTGTAACTTCCAGAAACTTGCTGAGTACTTAGTCCACTCTTTTCCCTCTGAGTTACTGAGGCACTCACTACAAGCATCCAGTGTGTATACAGGTTTCAGCTGCCCCTCTGCCTAACAGCCAGGAGGGAGCGTAGTGAATTCAGAGGCAGCAGTGAATCCCCTCTGCTCTGCTCTTGGTACCATCTGCTGTGGCAGTGGAAGCTCAAAGACCAGAATCTAGAACTTGGAGCAGACATAAGGAGGAGACATAAAGGACATAAAGAGGAAGTACCTTTAATAAACTGCATTTCAAAATATATGCTGCAATTTCCACCTACATATACAGTAAGTGCTGCTTTGGCAATGAATCCCAGACAATAACCTTCTTGTTTGTTCCAACTGAGTCATAGCACTTTTTCATGTATTACACACCAAAAAGACTTCCTATTGTCAGCAGCTCTTTGACTTCAACTTGGTCAGACTGAAGACAAAAAATATTCAGGGCTAGATTCTGCCAGATAAAATCTCAGTGAAATCAAGAGGAATTCTTTCCGTACCAAGCACATGGGCCAGCGTGGAGATTTGGCTTTGCTGAGCTATTCATCCAAAACTAAAGTACGCTCCATGCATTTCTATGTCAAAGACTACTTCAAAGGCAACACTTACCATTTTTCATCTTTGGGAGTAACATTCTTAGTTTATCAGGGCTATCGCTCAAGCTGCCAGCCCTCTTTCCAGAGCTGCAAAATGGTTTTAATGCAAGTGTAAACCTTTAACAGCAAACCAAAGCACTGAGAAAGAAACTATCCAGTAAGTGATATTTTAGTACTCCTGAAATATGTCTAAATGTTTGAGAAAAGTAAATTCACATCAAGTTTTAATCAAAGTTATACCATGTTTTCCACAATTTTCCAGTATTTAACATACGCAGATAATGAAGACAGAAACAATACCATAAAATATCATAGGACAGACAATATTACACAAATCAGTGCCATTCATCATCAAAGGAATAATCAGGCGCCTCAGGCTAATACAAGTGCTCATATTAAAAAATGTTCAGCTGATATAATTAAAAATTAATTCCTAATTGGGACAGGAAGCACAAAAGCTCCATTCTGAGTCTTAAGCAGCTCAACCATCTGACAAGTTAGTTAAAACATTTTATGCAGTGATTGAGCCAAAAACATTAAAGAAATGCCTGTTTTCGTGATTTGTGAGACTTTTCATATAAAGAGTCTTTTCTGCTCCCACTTGCGTGCAACACAAAAGAGCTTTCTAAACCTCACGATAGTCTCATAGTACACATCTCACTCCCAAAACGCCTGGATAAACATACAGGTATTCTCAGCCTGAAACAGCTGATGGATTTTCTTCCCCCAGAACCCTCCTTTGTGACAATAAAAATAAAGCTCATGGTCTTACCCATACTCCTGAAAGAATAAGAAAGACTAACGTAGATAAATTCAAGTAAATAAACTGGATGTGACATAAATTGTAAAAATGGCCAGTCTTCGCGAACGAAGATCTGGGAAAGGTGTTCCCACCTTTCAAGCCTGCGCAATGGATTTTT
>JAWWLV010000005.1:15575284-15620944 GCA_035041135.1 Platyrinchus mystaceus | reverse complement strand
CGGGGCCACGTCTCCGGTCTGACGCACGCGGCGGTGCCGGGGGGCGCCGGCCGAGCCGGGGCGGGCGGCGCGGCCTCCGCAGCCCCCGGGCGGGACTGCCGCGCTCCGCCCGCGCCCGCTCCCCCGGGGTGCCGCTAACGCTGCCCGGGAGCAGCGGCCTCGGGGAGCGCCCGCGGCATCCCCGGGCGGAGGAGCCTTGGCACGGACAGGCTGGGCCGGGGGTGGTGCAGTGGGAAGCAGCGCCGGGCGCAGGGAGGGAGCCGCGAGTCGCCGTCCCCGGGCGGGCGGGTGGGCGGCTTCGCGCCGGGTCGGGACGGTGACAGCAGAAATTGTGATGGAAAGATCTCGACCTCAACAGACAGAGCCGTGGAACGACTATAAAGAGACCAGGCGGTAAAGCGCCCGGGATTGCATTAACAATAGAAAAGTGTCTCAGAGAGTGACAATTGGAAACACAAACTTCTGGCCCAGCAATTCAAAAAGCGCAGTCTGAAAACTGCTGCTGAAAGAAACCACATGTTTAAAGAGACTTTTGCCCAGCATTTTCAGAAAGATTTACATCTCTGGCAGAATGAAGAGACAGGACAAATTCTGCATCAGAGGGAGGTACTTGCCCTCCAATAACTTGCCCCTAACCTTAGGGGTAGCATGTGTATCCCCTTAGGGACAGTACAAGTATGTAAACAAGGAAATACAAATATATAAGCCCACTGGGGAGGAGTTAATGAAAACAAACACAACATGAGGCATCACAGCTGTTTTGCTGCAAAAATATTAACTGGGTTGGGATGTGAACCAAAGGTCTGCCAGGGATAGCTGTGGGTAATTCTGATTTCATGTACTTTTTGACCCATCTGCCTCAGGAACTGCTGAGGGCAGACTCAGGTTCCTCATTTGGGAATCGTGGATGTGATTTATATCTGTGGGAGTTCAGCTCATCGTTTGCCTAAAGTGTTTGCTTAAGTGCTTTGCTGTGCAGAGCTGCTTTTCTCAGCTGAAGCCTTGAGGCTTTCTGAGGCCCCTGAAGAAGTGAGGGCCTGCGTCTGACAGGAGCTAGAAGAGGTTGTCAGCACAGCTCCCTCACAGTCCTTCAGAGCTGCCAACCTAAAAGATTTCAGCAATATTGCACCATTATGTGAGATACGGCTAAAGAATAAAACAGGACAAATAAGCACAGTTTCCACATGGATAAAAGCACTTGGTTTCTTTTTTTTTTGAGCTAAAGAAATGGTTATGGTGACTGCTGTGTTCATTTTATCGGTTTCTTTCCATTACTCTTAACTCCTGGCTGCAGCTTAAAGAATCCCTCCCTGTCCTGAATGGTTTCTTCTTTCAAACATTTGGAGGCAGTCATTCCTTTCACCCTTTCGTCATCGCTTAGCTCATTTAATCTTTTCTCATAAGTCAGTCCCTCGCGTTACCTAATCATGGTGCTGCTTTTCCATGAACTCCCTCTCAGTTGCTCGTTTATTTTATGGTGATACGGTGGCCAGTAATCCTGCCATTGTTAACGTTTCCTGTTGTGGACTTTTGGGTTATTTTTGTTCAGAGTTGCTGCAGGAGTTGGAGGACTGAGCTAAGCTTCCCCTGTGAAGAATAATTACAGGCAAGGTCACTGATACTGCAGTAGGAAACGTGGTCCATGGATAATTATAGCTGGTGGGTTTGGGGATGGAGGCTTAGTGCAGTTCTGGTATGTGAGCTTCTGGTGGAAAAAGGCCCAAAAATACATGTTTGATAGTAAACACATAATCGCAGCTCCAAATACCTTTGCTCTAGTGGAAAACTTCTGCTGTCTACAGAAAACTGTAATTTATTTGTGAATTTCTGCATTATACTCTTTAAGACCATCTAGGCAGGTAAAATCTGAAGTAATTTGGGGGTGTTTATTTTACTAAAATGGTAGGCAACAGTAACTGGATTCAACCACCTGTTTGACTGCAAGTTTTTGACATCCTTTGATTTTGTTATTGCCTCTTTTTCATTGACTCCAGAAAAATGTGGGACAGGTCACATAAGAAATGTCATTACGACAAACTTAAGACATTTGCTTTAGTGTCAATTGGCCTGTTTAGTCATTCTTAACTTACATTCAGTAACTTACAAATTCTACAAGTATTATTGCTGCTACTGTTACCTTGCAGTACTTTCACAGAACCAAGAGCAGGGTTTGATTTACACCTGAGTTAAAACTACCACAGACCAGCCTCCAAACTCAGTTGGGCACAGGAACAGATCACACCGCCAGTGCTTACGTTGCAGTTATCCTCTGGTCATGTAGCCATGGGCTGAATCTCAAGTGTGACCCAGGTTCTGGATGCCTAATCCTGAAGTCCTTACTCAGCACCAACACAGCACCTGCCAGGATACAGCCCCCACCTGCTACTGATTCCTGCTCAGTTTTGTTTCTTTTCTTTCTTCTTTTTTTTTGTTTTTTTTTTTTGTCTCTAATTCCTTCATAATTTGAGGATGCGCCCTGAAAAAACTCAAAACCATTCCATACCCTGAGGTCTGGGGTCCCATGAGTGGCACTGAAGCTGGGTCTGAGGGGATGGTCTGCACAGAGCTTGGCAGACCACTTACCCTCAGTTTCAGGAGAGATCAGGGCAACAAACCCAGGGTTTGAGTGCCAGAGCTCTGTCTATACTTGGAAACACACCCACAATGAAAATGCTTTTCATCAGTCATCTCTCCAACAACTGTTGAAAACAGCATAATCTGCTAACACAGAAAAACTAAATTGCTTTCAGACGAAGCACTGAAAAACTGCTTCTGTGATTTGCTTCAGCTCAAATTCAAAATGCATGATTTGACAGCTCTAGTGCTTCTTATCTGCTTGAAGTTTGTGTCAGAATTTATCATTTTCCATAGTTTGCATTTCTCTAGTTTTACATTTTAACCCCTCTCTCCCTAGATTAGTGTTTTTGAAATGTAAATTTTAAGTGCAACAGATGTTTAAATAATAGCAGTACACTGGAAATACAGACTTCTAAAATAAAGTGCATGGATGTTATGGGCTGACTCTGGGAAGAAGAAGCAAAGCTTTAGAGCAGAGTGAAGAATACAGTAATTTCTTAAGCCTGCAGCATTTTCTAAGTACGAAAACTTGCTTTAATCAGAAGGAAAACACTGAAAGGTTGTTTAATCTCATGAGCTCTTTTTTGTTCCTAATAAAGAGGAGCCACATTCTGGTATGGTTACAATGAAAGCAGTGCAATTACATCAGGGGAGAATTTGGGCCAACTAGTTCTCTCTAGAGAAGCTACTGACAGCTGTCCCCACATATTGATGGGAAAACAGAAAGCTAAAGACATAACAAAAGAAATAGGACTAGCTCCCATTTTTCTGACCTTTGGCTGAACTGGAGCTCCTGGATTTGAAGGATGCTTTACCTCTGTTACATTTCTGATCATCATTAGATTTTCTTCAGTGACCTGTCTGAAAACATCTTCCTAACTGAGAAGCTGCACAGCTGTGCTTGGTGTGGCTCTGGCAGCTCCAAGCTGCTGAGGCGTGTGCTTCATGGGATACGGCATCTTATCTAATTTTAGACGTGATGCAATGAGTGGGGGTAGCTCGTGAGGCAGGAGGGATGGAGCGCAGCAGCTTGAGCTCAGAGCAAATACTTTATAATTACTAAATGCTACTTTCAAAATAACAGAGGCTTTTATTACTACCAATGCACAGTTATGGATGTGATTGAATAAACAAGCGGTAGCAAGGACAAACGGTTCTGGGGGAGGATATTAGGACAGGAGTCAATCAGCAGGCTTGCTGTCAGGTGGTAGCTGAGGTTGTCCCAGTCCTGCTTCCCAGCCTTCCCCCTCTGCTGTTCTCTACTGAAATGCTGTAGCTGGTCTGACATACATATAGGCTTTCTTCTACATGGGCACCATCTCTTAGTCTCGTTCAAGCACTCACAGAGAGATGGCTTAATTCAAGTGTTCAGTTTTCTATCACACTTGGTTTTCTCAACAGCTTTCTGCTCCTTGTCAAGTTAGTCTGCCCACAACCAAATTCATGCACAGAATCATTAATACAAAGAAGCTCTACTCTTATGGAAGTCTTTACTTGCCAGAGCAGTGACCTATCCCAACCAGTATCCTGGCTCCAGTGCTGTGCTGGACTGAGTCACTGGTTACATGGTGTGCCCCCCTGGCTGACATCCTGCTAAGAGGTAACAGACTGTCACTGATGGTCCCACTTGCATCATGCTTTGGGCTTGGATGTTTCAAAGAGGATTCAAGTGTTGCACTGTCATTAGATCTCAGCTTGGAATGTTTTTCCCTAGTTCCCCCCCATGAAATTCCACCGTTGAATTACCCACCTTTTTGTCCACTGTCTTTAAACAGTTAGTTGCAGATCTTTTACTGCTAGCAAACCTGTGTCCATAAATCATATTCTAAAAAGCACAAACAGCACATTCTTAATGAAAATATCCTTTTACACATCTAAATGATAAAGTAAATGTTTGAGAAAGTGGTCCCTACATTTTTTATGGTATTTTAAAACAGTCATCTCAAAATAAACAAAAAGAAATGTTTGTTAATCATTTGGAATCTTTAATTTCCTATTTTGCATGGGAACCTGAGTAATCAGACATATGGTATGCTTGTTAGCTGGGAGAGGGTCAGGATTAGAATAGATTCTCAAAATTAGAAAGCACTAAAATACAGCAGCAGTCTTGGCTGCCTAAACTTAAACAATGTTTTGTGCTAATTGCTGGAACAGATCAACACTGAAAAAACCCCACACATCTAAATGATTCTCTGAAATATGCTGCTTGGCAGGAGAGAGGAAGCCTCAGGGGGATGAGGACAAGCTAGTCCATAATGTACCTGCAAAGGGGATGATCTGATACAGACATAGCTGATAAGGAGCAAAATGTGAAGTATTGTTTGGTGGCTTCTGTATGAGCTCAGTAGCTTTTAAGATGTGGGACTCCTAACACAGAAGAGTTGGTCAGATAAAAGTAATAATATTTTTGGATTTATAGTGCTAAGCATCACTGAGCCAGTCAGCAGTAAAAGCATGTCCCGGTGTAAGCTTTCCTGCCCGCTGTGCAAGCGCAGCTCATTGGCCGTACTGCTGCCATCAGGGCAGGCGTGACGGCATGAACATCACACCACCATTCTAGTTGGTACCGGTGTAGTCCTTTAGATCAGTGGGGTAATGGCAGGAGACAGCTCCCACTATTTCCATGTGCCATTACACTAGGCCCATGCAGAGGGTGAATGGGTGCATGTTTTCCTACTTATACATGACACAGATCCAGGCCAGCTGTACTTCCAGCAGCGGAAGTCGGCACGCATCCTGCACTGTGCTCATTTGTCGCTTCATGTGGAATGTGTCTGACCCCACTGCAATTATGTTCAGACTTGCCCCCATTTCAGTATACACAGGTAAAAGAGTTTTTTCCTCTGTTGTTTTTCAGTCATGTATTTGCACCTTGCACTTCACTAGGAAATCAAATCCAGCTATTGGAAAAACATCTCACCAAAAAAAACTTACGGATAGTTTACAATCGCAACTCTGGCTGGCCACTTCATATCTCTTCAGTGAGGGAAAGGCCCAAAAGACCATGTATGTCACTGCAGTGTTTGGGAAGACTGCTTGGAACAGTCTTTTGTGATAAGGAGGCATAAATAACAGCAATCTGTGGCCTGCATTAATTGTCAGTCCAACTATTCAGGCATCATACACATAGCACACACCTGATATTTTCGCTTTCCCCTTTCCTCGGTTGTCACTGGTTGGCTCTCCACTGGGACTACATTACACTCAGCTAGGTCAGTGATTCCACATTTAAAGGTCTCTGTCTTCTAAAAATGCTTTTATATCCTCCAAGCTCTGGCTCTGAGCCATTCACACAGGTATAGGATGATAGTCTGACTGCTCTAATCTTCCCTTCTCACAGCGGTAGGTGTTTCTGGTGAATGTGATTTGCAGAGTTGTCCAAGCATTCCAGGCTGCATTGCCAGAACTTTCTATCAATATGAACAACTATCAGGCTAAAGTTTTTAGAATTAAGGCTGTGTATATTTCCATATACATACACATATGCTTACATACTATAACATGCCTGCATGCAGCTGAGATTACAAATAGGATTGTTTATTATAGCAGAACCTAAGAGGATGAAACAAGCTGTTTGGTCTAGCTGTTGGTTGAACTCTATGTGGTACATTGACTCTGTTCAGCAAGAGGCTAAAGACTCTTGCTTACACTTGAGACATTTAAGACTCAAATGATGCAGCAGAAAACTTCCCCTTTAGACTGGCTGATAATAATTTAAGAGAGAGAACTGTGCATTTTTATATGCCTAGCTTCATCTGCTGTATTGCATTTTTAGAGCACTGTATATGACAAACCTTCCAGGAATCCCAAACACAAATGGAAGTTCCACTGAATCACTTGAAGCAGCTGAAGAACACCATCAGTGAGGCCACACAACTGCATGGAATGTGATGAATTTCCAGGAATAGGATTGTTTCCTGGAGATTATTGTGTAAAATACAAGTATAAAGAAGGAACAAAGGTAATGCTGACAGTCTGGGCACCACTAGGCTATTTTAGTTTGTGAAAAGAAGAATGAAGAAAACAAGACATGCTGTAAGACCTTTGCTAGGCTAACAGGAAGCCTACATGTCAAGAGCAAATCCTGAAACAAAGCAGTACAAAATTATCTTAGCATAAAAGAAAATTCCCCATGATTTTATCTTACAAAGCCAAATCCACTTTTAACTTGAATGCAGTGCTAATGGAGAGGTAAAGAGCTCCATGTCCATACTTTCATCTAGCAAGAATAAAGGAATGACTAGGTAAAAGGCAATAATTATATAGAAAGAGGTAAACTCTGTAGTTCTGAGGGGAAAGGAGAGCATTATATTTTGGAGCTCAAAAGCAATAGGAAACCTGACCATTCATGTGCATTAAAATATCAGTGCTGCTGACTAGAACCTACTCTGGAGCAGAGGTTAAGCAGAGCACTTTCAAAGGAAAGTACTACATAGCATGTGCAAAAGTTTGACCTCTGCATGCAATGAAAGCCTTCTGCTCTTTTCTTTCAGATAGCCTCTGCTCCAACATGCTGGAGGAAGACTTACTTAGAGATAAGTGGATTCTAAGAGGTGCAAAATCTAGTTTTTGCAAAATCATGTTTTTGCAAGATGGTTTCCGTTGTGGAAGTGTTTGCTTCTCAGCTTTACCCAGCAGAGCTCAGGTCCTGACACTGGCTATTAGTGAGTAAAGTCCACACCTTCTAATAGGACATCAGGTCTCAAACTCAGGTGATATCATAGTTATTGTTCAGTGTCTGCATTCTTCCAATTTCAGGTGGTCTTTCCACCATATACAAAGATGCTTGAATGGAACACAAAAACTAGGTATAGCATTTCATGAAACAGGTTTTCAAATGCTTTCATATTTCTGTTACTTATTTTTCAGTCCAGCAAAGAGAAAGAGGCAGAAATAAGAAAAACCCACTTATTTGCAGCCAAGAATAAGCAACTAGACACAGTCAGCGTATCAAAATTTAAAGAACAATGATATGATACTATAGTTACTTTTCACATCTACTTATTGCAAAGAACAGCCTGTATCCATACAGCTGAACTCCCATGTTGAACCAACAGGGCTGGATCCAAACTGGAAATAGTCACTGGCCTCTGCCACCCTGAGCACTGCAGGAAGGGTGCTGACCAGCCCAGAGCTGTGCCATGGATCCACCACAACATGCAGCATCCATAGAGAGCAGGCTCGTGCCTGGGTCTCCACCCAAGGCCTGCTCAGCTTATCCATGCAGACATTTTCTGCACAGCTGCAGAAATATTTGCACACATGGGGGGCAGAGGAGGGAGGAGAGGGCAGCAGAGCCATCTCCCTCAGCAGTACCATCAGCTTGTGCCAGCTCACACTATTCATGGAATTTCAGCTTAGCCCTGACAACAGCACTGTATACCAGACCTCCTCCAGGCTTACAGTGGGAAAGCAGGCTGCAATGTCAGCCTACAAAAAGTGATACATCAGCTTTGGACAGAACACAAGAACAGAATTGTTTTGCCCTGCACCTATATTTTGCCATTACCTTCACACCATCTCAGTGGTGTGGCCTTTACTCTCTGCATCACAGTATGACTCCCCCACACAAGGCACCGTGGTGCAGAGATCCTGAGCTAGTCCAGATGAGCTGGGAGAGCTGCCTGGCACAGCCCACGGGCCTTAGCTTATAACCCAGAAGCAGTGAAGCTGCATTAGCTGAAAAGGTGACAGCAATGCATGGCAGCCCAGCCAGAACAGAGTGCAGTCTGCATTCCCTCTCCTGGCGACTATATTGACAGCAATTGAGAAATTCTACAGGGAAAAAAAAAAAAAAAAGATGGTAAATGACTGTTTCGGTTTTTCTTCCAGTCTAACTAATAAAACAGTACTACTGGCTCAAATTCTAGGAATTTGACAAGAACAGTATGTCATTATGAAGAACCAGAAAGACAGGAAATGATGAGGAACTTTCCAACAGAAGCAACAGCAGCAATGAAAACCCTGACTAGTTAAAGCCTTGATAATTACACATAGGATCATGCAGGCAATCTTGTTCTGTGCCTTTGGATAGGTCCATCTTCCCTTCCTCTCTCCCATCTTCAGTGTTCCTCTTAGACCTAGCAGATAAAGTTAAAAGCTGAAAGGAGATTTGGTGTATATATAGATGCATACCTGAAACTGATCCATGCTCTCACTGATAGTGTTGCTTTCTTCACCTCTTTCAAAGGTCATTAAATGTGGAGTGGATGAATTGGCCCAGAGGATACTGTATTCATAGTCACAAATACGATTTCTGCAGATTTCATAGGATGAAGAATACTTACATCATATTCCCACAGGAAGAATAAACATTAAAGTAATGATGTTATACATCATTCTCCTAGTAAATACTGAATGTGCTGGTTGATTTCAAACAAATGTAACAAAAGAAGTCTCAGATAAACACAATTCCTTCAAGTTGCATGAAAAGAGGTAACTGGCTACCTAAGGGAAGAAGATAGTGATTGCAAGCGTTCCAGCCAAGAGAAAGCCTCAAAGATTAAGTTAAAACACCAGAAAATCTGTAAAAGGGAGGTCACTTTTAAATACCCCAAGCATGAGGAAATCTTCAGGGACACAGATCTGTAGGCCAGGCTTCATTCCTTCAGCTGCTTATGAAATGTTGAAGTGTTAGGCTTTTCTTCCCTGGTTTCAGTTTTCTCAACTTCCAGTTATGAAAGTTTGTCAGAGACTTCAGATTGACTGCATGCTTGTCCAAGCTAGAACCAGTAAAAATCATCTCCAAGTAGGAATGCAAAGGTAATACCTGTGTGTCTTGAAAATCCTAGGAATAATCAAGTCTTATTATGCTGATGAAACGCATGTTGTACTGACAGGAGTCCCTGGCTGCGCACATTAGCTGGAAGACCTACAATGCTGACACATGGCAATGGCTCCAGAAAAGTTTTATTACTCTACCCCTCTTGGCTTTGCCACTGTTCCCCAAGGCACTCACCAAAAACTGCCTCAGGCACAGAAAGGCAAAGGTCTTCCGATTTTTTATTTTCTTGTTCCTGGTACCTTTAAAAATCACACACTGAGAAAGTACTAACCCCTGTCTTTCATCTTCTGTCCTCCTAACCCTGGACAGTGGCAGGATCAGTAACATCCCATCAAAGCGTTTGCAGTAATGGTCTCCTACAAGCAAGAGACTATCCTATAATTATGTGGTAGTTAGTGCTCCAGTAAAAGATGATGTTGACCTCTAGTGACTAGTCTGGGGATACCTGGTGGCATGATCACAGTGAAACGTTTCTGTACACAGCTAGCCAAAAATGTCACTGAAGCTGGCACATGAGAATTTACCCTCCCCATGAGGGTATGCAGTTACACATCCCTTTCATGGAACAGAAACACCCAGCTGAAACAAAGACCCCAAAAGGCTAAATTATGCATGCAGAGAGATTTAAATAGAGGACAACTGCACAGCAACTGCAACCTCAAGAGAGAAAATGCACCCAGAGTGAAAGGACAGGACAAAGCAGCCCATGGAGGTAGATATCATGGTATAATCCGGGAAAAAATCAGAGGGTGAGGAGTCAGGTAGGGAAGGACCTGAGCTGGAAGCAATGAATTAAATAGATTTCTCCAAACACAGAAATGAAGGAAGAGGAGACAATTGGGATTCATTGCAAATAAGGAAAACTGCAAAGGAACACCCCAAGCAACCGACTGTCTATTTCTTTGCTGACATAACCCAATAGAATCAACATTTTGCCAGATTATTAGAAATGGAAAATATTGTTAGACATTTAAATGCTTGCCATCAGCAAGTTATGCATTTGATTTTTAAATCTCATTCATTCTACATAATGAAGGCATTTCTTCAATTATGTTTGAAAATCATGTAGACTATGGTATATTGCACATTCATAGAATAAAACCAGAAGACAATACATGATGCCTTAGGAAGCTATTCAGAACTTATGCACAGATCCAAAATAACAAGTGTCTTATTTTCACACTTATTCAAAAGAAATTAAGAAAAAAACTCTTCCCAGCAGAGCCACTCAAGGCACCTGAAGAAAATAATAGATATTCAAGAAAAGGTTAAACAACAAAAGTGACTTGAGGATTGGGAAGGAGAGTAAATTCCAGTCTAGTGACACAGCCCAAGCAATGTAGTGACTACAGTGACTACATGGAGATACCAGCAAAAGGAAAATTAGGTGAGCAGAGCATGCTTCCAGGTAACTAGTCTGACATGGACTGAAAGTGGGAAGAAAATGAACGGAATTTCTATTTCCTCCAGAACTAAGCAATGGTAGCTCTTTGTCAATGGAAAAGGACTTTTCTCATTTCCAAACCTTTTCCATTTAATACAACTTTTGTAATAGTAACATTCATCTTAATAACCCAGCTTGTCAGCTTGGACCGATTAGCATCAAAACTGGGCAGACACCCCAGCAGCAAAAAGTAAGCTAAAAATGCACATTTTGCATTCAAATACATAAATTAAAGCAAGGAAATCACTTAGTGTTTTGCTATTCGGGTAGTGCATTTGCTTTGCACACAACAAAGATAAACTGGTACTGCTGCCCCACATATGCTTTCCATTCCTGGTTTCCAGGGCATTGCTCCATACTGCAGAGACTGGAACTCAAGTGTGTGTTTACAACCAAACTTCAAAGAGCTTAACTTATTTTTTGTATTTAATTCATTTAGGGTTTTTTTTTAAAGCTGTCTTTGCAAAGCAGATGTCTGTACCTGAAATCCTGGCACGGCACCCACCGAATCACGCAATAGCGCCGTCAGGGGGAGATGGAGAGTACAACTGCTTGAGGCGGTGAAAAGCACAAGTAGGATAATATAGTAGAAATGCCTTATGCAAGGTCTTGGAGCATTTAAAAGCTGAAATAAATTGACATGCCAATAGGAGATTAAAAAAAAAAATTAAAAACAAAATACTGTGGAGCTTCACAAATGCTTGCTTTAGCATCTTGGGTAATAGCTGATTATTTCTGAACCCTTAGCTAGTGGCTTTTTAATCTTTAATTATAATACACACATACCTTTTATATTTGTGCAACTGTTTGTAAATGACTGCAGTAATTCCTCATCATATATTCTCTCTCTCTCACTGGAGGTGGTCTCAGGACACATTATAATTTTGGGAGGGAAAGGCAAAGACATGATTAGGCATATCCAAATGTGTCAGGTACCCAGCTGCACAGGATGCATTTTCCATGCTTCAATGGCAATCTGATTCAATATCAGTATATTCAGCTTATACTGAATAACCTCTCATCTTTTTAGCATATTGCTTTGCCTGAGGAAAAAAACCAGGTAAATGCTACTCCCTCCCCACTGATTCATGGATGTAACTGTCAGAAAAGCCACTGACTTAACTCCATGAAGATGGCAAAAATACAGCTGCTAGCTAAATGAACACTAAGGATGCAAACAGAAATGTTCATAAGGAGAGAAACATAGACCTACAACCAAAGCTTTCCCTACCAAATAGTATTTTTTCCAGTACTCTTTGCCAGCTCAATTCAAAACATACAGCAAGGGCAGCCTCTAGAATTACTGAGTTTGCCTCCAAATCACTGTGTTTTTTACTCTGTGTTCTGCAGTTGGCTGTGACTGCTATTTAGGTCACATTTCTATCTATGAATGATCAAAAGTGGCACAGCCACTGAAATAAACAGCCCTATTGTGCCCCTCCCAGCTCTTACTGTCATGCCCACACAAGCCTGAATTCTCCTACGTAGCAGGCTGTAATTTTATCATCAGCTGGACCCTAAGGGAGAGGCAGCAACCACAGTGATTTAGCATCTCCCTGACCTCAATACAGGAACAGAAGGAATGTTTACCTAGACACACAGGAAATAATTTTCACTGTATCTAGAAGCTTTAGGGGACTCCTTTGCCCTATGGAATTATTTCTACCATTAAAACTCACTTAAGGGTGGGCTGTTAATGAGAAAAGGCAGAACTGAAATCAACTGGCACACAGTTAAAGAGAGGAAATTCTGAAAAATGTGGGATTTTGCAACTTAATGGAGCTCAAAGCCTTATTAATCATAGTAGACTTCTGCAGCACAGCTTTGTTACTTCCCTTTAAAAAACCCTGCAACAAAACTGCAGCTTTTTCAGGGGAAAAAAAAAGTTCCCAAAACTCGACTTGTATTCTCCTCCAGTTTTGTTTTGAGTCTGCTGGGTCAAGGAGCAATATTCCAAGGGAAGCAAATGACTGAGATCTGAACTGATTAAGCCTGAAGTCTTAAAAGACAAGTTGTCATGCACTATTTGCTACATCACTGCTGACTCAAGAACATTCAGCTCGTGTGCATATTCCACTTCCCCATCTGCCCACTGCTTCAGCTTCTCTCTGACAGTTGCGCATTTACAGCACAAACATCTTTGATATATTAAGAATGAAGTGCAGGGCAGCGTAAAACATGCAGTGCTTTTCATCAAGATATCAGAAGTACTACTCTATCGACTATTAATCTTTATCTGTGAGCT
The DNA here is from genome assembly GCA_035041135.1 of Platyrinchus mystaceus. NCBI lineage: Eukaryota > Metazoa > Chordata > Aves > Passeriformes > Tyrannidae > Platyrinchus > Platyrinchus mystaceus. The sequence goes on along the minus strand of JAWWLV010000005.1, from coordinate 15,607,894 downwards.
TAACTTATTAAAAGACTCAATTTTAACACAATAAATAATGTAACTATGTATGGTAACCTACTGCAATGTAGAATTTCAGTGTCTTTTGCTATGGAATATTAGGCTCTGTTTATAGTCTTGATGGATCTGTATAAATCTATGGCAATGAAAATCAATCTGTCTTTATAAGCTGCTAGCATTATTAAATGCAGAAAAACAGGCAGCTATAGCAAAAAGGAAGACTCAGTGAACGTAAAACTTTGTACTTAAAGTTTAACAGTTTCCTCTGAAGCAATGCAGGTAATGTTATCAGTTCAGACTAGTGGATTTATTTCTCAAGGTAGCAAAACAACACACACTTGGCATAAAACCAGATTTAAATCAAATAAGATTCAGATGTACTTGCCTTTGACATTGTTGCTTGTGTCTAGCCATCTTTTAAACCAGAAAACTTAGCTTTTCACGCACATAATTTATATCCACAGAAGAAAACAAATCTTTGTTTTACAAGATCATTTTATCAAGACATCTGTAAAAAAAAAGGGTTATTTGGAATGGTATGAATACCCTGAACTCCCACTGGCTTTGGGTGGGAGCCAAGCACATTCACTAAGCAGTTACTCAGAAACTCAGCACCTTACAGAATCAGTCCCTGCACAGCTCTCAACTTACTTCACCAGGTTTTTTTAATGAGACAGATTGCTTTGAAGGAAAAATTAGCAGTATCTCTCATCAGCCAGATTAAGGAACTGATTCAGGAGTGAAAATGGCTTGCTCTACAACAGTTGGACTAGCTCCTGCTCTAGCTTTTCTCCCCTCTGCAGTTTTTCATCTCCACTACAGGAGTGGCTCTGTTGCTTTGACATACCACTTAACTTTGCCTACCTCATAAAAAGGAACACCAGCTTTGGGTTGCCTTAATAATACATGCTGAAATACAACAGTTCAGCAACTGCTGCCGGAGAACCTGAGTCATCCCTAAGTAGCAGAAAACTCTATAAGGAGCACGAAAACCGCTACCACTGCTCCATAATAGAGCACTAATCTAGATGAAACATAGGCAACCTGAGGAAAGCTGACAGTGTTAGGGATTAATGAGCCCACGTAGTCACCAGTTATCATGGAACTCTGATTAGTTTCCGTTCTGTTCCTAAATTTCCAGACAACCACCGCAGCCACAGCAACTGAGCATATCTGTTTTCTGATAACAACAATTCAAGACATGCTATTCATGTGCTCTTGAAGAGATTTTTTTTTTTAGATCTTTCTATTCTTACACTTCCTACTTATTCTTATTTTAGATAAATATATTTAGTATGGATCCTAAGCCTGTTTAATACCAGATCTGGATTCAATACCCACGTATGTGCATATACGTAGCTATATACATATATATATTACAACCCATGTAAAGAAGTCATGGCCATTTGGTTGCAATAAGGTATTATAATAATAAAAACCCCAAACCAAAACCAGAGAGGCAGCCAAGGATAATTACTTTGCAAGCAAATAAAAAGTTACACTCTAAGCAGTCATCATAGTGGGAGAGACTGATCTTTGTCCCATTCTCCTACTGACTCTGGTACTTGTCAGACTGTGTTGAACTAATTCAGCTTGCTAAACCAGCAGAAAACTAGTACACTAAATAGTGTTTTGCCAGGCTTTTGCATTGAATCAGCTCAGCATAAGCTCCAGCAAAAGCCAAAACAATGGTCAGACCACAGGGCCAAGGCACAGGGGTCAGAGGATTGGGACCTCCCCTATGGTGATGAACACCTTTAGCTACAATGAACAACTTCACTCAAAAACTCCCCACCAAAATGCTTCATGCACAATATTATGCAGTTTTGCTACTAAGCAAGACCGATTTAAAATGATGCATCAATTCACTATTTACTTGCAGGTTAGCTATGTTTTCAATGAAGAGCAGTGAGCTATGTTCCTCCTTTTTCCCTTATATCAAGCCTGAAACCTGGCTCCAGAGATTTTCATATTGCACTGCCAATGAGATTGCAGTGAGTGGCTTTTCCACATACCTCCTGCTATGGTTTTCATCCTTTCAGAGTTTTCAAATAGTAATCACAAGTAATGACAAGAGTATTGGTCCTACAATACATAGGTATGCAAGTAAGAGGGAGGGGAAAAGAAAAGAAGTAACTTTTATTCAGTGTTTTATAATTAAGATTTATAAATAGTAGTGGTAAATTTAGAATTAGCATTTCTATAACAGGAAAAAGCAACAGCAAGTAATAAATGTACCCGTTTAACAGCAGGCCCACAAGCACTACAGACTAACACCTCACTGTGTTAAGCACCATGCTGTCAGAGCTGCCTACTAGCAAGTAATACTTCCCAATAGCATTGCTGGGCTAAGTAGTAATAATGATCTTTTAGATCTCTCCTGTCATTTTCAGCAATTATTCCTTTCCACTCACTCTGCAGGTAGACCCATTTTCATCCTCTATTTTCTACCCCTCCATGTGTTAAAAGCATATGGCTTGCGTATCTATACCACCTGAAAGCCTTTTAGCCGGCTCCTGCCAAGTAGAGAGCACACTTGTACAAAATAATAGCAGATTATAAGTTATTAGAAGCCGGACAACAAGAGGATGGATATTCACATAAATGGGTAACATAAAGAAGCAACAAGAACAGATGTAATGGTTCATTTACTAAACACACTAGATGAAGTTAATGCCTGAACCCTTTCAGATGCCAATCCAGCCCCAGAGTGGGTTGCTAGTCTGCCCTCCTGTGTCTCCTAGCAATGGAGGAGACTGATATAAACTCTTCATGTACTACCAGGATGGAGACTTCTCCAAACACAGAAATTCCTAAGACATTAATGTATCCTGCAAGTGTATAGGACTGTAGTATCACTTCTTGCTTCTTCCTACATCACCTGTCAGCTCCATCATGACAGCAAGTGAACTGCACAGTCTCTGCATTCCCTCTGGGAAATGCATTACCATGCTTGCACATTGGAGGGCAAGGCCAAATGAAGCATGAGAGCTCGATCAATTCCTGATCTCCAGAAATACCTAAAGTTCTGCAAAATCCTTACTGGAAACAATACATAGGATGACGTGCACTGCCTCATGCTTTCAGGATTTGCTCCTATATACATTCATGATTTACTACAGCAGCATTGTTTATGGCAGTTTAGCCACACAATAGCTATATGTGCCAAGCTGGGAAGAGAATCACTGCTAACCCACTTCTCCCAGTACAATTTCAGGCCGCATTTTATACTTACCCAGCTCACAAAAATTAGTGTGGGAGACTTGGAAAAGGTTCTGTAACAACAATTAAGATGGAAGCTTAGTTCTAAGTCAACACAGGAACTTCTCTTCTAGTCCAGAATATGAAAACTGTTTTGACATGCAGCATAATATTTATTTCTCACTGCTGTTCATTATCTTCACACTTTCCTGTGGAAGACAGACCTGCTTGCACATAGGTCCAGATAGCTGGCAGCAGACTTCTGAGCTTTGCATTAAATGCAGTGTCTCATATGTAAAATAAAGAACAGTTCATAGAATTGTAATGCAAAAAAAAAAATTTAATTTTTAAACAGAATGTTCATGATACGGAAGGTCACAATACAAAGTTCATAAACACAATACAACACAAACAAGTTGAAAAGCCTTTTTTGATTAGAAGTGATTTTTAATACAAAGACTAGATGCCAACAATACTTGTTGTACAAAGTTTGACAGTGGATTTATATATTGATTCCCTGAAAATCCCCTCATTTTGAAGAAATTTTGAATATTAAGGTAATGCCTGAAGTGGATTCAAGAAATTCAGAGTTACATTTGTCTCCACCCTCAGTTCTAAGCACTTGGATTGGGTTTCATGGTACAAAATGGATAGTAAAGGCACACTGTGGTTTGAAAGCAAGGCTAGAGATTATAGCCTTTACACTTTCTGGGTTTTGTCTGGGTGTGTTATAAACACTCAAACATGCAGCAAAAATAACGTAACCCTCTTGAGGGGGTACAGAGTGAACCGATATTAAAGTCTGCAAAAAATGTAACCCATTTAACCTATAAAGCAGTATTACTATTCTTATGCATTTCTGAGTGTTTCCTCAAATCCTTTGAGGTTACACATTTTAGAACTGAAGTACCTTTCTCCAAGTTATTTCTGTTATTTCACTCCTGACAGAACTAGTGTTAAATGCATGTTTAAGATCATTATTCACCTTTATCAGTTTGGTTGATCATGGAAAAGGACAGATGCACTGCTAAAAAGTTGAAGCTATTGGCCAAGTCAGTTACTTGCTTGTTTAATATTTTCAATGCAGATCCTATTTAGAAAAAAAGCTTTAAAGAAAATGCTTGCTTAATCTTTTAAAAATTACTAGACTGCAAGTCTTGCATGTCAAATTCTGGCATAAAGTGTTCTTTAATGTTAAGTTATAAAGTCCAGACAGGCCTATTGCAATTATTAACACAAGTCTTGCCACAGGGCTGTAAATCAATGCACTCTGGCTTAATCACAACTACCACAACTAGCTCTGTTGGTGAACCATGTAAATTCCTATGGGACTATTATACAACTCAAAATTAGTTGACAGAGTTTGGAGGAGTAATAAACAGACACTATGAAAGACTGTTCCAGCAGCACTGGTCTGCACATAAACACAACGAACCAGTTTACACCAAACACTTCTAAAACTACATAGAAAATAATAGTTTTACCACATTTTGGTTCCCTGAGAAGAAAAGTGCTCTAACTACAAAGGTCTTTGGAATGCCATCAGTACACTGAATAAACATGTACCTCTTGCACTGCTATTGCAGAGACATCGCTACTTCCACATTGATCAGACTCATTTGGGGATTTTCATTCAAAATAAACCTTACACTCCATAAAACTGGCAGAGGAATGGGAGCAAGAGATGACTAAAAACAGTCTAGTACTAAAACTGGTTTTATCTGTGATGATTTGTTATTACAAACTGGAATGCATAGTTAGCACACTCACAAACACACAGTCATTAAGAGCACAGATTGCATCATCTGTTTAACCCATAATTGAGATTTTGTATTATTTTAAATTTTCAACAAAGTTTTCAAATATGTTTTTGGAGAGCATGCTATTTTTTCCCCGAGGGGCATAATTTATGTTTATAGCTAACATGATAAACATCATGAGAATTAAGACTTCAAATACAATAAAACAGCGCACAGCAGAAGAATGAAGTCAGAAACCATTTTATTTCCATCCAGTTTTGCATGTATTAAGGATGGCATAAGAATTTATCCCACCACTATAATTTATGAAATTATTACATCCCTAGGAGAGGCACAGCTTATAATGCTTCCTGTCTTTTTCTCCCAAGTGCTTATAAGCTGTGTGATTATTTAGTTTGTTTTAACTGTGTCTTTCTGTCCCTATCTAATACAAACCCCCTTCATCCTCTCCCCACTAACTGGCTGAGGAGAAGCGGCACTGAGGCAGTCGGTAATGAGAAGTTATAAAAATATCAATCAGTAACATACACTACACTAACACCTGGGATGCTCACAACATACAGAAGACAACTTTGCAACTACATTGTGTTCTGTTTGCCATCATTGTCTTTGAAGATCAATAATGTAAGACTGGTTGTCTGGTACATCAGTACAACAGTTATTTCAGATTCTTCCAATTCCTAGGCAACAATTTATTTTATATTTACTATTTTTAAGACAAAATGCTGAAACTGGTTCTAGGTATTAAAAAGCAAGATTGAAATGGCATCTTTCACAATTATCAGATTAATGCTTAGTACTTGTCAAAAGCTTGAAAAATTATGTTGCAAAATTACTTTCAGTATACCCCATGCAATTAAACTGCTCAAATAGTTTAAACTCTTAATTTAATACATTCTAAGTTAGTGAAGAGATCATATTTAGAAACTAATTCCAGACAGTCCTTAGACCTCATATGGTAGGAGATGAAACTGTTTAAAATCATCACTATCAACAGAAAAAATTCTCATACGAAAAAAGTATGTACACTCTCATTATAGACAGGCAATCAACTCTTCCATTTCAATAGTATCTTAAGCATTTAACTGAATTATTCCAATCAGTAGAACCTAACCAACAATTTATGTTTCAAATTTTTCAAACATGTTTACCTGTAAAAGCCTGCATTTTTTGTTTGAATCGAAATAATTTTTTCTTTTCCAATGCAATCAATTCAGTTCAACGCATTTAAGACTGATTTGTAAATTGTTCTCTCTCCTTTGTTTCTCTCTACCTATACAGGTCTTTAGAGAGATATTAAGCAAAAAACTTGTAGAATGCAATGATGCAGTTTCATTTTAAACTTAGGACTTATCTGAGCATGTCTGCAAACGCTCTCTTACACGAGGTGGAAGTGTTTTTAACAACCTTTCTTCTACGATTAGACTATTTCGCTTTAAGAACTGACATTCTTCCAGTTCAGCAGGAAGTGATTCAAGATAGTTTCCAATGAGCTCTAATTGAACAAGATTCGGTAGCTGACCCACAAAAGGGGACAAATTCATCAGACTGTTATTTCCCAGAAGAAGAAATTGCAGCTTTTTGCATTGAAATAATCCATCAGGCAGCATTTCAATCTAGAAAAAGGAAAGAGAAGAACAAAAATATAGTACATTAGAAGTTATTAGCCTACGTGCAGTTGCATGTTTTGACATTTCCCATTTTTATTTTTAGGGTAAAAAATCCTCTTAGTTTATGAAAGGATGAGAAAAGAGGAAGACTGTAATGCTTCTATCATTATGTGATCAAGTGCTTGAGAACACTACAGTGGTTTTATTGTACCTGTTCTGTTAACAAAGCTGCTGGCAGAAGTCAAGACAAGCATAGAAGGGGAAGCACATATGTGCGTGCAAGTGGCAGAGGAGATAAAGAGGCTACTGTCTCCTAAGGATCATTTAATGAAGGACAAACACAGACTGAGGAGAGCTGAGCTGCTCATCAACTAGCTATTGATTCACTGCATCTTTCAGTTTCACATTTTCCATTGTTCACTTCCATTAAAATACTACATGTGATAGACAGCTGCAGGGAAAGGGAAGATACATTTCTGCCGCCACACTAACCTCTACTATCTCTGGATCAAAGCCCTTACAGACCAGGATAGTACTTATTCAGTACTATGTGAGTTTTGCTGATACCAAAGTTTTAGTAATTAAACAAGCACCACTCCTTTATTTTTTTTTCAGATTTCTGGGTTTACTTTAATCATGAATAACCACAAAATCATTTTGAGGCAGAGGCTGTTCCAGAAGAAATAGCAGGTTAAGTTTTGGGTGTTTTATTTAGTAGTAATTCAAAGTTCTACTTACGTGGTTCTTTGTCAAAGCCAAGTACTGCAGATTGGTCAGAAAACCGATTTCTTCAGGGATGGAGGTTAGCTTATTATAGCTAAGATCCAAATAGTGTAATTTTTTACAAAGAAATAGCTGCAATGGAACATTTTTAATATTATTATAATTTAGATACAATTGTTCCAGGTTTGATAATGCACCAATCTGCACTGGGACATATGAAATACTGTTGTGCCACAATTTTAAGCAAGAAAGGTTCTTAAGATGTTGAAAACTAATTATTTCTTCCACTGTTCTGAGATTATTTTCTTTTAAGTCAATTTCATGCAAATTGTTTAGTGTAAAAATGGAATGGGGAATGCGCTCTAAATCACAGCAGATTAATTCCAAGGTTCTCAGGTTTACCAGCTTCTTCAGATTATTTAGCACTATCAGTTTATTTCCCTCATTGTTGATACACAAGTGTTGTAAAGAAGGCAGAAGATCTGTAACCACTTGAGGTATGCGGGACAGGTTGTTTTTCAAGTGAATTGATCTCAGATTTTTTAGACCCTGAAAGCCTTCATTGTATATGGAGTTGTGATGATCTAGCATGAAATATCCTGTTAAGCACAATTCTTGTAGGTTTTTTAGATGAAAGACCCAAAATGGAATTCTTCCCATCTCACTAGATTTCAAGCGCAGTGTTTTCAGATTTTCCTCTAAAAAGCTGACTGCTGGATAATCCATTGTTAGTGAGGAATGATAAACGTTGAGTTCTTTGAGATTGACAAGCTGAGTCACAGCTGAAGGAAGTTTGGCTTCAGGAATAAGTTCCAGGCTTAGGACTTCTATTTCTGTCAGTTCAAAGACACTGTCTGGAAGACCATTTAACATGAAAAGGTGAAGTTCAGTCTTGTCTTGGGAATTTTTTACTAGTTTATTTTTCAGTTTTTCCACTGACCATTCATTGTTAAGATTTATCTGTTTGAGTTCGTTTTCACTCAAATCAGACAGGAATATTGAGAATCGTTGGGAATAAAGAGGATCATACTGATCTGCCAAGTGGAGAATAAATGCAAAGTCATTCTTCACATCAGGTATATCAGTGTAATTACTTTTCTCTCTCAGCTTCTCAAAAGAATATTGCTTAAGTGAACTTCTTAACATCCACCACAAACTGTAAGTACAAGTTAATCCATAGAAGATCACTAAAACAACATAAAATGAAGCCAAAACTTTAAAAATTTCTGCTAGCGAATAAACACACTGGTACCTTTTGTAGCCTGTAAAGGCTTGAACATTAACTACACAATCAATTTCAAGTGTAATAAATGATAAATAGTAGGGGACATAAATTATTATTATGACAACTACAAAGACTTTCACTATAATCTGTTTCATATACACTGTATATACGACATCCTTTTCTTCGGCATGTACTCTGAATTTCTTCACTTTTTCAAATATAGCTTTAGCTTGTTCCCCTTCCTTTTTGTCAAGAACACTTGAATTTTCTCTTCCAGTTGTTTCCAAGCCAGGTTGTGAGTATGGCAGGGACTGTCTGCTGGCCCCTATGTCTCCTGAACACGCAGGTGATGAAATCACTGTTTTTGATTTGGCTGTTGGCAACTTCCTCGCAGACTGCTCAGCAACTGTTTCTGAGAGGGCACGTGTTGTCCATGGAGAATCAAAACACTTCTGAAGAACGGCTACAAAGTGCTCAAGCCTGGAACTTGTACTAGGATAGTAAAGCCAGAAATTACTGCAAGCTGCAAAAATAAAGGTATGCAAAAGCACTAGGTATGGGAAAAATTTGGCAAACCAGTGAAGCTCTCTCTCGTAACATACTGCATCGATATAGGAATACTGCTGCCGATGGAGATAATTCTGGATTTTAAGTGGGATGATTATCGGTGCTGCAGAGCTGGCCGACATGTTAAGGTTGGCTTTCACTAAATCCCAAGGCACAGCACAATGATTGTCAAATTCTAGCTTGCAAGGAAGACAACATAATACTCTGGTTTGAGTAAGCTGGAGGGCCCCAGCGAGCACAGCAAGTAGCAGCATTATCATGGTGAGGTAATACCAGAAGACATCCCACCATGGTTTTAGTATGTGGTAGGATGACTGGGCATCTGCTAAGCATTTGAGTTCTGTTAGCGTGATCATGACTTTCACCTGTGAGAGAACAGCAGCTGGTAGAGGGGAAAAAAAGAAAAGACATTGTCAGAGAATTATAAACAATTTATTTCACTATTAAATACTTTATGGTTATTATTGTTTTCAGAGTTTTAATTATGTGTAACATTTGGCCTAGTCTCCAGAGTATAGCAAAATGATCCAAGAACTCCTGGCACCTGACCCTAACCATCTTCTTATGGATTTATTTTAAGGAAAGGTAAGGAATACAAAAACTTAAACTGTGAAACTAGCATCAGAGATAAGGAGAAAATATATTTTGGCCAAACATTTGGGAACTGTTCAAGTAGAAGCAACAAGCAGGTTTAAGAAGCAGCTGATATATTACTCACAGTCCTTCACCACCATCCTAAACTTAAATAACAGAAGTGATTTCTTATTTATGAAGAATTCCAAAATCAGAGTGATACATTAACAGGATGTCTCTCGTAATCTAGAATTTTCTACCAGATTAAATAATTCTAACCAATTAAAAAATACATAAAATTTCTCAAAAAGATATTTTGCATTACATATTCTTATATATAATTCCTCATCTTCTCCCATCAAGAGAATTAAGCATATTAACAGAATTAAAATAAAGCTAGAACAATTATTATTGCTCAATACTGTAATTTATATATAAAAATGTCACATTTAATCCCCAGAAGCATAGGTTTGATTCATACTTACTTTACTAATTAAAGACAATAATTTACACAGCACTGCTCAGTCAGGAGGTCTACACCTTTTAAAATTCCTTGGACATGCCATCTTTACATTTGTCTTCATTCTGGATGGAGAAAACATTTAATGTACTTATATTTAGTGGCTTAACGTAAATAAAGAGCAAATGTTTCAGCTTTCATTAGAACTGCTGCCTCATTGTGGATCCATTAACTCTGCATTGCTACAGCTACATAAAATGGAACAGTACCTACTCATATGTGGTCATGCAGAATGTGAAGTCAAAGTTTTGCAGTCACATGAACACAACACTCCCCTGCCCCCCCCAAGGAAATTGCATACAGTTAACCTTATTTCAACTGGGAAGTAACTTTTTTTTTCCCAAATAACTATGAACTTATTACTTGGGAGACTGACCCCCACCTCGCTACAACCTCCTTTCAGGGAGTTGTAGAGAGTGATAAGGTGCCCCCTGAGCCCCCTCTTCTCCAGGCTGAGCCCCCCAGTTCCCTCAGCTGCTTCTCCTAAGTCTTGTGCTCCACACCCTTCCCCAGCTCCGTTGCCCTTCTCTGGACATGCTCCAGCATCTCAGTGTCTTCCTTGTTGTGAGGGGCCCAGAACTGGACACAGGATTTGCAGCCTCACCAGTGCTGAGCGCGGGGACAATCACTGCCTGGTCCTGCTGGACACCCTATTCCTGATACAGCTCAGGATGCCATTGGCCTTCTTGGCTACCTGGGCACACTGACAGCTCATGGTCATAATATATTAGTACTGTACATTTCAACTCCAAACAGAGCTGACAAATTGCTGTAAAAGGTCAAAAAATAGCTGAACTAAGGTAAAACCTTCTTCTTACTCCACATTCACATTTGAAAGGGGAAGGATGACTGAAAATAACTCTTCTTGCATTGACAAAGCTGCTTTTAATAGAATATAAAAACTTACCAGGCCCACTCAAGGAAAAGCAAATGAAGAAGGACTGGATGGTTCCAATACACTCCTGGAGAGAAAATAAACTGTCATCAAATCATGAAGTATTTGGACTCCAACAATGAAAAACATTGAAAAGTCAAAATTATCACTGCACTGGCTTAAAAAAGTGTGAGAGATCTAATTAGCATGAGGACAGGAACTGTTCTTTTCCTGACAATCATGTAAACCTCATCAGGGACTTGGGCAGATAGTAATGTTTTAAGAAGATGTTTTATATAACTAAATGCTTATTGGAGCATTCTTGGGGAATAGGGCATACCTATTCCTATAAAGGATAGAATTCAGAGTACAATAAAACTCTTTGATAAAGTATTTTCCCTAAAAGTTACAGAAAGGAAAACAGAAAACGAAACTTAAGCCAGTTCTGTGAAAAGCATATTGGTATACCTGAGAATATGCATCACCCAATACAGCTTCTTCAAGCAATGACAAAATGCTAAAAAAAAAAAACCAGTTTATTTTTGTAGAGATTGAGAACTCAAAGTGAGACTGACCTGTGCAACTTTGTGAGGTCTGTTTCTATGAAATGCTTTCTTTGTCACTTCTATGCCTTGCACTGGAAAGCTGTTAGTGCCTATCACAGATCCTGGAAAAAAGACTACATTCTTGCTGTGATTTGACAAGACTTTCTAGCAAAAAGCAAGTGTCACAACACCAAGTATTTAAATACTTGAACTCTGGTCTAGTGAATGGCTACTTTTTGAAGCTTTCCAATGAAGCATGTGTATCCATTGCAATTCTACATATATGAAATAAAGCTTCCAATCAGAGGAGTACACAGTACATACAAGTGTAATGTAAACATGTGAATTATTAATGATAATTTTGCTCAAGATGTTTTTCTTTCAAATCCTGTCTGTATGCCAAGAGTGACTAATCAAATGGAATAATGCTGAACTGTAATGGGCTTGATAAACCTCATCTCCAGCAGCTTTCAACCCATATCAAAGCCATAAGAGCTTTTCAAAATGGCCTAATTCAATTGGCAATCTTTCTTAGAAGATGAGAGAGTGAAGTTTAGCCCCAGGCAAATTGGTGACTTCAGGAGAGTTACTCCAGATCAGTACAGAGACACAGGCCAGAAAAATAAAGTAATAAAGATCATTAATATCTAGGCAATTTTTAGTTACTTCAAGACTTATTAAATCTGATTAATAGAAACATACCCAGAATGTGAATAAAAGGCTGTTATTTTGAAAAACACTATCTATAAGCATCAAACACCCACCGCCACCCCCAGCTGCCAAAAGGTTACTTAACATTGTATTTCTGTCATGTTGTCATTGCTTACATAATTTTAGGCACATTTAGTTAGGGATGGCTTGGCAGAAAGGTATCTGCCTTGCCTGTCCTCCCCAAAGGGCATTCAGCTGGTGTTTCTGACACACTAATTTAATCAAAATAGATTTGTACAACTACAACATACCCTGACAGATATTCCTGTGGCCCCTCTATCTTGCTGTTTTCCCCCCTCTCCCTCAAAGAAACGCAGCCACCGAGTTTTTAGCCAGTCTCTTAGACTCAAGTAGTTGCTTCTCAACTTTGTTAAGGAGATGCTGACATTTTTAGCAAATGTGTCTGTTCTATCAATTTTCTAGCAAAAGTGCTTCCTGAACTACAGTACCAACTTAGCTTCCAGCCAGTTTCCGAAGTTTCGGATGGAAAATTAAATTCAATAATAAACTAAACACACAATCAGTTTTGCTTCACAGGCAGCTTTGAGACTCCCCTATGGGATGCCCAGTACCTGCTTATAGTTTCACATGCACAGCCTGAGCCTCCACTTGCAAATAAGCCCTCATGAAAATTCCCAAAGAAGAAAAATAAACAAACTCTACCCATACACACACTCATTATCCAACACAGATCTTTCCTGGCAAAACCTTCTGCTTCTATTGGCGTGCTACTGTTTCCTTTCTCAAGCTTTCTCTAAAAACAAACAGCCAGATACTGCAAGAGTTCTGGTGCAAGTCTGAACTTCATAAAGAATGATACCGTCATGCCTGTTTTAGCGGAGGCATTCAGGTGACTGCCTGTCCCTTTTTTAAGCAGCAGACTACTCAATTCAAACACTGCATTTGATATATGGTTTTTCAGAATCTGTACTTCGGTCACCTGTGTGCACAGGCAGATTCAGTTGTAGGACCTTTTTGATGGGGATTGTGTTTTTGAATCCGTATTCCACTGAATGCAGAACATACAAACAAGATTAGAGAAAGCTTCTTTCCAGTTCCTTCTGAAGGTCACAGGTGATAATTAAACATGTATAAGTGATTATCCCTTTGTATTTAAAATAAGCCCAGAGACATTCCCACATTCTATATTAACCAGTATATTTCTCAAGCAACGGATGTTCACAACTGCACTTACACTATTACAAGTTTGCCATATCAACCTCTCAAATAATCAAGACCTAAAGTCCTTCCAAACACTCAGAGACTGTAATTACAACTACAGACAATCTCAACCATCTGTACCTGGACTGACTAGAGACCTTGCCTTTCTATAACACTCCTCCTCTCAAGACAGGAACATAAGGTGTAGAACAGTAATAGCAAAGCTTTATGCTGTTTACAAAGCAGCCCTTGCTCTCTGGAGAAGGCTTACATAAGACTGTATAGCCAAATAATTTCTGGGGAAAAAACTGTAAACACAGTTTAAAATTTATTAGGTTAGGCTACACTTACATTTTTACTTTACCAGGCTTACTCTTCTCTGCTACTGCTTCAGAGCTAACTGCACAGCACACATGCTGATAAAAAATCTGGCAAAATCAAGCAACTACTACCCATCCCTACCACTACCATGCCTTTACCAAGCTCAGAAAAATAGAAGTCCAACATGGCAAGTATATTTCATTTTCCTCAACTATCTAAAAGCTTGAACATTCCCAGGTTAAATACAAAAGGCCTTAGGCAAAACCCCCCCCCAATTTAAAGGCAGCTTCACCTAAACTTGGAGTACACATCTTTATTTTATTACTTCCTTTCTCTCTCTGGTACCCTGCATGCAAGAAAAAATACTTTATTCTGCAGTATAATTGAAAATATGCTTTACTCCAATTTGATTTGCTTTGAAAGCACAAGATTTACTCTTCATATCTCACTGTGCAAGATTAGATACATTACATTATGCATTTCCATCCTATGGCTGCAGGACTCCAGAAAAGACCATTGTCTTCCTTGAGCCATATTAAGTTAATTTCTCACTAAATATCATTGATAGCCAAGTACGGAGCCTTTTCTCTATTCAAGGAAGTCCAGTTAAGAGGTAAACTTTGCTTGTAAAATATATCACTGGTCAAACACCCACTGGGGAGAGGGATCATCTTCAAACATGGCAGTTGCCTAGGTAGCTACAATTACATACCCGTAGGCAACATGATAATGAATCGTATCCGTTAGGTCAGCCCAAGTGCATGAAGTTACTTGAGTTTAACTCTCAATAGCAGATGGGAAGGAAAAAACAAGTCAACTACTTTGAAGATTTAACTCTGTAATGAAGTTGCATTATAAGATATGTATTCAAAAGTTATGTTAATTGTGCTTTTATTTAATGCTAGTCTATCCTGTAGAGCAATTTTAAATACAAATTCATATATAAGCACTTTGATGAGCAAAAGCACTTTCTCCAGCCCTCTCCTCAAGTTAAGTCCGAGGTGCTTAGGATTGTGTTGTAGCCGAAATAGGTCACAACCTATGCTCCTAGGCCTGTACTAGCAAGAAAAAGATTCAGTTTAAACTGAAGTTTACAACCAAATAGACAGTAGGTGAGGCAAACAGTTTACACAAAAAACTCTGCAAACCAAAATGTAGAAAAACTGACAAGCAGGTACAAAATTAAGTTTCTGAACAAGTAAGTTTTGCAGTTAAACAGGTAAGCCATCTAATGGTAAAAAAACACAGTAAAATGAAAGGTAGACCAGCTTTGTTTTGCATGTAATTGCATCAATGTGACTGATCTCCTTCAGAGCAAGCCTTCTATTTGCCCAGAATGTATCACTCCATTTATAGCCACGGTGCTTTCTCAGATCCCCAAACCAAGCAGAATCCAGACTCTAAATCAAATCTAAACGTTTCTAATAAGCAATAGTTAGTACTGAGACACTAAAGCTGTACAGTTTTCAAACTCAAAGGTACGTTAAAAAAAATTATTTTAACTTAAGAGACCTCTTAGCATCTAAAATACTGACTACAATAAACATCAACACAAGCACCTGTTCAGAAGGAAGTGCTTTGTATTGGTTATACAATAGAGACATATCTTGTTTCATCCTAACATTTGACAAATAATTTAACTTATTTGTGTTCTCATTGGAAACTCTAGCACTCTTTTTATTTGCTTCATTAATTTACATGTCTTCAAGCAGTTGTACATTTCACATATTCCACTTTAAAAAGGAAATTATAAGAAGACTGCCAAAACTCCACATTGGTATTGCCCACTAAAAAATAGCTCTATCATGAGTCTCCTTGGCAATTCCTAAAGAAACATAGCAAACCTCATTAATAATTTTAGTTATTGGAAGGAGTTCCATAAAGTTTTAAAAAGAAAAAAGTATAACGAATTGTAGTGGTTTTGACTGGAAGACCATGGCACACGGAGGTGTTAGTGATCCATTCTGGGCAGTTAACATGCTCAAAACCATGCTGTGCAGATCTTTTATCCACAGGATTAATTTGGCCAGATCATAAGGAGTCTGCAGGTAAACTCCCACTTGGTACCCGGGATTACTGTAAGAAGTTCTCCTGTGAATGTCGTTCCTTGTTAACAGTAGAAATGATGCACAGAGTTGTTTTCTTGTAAGAAAATTCTGTAATAGCTTGACTGACCGAACTGGGGTAACCCTGTCCACAGGCAGAGTCTGCACAATGTGCTGCCCAAGGATTAAAGGCTCAATCGATGATACACAATCTGTGTTCCCAGTATAAACAGATGTAAGATCATCTATACTATTCTCCTTTATAGTGTCAAACCCAATAAAAAACATTTCTAATTACACTGTACAGTGTCTGAGTACCTTTCTTACTGAGATTATCATAGACCAGCACCTTTCGGTGCAAAACAAACCATACAGATTTTCTTTCAGAACATTAGTTCTGAACTTCTCATGAAGTAATAACAGGGGTCCAAACACATGAAACAAAGAACAAGTCCCAAATACCCATTATGTGACACCACACAGTCTGATCACATCTCACTCATTTTCAACACAAAGAAATTAGTATGTAAAGTAAAGCACGATCTTCTCTGTCAGCTCCCTTTTCTCTTTTTTTGGCCCCATAACACTCTCAAGTAAACAAAACCTTCAATATTAAATAAGACCTGGGAGAGGGGCATGTATCCCTACTACTCTAAAGTATCTCTCCACTGTGCAACCTGCTCTAGGTGAAGTTCCTTTAGCAGGGCTCAGAGCTGGTGATGTTCAGAGGTCCCTTCAACCTCAACCATTCTGTGATTCTAAGATCCTAAAGAACTGTATTTTTAAGCTTGGCATTAGACAGTCCATAATCAAGTACACACATTAATGCAACAGAAAGTGTAAGTCTCAAAAAAGGGACACAAGCAGAATCAGCACCCAAGCAGTATAAGAGAACTTTTGTACAAATAATGTTGAAGCCAAGCACATTCAAAGCACTTATCAGTTATCTCCTTGTAGACAAGCCTACCTTTTTTAATGAAATACTGATGCATTTGTGATGTAATGTACTTAATTCATAGTAATGTACTTAACTCATCAACAGCTTCCCAGACAGACTCATGGTATGACAGATCCAACAAACATATAAACAAGAACTTCATATATATTTAAAGAAACAAAGAAGACCAGTTACAAATTCACGGCTTTCTTTTCTTCCTTTCAAAAAATCTGGTGTTCAACTTGTAAAAATTAAACAGAGCTAGCCAGACCAAGTAGGTGCATTTCATTGATAAATTAAATGGTTTTCTAAACAAGTGGAGTGTTAGAGATTGAATCTAGGTTACAGAAAAAAAAAACAACCAACTTTCAGAGTGACTCCATACTATATCAGCTAAAACAAAGCTGGTAATTTCACAAAAGTTACAAGCAATTCACAGAAAAGGAGACAGGTCACAGACTGTACTGAACAAAGGAAAGAAAAGAAGAGGTATCTGGTTGCTTTGTCCAATTAGTAAATACATAATGCAGAGTAATATGAATAGGAAGATACTTAAGAGGTTGAGGTGATTATGCAGACAGCTTGCACACTGCTGGAGGATTGGTAAAACCCTATTCCATTTCCATTCCAGGGGAGTTTGGATTTGAAATTTATAAAATGAAAGGACCGAAAGACAAATTTAACATTGCACATACTGCATGATAGCTATGTACAAATTACATACCGACATCTAAGCACAACTCCACCGTTCAAGAGCTGCACATCCCCATGGGATCAGGAGAGCCAAAACCAGTGCTGTGCTTATCAGAAGCATCTCCGGGGACAATGCTAAGTTTCAGAACCGCAAACAAGTGATCAGACTTGAATTCTACAGTAAATCCTCAGTAATCCTCCTTTGTCTCCTGAACAAACACAAAGTTAGTTTAGGACCTATGTTCACCCTGTGTACTCCCATCAAGACCAAGTAAGCTGTGCACCAGCCCTCTACTGTGCAAATGTCCTTTTTTGAGTAGGCTGTCTGAGGAAACCGAACAGCGGGTAAGGTTTTCCAGATAGCAGTACTACAAGAAACACTTTTTGGTATGAAGCCAAGTTTAATAACTTCAAAAACAAGAGTCAAGGTTTTATCATCAACTGAATCAATTAATAACTTCGAAGTAAAAAACCTCTAACCCCATACTTATAAGAAACCAAATAATACTTTGAAGCAAAGCAGACACTACTTTTAACTCCTGTTTAGTAAAGCACTTGAGTATTGACATATCCCATCTCACTTTAATTAAGCAGTATTTTGGTGCTTTCCTAACTTTGAGTCAGTGTCACCACAATTAGTATTTAAACAACATTACTGTTTAATAAAAAGTATTTACCTGGAAAACAGTTTTCCTGTACTGCAAAGGCACTGGCAAAGTAATAATCATTTTCACACTTGCACTGGCATGGGTTTGAAATGATAGCTTATCTTGTAAATAATTTAAACACAGCCTAGAAACAGACAGTTTATAGTTAAAAACTTTAAATTTCCCTCCCTTCTTCAAATATTTTGGATTACACAACAAATGCACATGAAGATTGTTTTGATTCAGATGGAAAAATTAGTTTAAAGGACAAAGACTTTAGCATTAAAATCTAAATGTGCAATTCTTAAATTTCAGATCAGTAGACCTTTAAATTCGGATGCAAATAAACTTTAGCTGCCAAAAAATGGTGAAATAAATATTTCACAACTGGAACTCTCACAGATTAGTGATATTTTCCCCCAAAACTAAGGCAATAATGTCTGGGAAACAAGGGGTTACATTTTCTGGGGTTTGAAGTAAGAGCTCTAAAATCAATGTCACTTTAATTAAACCTGAGTAAACTAAATGACCATAGATTTACAGCTGCTGTGCCACAAACTGAAACGTTGCTTCCATTAAACTAAAATCACAACTCAAACTATTTATGACCCAAAGAAACAAAGTGTTTGTAACAATTAGCAGCAACCAGATTTTGTTACTACCATATTCTTATTGGTACCACTGGCCCCCTAATTGGCATTGTCAATCCTTCAGTTTCTCACAGTCAACTAAATTCTCAATTTCATTAGAATAAATTGCATTCCAGTTTACAATATTGGAACATACTTAGAAGCTAAGCCCTTATGATGGAAATGCACTCACATAATTTATTTCAGGGTGTGTAAATACATTACTTGGAAGCAGAATGGCACTGATGAGCATTAAATTTAAGATACTCCATTACAAGTTTTCTCCACAATTCACTTCTGATTGTTGAAAGACACTAGAATTCTCTTGAGTGTACACCGAAAGAGAGTATGTCAGCACTATAGCTCAAACTGCATTTGTAACAGCTTTATTGAGAGCTGCATCATCTGCCTTCCTTAAAGTACAGCCCTTTCATATCAGTAAGTTTAAATCAAATATCTGGGGAAACTATTCATAAGTGTTATGACACTTTAGTTCAATATTGAATTACAATCTATTTCAAATAGTTAGAAATTAAATCCAGAATTTGTTTGTAGCCCACTAACAACCACTTGGGGAAAAGAATTCCCAAAACCAAGCATAACTACAATAAACTGAAGCCCACTAACCAAGTCTGGTAAAACTAATTGGAATTACGTAACCTATACCACTTAAACATTAAAAAGACAGCATATTTAAACATTAGAATATTAACTTTACATTCCTCGCTCTTCTACATGGCTACCAATGGTATCTGAACCAAATAGCTTCATAACCACAGCGTACTGCTAACTTATATTTAGGAAGAGTAACTGCAAGAACAACTAGCAGAATAACACTATATGCAAGGCAACAGCTGAACAGCTGTTATAAGGATGCCTACAGAAAGGCTAAATACAGCCCACAGGTTAGCACACAGAATACAGACAGCAGTGTGAAACACTCGGATAGGCAGCACAGAGACCCCATATAAACCACACCTTATCCCCTTAGTCACATGAAACATCCATTTCTAATCCTAGCTGAGTAAAGCTTTAAGGCTTTAGCAGTAGGTATTGTAAGCTGAAATAGTATTACTAATACCACAGTCTCTTTTGCTACCTGTAGCACGTCAGGCAGATCAGGCACAGCAGCAGCTAAAGGAACATAAGATTTCCCCCTCCACCACCTTTCAGAAAACCCCTAGAAAAACAATTATTTGACAGTGACATACTGCTGTACCAAGTTCATTTTACAATCCTGAAATGCTGATGGATGTTTCTTTAGCATTGTTGATGCCTCTCTAAAACTTATTCAACATGCTTTCATTAACTTCAGCAGATGAATTGGTAACTTGCTATAAACAATAAGCAATTTTTCTCCCCATGAAAATCCTGTTTTCCTGAAAAAGGAAGAAAAATACAAGTCAGACCAGCAACTTGCTCCTCTCAAAAGAGCAAGGGAACAAGCAGGTTAATACTGCAAATTTCTGGAAGTTACATGAATCCTACTGAAGCCAAAAGTCAGTTACATTATGCTAATGTAAAATTCAATAAAATGTAATAACATATGCTAATGTAAAACTCTGTGATAAACATTTTGTTATCTAGCTACAACAGAATGCTTTAAACACTGGGGAAAACCCTTAAAAAAACCCACCACATACTAACTACTGCTTCTCCACTACAGTCATTCTCCTTTCCGCTCTCATTTCATTTCATGTCCTTTGCCCTGCTCAGCACCACAGATAATGAAGAAAAGTCACTCAGGATAACTCTTCTATTCCATACACAGTCAACCAAGCTACACAGAGTAAAGAAAATACACATAATAGAGTTAGACAATACTTAAGTTCTCCAAGTACTCTAAGATTTCACTACTTAAACCTCATGGGTTTTGCCCTCAATCCACTCTTGAAAGTTTAAGTTAAACAAGACAGATCAATAAGCCTGATCAGTTGTCCTTCCTGCTAGGAAGGAACACAAGAAAAAATTCTGAGATGCTAGAAATAACTGATGCCTTACCTTATTTATCCCTTCAGCAAACAGACAAGGAAAGCTGGGAGTCAGCAGAACATATAGCTTAAATACTTGAAACCACAAGTGACCACATAGCTTCTAGCTTATTCAAGGATTACCTCAAAGGTATACTTTCAAATGACCACACTAGAGACCAATTCAAACAGTTTACCTTATCACATAATTAATTACATTCTCAATATAAAATTAGCTTTAGGGAAGTCCCCTTTAATCAATCCTACAGAATTGGTCCATTGCAGCGTTCACCATGGACAAATTCTGAACCGGAGCCAGGAAGGCGCCTCAGTTTCACCACTGAGCAGATGGGCCCAAAGCAAGCCTGGTGTCCTCAGGACAACTCAGCCAGGGTGCAAGTGGAAGCAAGGGCTGCTACAAGATCACTGACTTCCTGAGCACGAGAAATGCATTGGCCAGACAGAGGAAAGGAAGAGAACAACGAAGAGGACTGTTTCTTGTTCGACACGCAGAACTGTCAGGCCCCAACACTGAGTTTAACTCTTCTCTCCCTTCCGGGGAGGCTGGGACCTGGCACCCGCCTGCCGCTTTCCCCAGGGCAGGTGCCGCCGCCACACCCGGGGCCGAAGGGTGGCAGCTGCGGGGCCAGCCTGGGGCGGAGGGAGGCGGCGGCCCCAGGCGACCTGTAGCGCCCGGGTCACCCGAGGACACGCGGATACCGGTTACGCAAACCGGAGAACGGTTTTGTGCCGAGCCCCGCCCGCGGGCCGGGGCAGGCACAGCCCCGCTCTGCGCCCCCCGGCCCGGCAGCCCCGCGGCCGCGGCAGGTGAGCGGCCCCGCGGCCGGGGGAACGGGCGGCCGCCGCGCAGGCTCACCGGGACGGCGGGCGGGCAGCGCCGGGCGCCCAGCGGGACGGCAGCGCCATCCTGCTCCGCCGGCGGAGAGGCAGCCCCGGGAAAACCGGGGGGTGGCGAGAGCCAGCCGCGCTCGGAAAGCCCCGCTCCGCGCTGCTCCCCCTCCTGCCGATCCTCCCACGCCGGGGGCGCGGGGCACCTGTCAGCTGCGGTCGCCTCTCCCTTACCTGCCGCCGCCGCCGCTGCCGCCGCCACTGCCCGTGCCGGTGGTGCCGGTGGTGCCGGTGGTGCCGGTGGTGCCGGTGGTGCCGGTGGTGCCGGTGTGACGGGCCCTCCCTCACCGCCCGCTCCGCGCGCTCGCTCGGTCCGCGCGGCAACCGCCGGCGCAGCGCGAGGCACCGGCTCCAACCGGCGCGTCTCGGGCGCGGCCCCGCCCGCCGCCCGTGTCACGTTACCGGCCGCGCAGCCAATGGGCCGCGCCCGCCGGAGCCGCGGCCGCGCCGCGGGGCGGGGGAGCCGCGGCGGACAAAGCGCCGCGCCCGGCCCCGAGCCGGCCCCGAGAGCACCGCGGAGACACCTCACCTGACCGCCCCCGCCGCGAGCTCCCGGCACCGCAGTGTGCCCGCCCGGCCGAGAGCTCCCGGTGCGCGGCGCCGGCCGTGCAGACCCGCAGGCAGCAGCCGCCCCCTCGGTGCCGGCATTTAAACAGCTCTAGCCGCTGGATAGCGGGAGGAGGTGGAGGAAGTGAGAAAGTAGTTACCGCCAGCCGTTAGAAAACAAAAATAGAGAATGCGACACTTGCAAAGAGGCGATTTAATCCCCCCGGGGGCCTCAGCTGGGTGCGGGCGGAAGGAGCGGGGCTGGTCCGGCCGTGGGAAGCGGGGCTAGGGGTGTTGGGGGGCGTAACGGCGAGGGTACACTCGGTACAAGCTGCACCCCGCCGGGGCATCACCGCTACACCTGCCCTGCCGCGGTGGGAGTCTCGCCACTGGGGCCAGGGACACCCTGTGTCCACCACCCTTTCTGACAGCAGTAGACAAAAGTCCGTACGGCAAGACCCTTCTATGGCTCTTCAGTTCCACTAAAAACCTGGTAGAAATATAATAAATTTCACAAATAAACACAATGTTAAAAAACCCCCAAAACTCAATCACAGATTCATTTGACTTTCCTACTTCCTACTTTCCTACTTCATCTTTATTTCCAGTTCACAGTGTAACTCCCTCCTCTAGATGTCCGAAGCGGCCGATTCTGCTGGGTAAAGGCATGAAAGCCTAAAGGAAAATTTTGATACCTACCTAGATTTCTGCAAAGAACTGGGACAAACGGACTCTGTCTGCCTCCTCTTAGTCGTGCAAACAGCTCAATCTACTCAAGTAATTGCCCTGACATATTTTCATTATTATTAACTCCATTGCAAGGACCTAGTCAAAACTCTACAGTTATACATTCTAATTATACTCCTTACACTCGCCCTGCTACGGTAATGTTTGTTCTCTGCCCAGTCATCAATTTTGCGGAAAAAGGGACTATTTTCAAAATATTGCTTTTTCTCCAAAAACCACCAAAATCCTCTTCTTCACAGCTGAACAAAACCCACCTTCATTCTAAACAGCACAGACACTAAATTTTGCAAAAGTTAACCATTTTCAAATTGTATTTGATACACATTTAGCTACTGGTATTATTTTCAACTTAAAAGATCCATTAAAATATAGCATACTTTTATGGAAGCACACATATTACAGTTGAGCCAAAAACGAAACTAATTAAAACAAAAGTGAAGCTCACTTGTTAGTCCAAACATGTAAAAATACTAATGCAAACGTGTGCTGAAAAAAAAAAAAAGCTGTTTGTTTTCCTAGCTTGCAGTGGTAGCCTAGCAGAGAATGTATTTATTTTAGGCTGATAGTTTCTACTTAAGGTGATGTACTCTGATAGTAATGTAACCTCAGAGAAGCCATTATTATCACCACAAAGATGTCAGCATTGTGGCATTGTCTGCAATTACCTTTTCAAGACTCTTTGGTGAGGTTTGGTAAACAGCAGAGAGCAGGCCAGCCTCTTCCCAGGAGACCAATTCCCCTTTGTCTCATGACCTGCCTCCTCCTTAGCTGTCTGTATCTCAATTTCCATCATGGAGACAAATTTTCTGCTCTATTAGGAGTTCCCTGAGGAATTATTTAATGCATTTTGCTGAGACTATTTCCTCTATCTGTGATCAAAATAAATAAAAGTACATCTCATACTTTCTACTAACTAAAAAATGAAAAGTCTGTCTCCAGAACCTGCCATATTTTCATTTTGTCAATAATATGCCAGGAAGACAAATTAATGTTTAACTAAATTGTAAAACAAAGAACTGTTTGTGCTAAAAATGAAAGTATTGAATTAAGCCAGAACACTGAAGTTAATGATCATAAGGTTCATAATTGCTTGAACGAAACATTGCAACACAATTATGTAGGTTTGCATTTTCTCTACTCTGACACTGAGTAGCTCCTGGGGAAGTACAAGGAGAGGACTCAACTCATCAGTCACACCCCACCAATCCCCTAGCAATGGTATCTCAGCAAAGGAAATATTTTGTTAACCACCAACTCAAAAACAACGCTGTTTTAGCAGTGCAGCTCCTGACTGCACACCTAACAGATCGTGTTCTTCTTTAGGGTTAGCTTAGTGCCAATTATTTTAGGATTAATTTCTTCCAGTTTTTCTCAAGCAACATTATCTGGAAAATGTTCTTCAAGCTCTAACAACTTTTCTATTTGTTTTTGACAGCCATTTATAAGATACTGAAAAACAACAGTTTGACAATCCAGGGAGAATTGCCTTTCACAACTCTTCCCACCCCGACCTTTTTTAACTTAATATTTAGATGTTACAAACCCAGCATTTAAAAAAAAACCCAACTGTATTGAATTATATATATAGAATATATATACATTTTCATATATATACATATATATATATCTGAATATATATATATAACCCCCCTCATTTTCAAATGTTATGCTCAGTGTGACTAATGGGTGTCCAGAGCATGAGCTTCAACCCCTTTACTTGTCCAGTTTGGGGAAATCTTATGTAGTGAGAAAAGGAAAGCTGTATAACAGAGAGTTGTATATTTAAGAGGGCAATATAGTAAAAATTTCACTTAAAATATTTTCTATTGAAAATTCTTTTTAATATCAGAGAGATGATATTATACTTGTCTTTTAACCCTCCAGCAGTACTTGGAGTTGCAGGAGCAACAGCATTTTGATTGGCAATCGCACTGGCAGCAGTGCCTGAAGCTGAACCAGCTCTGTCAATAAAGCACCCTATGACAACTTGCCTTGTGATCACCAAGTGCTTTTCTGACTGTCTGTTTCTCAAGATTCCATCTTTTGATATGAAAGGCTACGGCTTCATAGTTAGCTGAAGCATGAACCAGCAGATCACAACTCTTTAACCTCTAAAATTCCATACTACCATTTATTCTCCTAAATAAAAAACATATAAGCTTCATAGTTCTCCGTATAATTTAATTTCAGTCCCTGGCACATCCATATCATTATCTCACTCGCTCTTTTTGGCATTTGCTAAAGCTTCTTTGTCTTCTACTGCGAGTTTAAAAATCACATGTTATATACGCTCCAGATCACTGATTTCCCGGTGCAATAATGTGGTTTGCAGTTACCAACAAAGGCACTTCCTGCAGGGATGGGTATTTTAGAACAATACTTCCCTCTGCCGGCTCTCTGGGCAGTCACAGCTCTGCCTGCGCTGGAGGGACCTGCACACATGCTCTGCCCCAAGCTCCGAGAAGACCTCTGCTCCTCCCAGAGTGTGTTGGACAGTATGAAACTAGCAAAGGTCTTACTAATTTATCAGATGAATATTGTAGTATAAAAGTTTAATCCAGTATCAGCTGGACAGAAATATCAATTTCGTTTCTGATCAAGACAGGAGTATCTCAAAGTCGTAGATAATGCTAAAATTGAGATTCTTACCATTTAACATTTCATATTCACTTCAAAATTCTGACAGCTTTATACCAGATAAAATTAGAAAAGTATTTAGAAACAGATCAGCAGGCATTTCTTTCTAGAGTGTGCATGTAGCATACCACAGAAAAAAAGATCAATACTTCTGAAGAAACATTGGCTGCAGTTTTTGTGACTCTAATAGAAGCCAAGAATAGTCCAACAGTGGATTTTAATTGAGTGCTGCACTTCCTACCTGGCTATCTATTCCAAACTGCTAGTAATAATGGTTGTGCTTAAATCTTGCCCTTCACAAGGATGGGAACTGGTCCCACTGCAGTACCACACATGCTCCTAATTCACTTGTACAAACACGACTGAAAAACATAATTAAGCATTTTGCTAAACAAGGATTCTGTTCACATACTTTGCTGAATAAAGGCTTTTGGTGCACTTCAAAACACAGGAAGATGACGAATAAGCTGAAGATAGAAGAAGGGGAGTAGAAAATACAGATATAATCCTAAACTGGTATTTTTACTGTCAGCAAAACTTACTTTGAAAAGGTAGACAGAGGGACAGAGTTTTTCTGTTCCACAGAAAAACTCTCAAAAGATTAGATTGAGGAGGTACTCCATGTTGAAAGGTAGAACAGGTAAGAGTGCTGAAAGCCATACTGAGGTAAACTGGAATAAACCTTCAGTAGAAGACAGGAAATAGGTGATTATGCAGTAGGTGGTTCTTGATCTGTGTTCAAAACAAAGTCTCTGGTAAGCACACAGAAGGTCTAGTTAGAAAATAGCATGTAAATATGCTCATATGAATAGCATATGAGCATATGAAAAAAAATGTTTTCAAAAATTTTGGAGAGGAAATAAAAGGTTTGAATAAAGAAACCAGAATGTCAGGATCAAGGAGACATCCTGAGTAACAACAAGTGGGAAACAAAAACCAGCAGCATAATGTGGCATAAGCAGTGGGTTTTTAAGAAGGATGTTTCCAGTCATTGCCTGGTTTTTAAATGCTGAAGAATAAGGATTACTCTCTGCTTAATTCCGATGGTATTGCATTCTGCCTCCTGGTGATCCTTACATCTTGTTGACTAATTGTGAAGTCTGCTTGAGAGTTTTCAAGAGAACTTATAAGGCGGAAACCAAGTAGACAGAGCAACTCAAGATGAGAATTTGTCTTCCAAGAGCTTTCAACACAAAATAAATACTTGTTGGCTTTAGAAGCCCTACAAGCATTATCAGCTCACATTTGACACTTAATACTGCATTACTAATAATTGATGTGTGTCTGCTAGAATGCTACTAACAAATAATAAAAAAAAAATTAATTAGTGCTTTGGGATTCCAATACCATTCACTCCTATTGTTCACAAATGCTTTGACTCCACTGTACAGTTTTAGTATTGCAAATACAAGTCATAAAAAAACAATTAAGAATCCAGCACTTGAAATTGTACATCACATAATTTTCTGCAGAAAACTCATGCAATACACTTCAGTGTATTCTTATGCAGATCCTGGTTACTCTCAACTGTCCTAGACCTTTCTTTCACTTATGCTATCCTATTTTTTACGTTTCACTCACTTTGCACAGAGGTGAAAGAATTTTACACCAGCATGCTTGCAAAGTCTTGGATTTCTAGTCAACTCAGCACTTGTCTGGAGACAACTTTATGCTTTCTAGAAATCAGAAGTCCTCCAGTAAGGAACTACATGCTGTGTTGTTTTATGTAATCACTGTTGCTTTACTTGCTAGGCCACAGACGTGCAGCCCTGGTTTCAGCTGACAGCCCAAGAGGGTCCCCCCCTTCCAATTACCCCTTATTGCTGATTATAGTCCCCAGCTAAAGTTTCACCAGAAGTTGCTGCTCCCTCAGAACTGCAGTCTGGTTTATGTGTAATGTTCGCCCCAGTTTGGTGCTGCCAAAACTAACTGGATCAGTTTAAACCCTTTCGGTTATGGAGTTTCTTTCTGCATCACTTTGAAACACCCATTTTGGGATCAACCAGTATCAGCTCTTTTTCCCATTTAACATGCTGTTACAAAAAAGTACTGTCTGCCCTGCACCTTGCAGACCCAGATCCTCGTGGGAGCTGCTGGATCAAAAGATCAAGGGCAAGTTATTGGTCTTTTAGCAGACATTCATTCTGGACCTTTTTCTCTCATTCTCTTCGGTCTTCTTTTCTAATATGTATTTTGAGGTTGGCCAGTGAT
This sequence comes from Platyrinchus mystaceus, assembly GCA_035041135.1. Taxonomy (NCBI): domain Eukaryota; kingdom Metazoa; phylum Chordata; class Aves; order Passeriformes; family Tyrannidae; genus Platyrinchus; species Platyrinchus mystaceus. Next base: position 15,580,132 of record JAWWLV010000005.1, on the reverse strand, counting down.
TTATCTGAAAAAAATTATTCCCAATATCCCTTCAGAAAGTGTAAACATCAGTTCTGAATTACTTGTAGCCCCTGCTAGAAAAAATGTCACAGAATCACTTTCTGGTAACTTGAAGAACCCATAATAAGAAATATCTCCGCTACATCTCAAGTAGAACCTGGCCTCCTGTTTTCTAGAGAACATGGAAAAATAATACAAAGCTCTGTTATACCAAAGTATCTCTACCCAAATTCAAATACAAGGAAAGCACCTCTGGAATCTATCAGAAAATACTTCCATTGTCATACCCTCTTTCATTATTAGTGGCTTGATTCCACTGGGAGAAAAACGCTAATTTTGTCCACAAACCTTCACAACATAAAAATCTATAATTTTATGAAGTCAAGGATACATAGATGCAACTTAAAATCAGCATTGGCAGTTTGAACAATGTCCAAATAAATGAATATTAATTTGTTTATGTGTATTGCTAAGAAATGTTAGAGTTATCCAACACCTGCTTCACTCTGCAGTTACATTCCATTTTCTTTGAGATATACAAAATGTATGAGGTCATTTAAAATTGGAGTGCTCTCAGCACCCGCTAAGATTAGATCTTTAGAGGCAATAAAACTAGTATAATCTGAACTCCAGTATCACATTAATTTGCCATGATGCCTTTTTTAAAATAGTGCCAAGTATATACAGTAGCTACTATCTGATAAGCAAATTGTTACAGTGCAGCCTAGCAGGCAAAAAAAGAAAAACTCATTATTTTTGAATGAGAATCAAAATAAATGCGTACAGAACAGCCTGTTATGGGGAGTTCCTTGGCACATATTTGGAATGTTTAATCATAAAAAAATGTAGTTAGATATGAGTCATACTGCTCACCCCAAATGACTGAAAAGTCTTATGCATTTGTTTAATACTCCATACTGTGAGTAACATAGGAAATTCTCACTGAAGTATTTCCAGCTTCTCAGACTCTCCTTATGCAAGCCAGTGTTAGTCATGCAGTGTGGGAGCAGTCAGATAGCCACATCCTCTTCCCTGATCCAGATGCTGGCTGGACTCAGCCTTTAGGAATAAAGTTAGGCCTGCAAGATATTTGTGCTGTATTTCTTCATCTGTGTTACAGTAGATTTTATTGAAGATGGCTCACTAATTTCTTAAAACATCTCTTTAATAAAGAATTGCAAAAGACAAAATTATTAGTCTTTTTCTTAAACAGGGCTTGCAGCCACAGTACAGCAGACTGTGAAGTGGCAGCGTGGCAATATGGGCTGGGGGTAAGGATGGTCCCTCCCACTGAGAGGCTCCAAGTTATCCACGACTAAGAGGTGTGTGGGTGTCCTCTCTAACCTATTGCATGCGTGAGTACAGGACTGGACACTGAGCTGCTGCAGACATCAGCATGTCTTTCTGTGCTTTTGCTTGAAAAGCAGGACTGTAAAAGCATAGCTGTGCAGTTCTGAGTTCCTCTAAGAAGAGGAATTGTGAGCAAAGAGATTCTCTCATCTGCTGTCCGGTTGCTTTTGTGATCAGAAAAATAGGCTTTTGTCTATTTCTTGTTGGTAAACAAGTCTGTGACAAAGACTTATATGTCCCATCAGTAATTAAATGTCTTCTCCTGTTGACAAAAAAAAAAATCTTTGGGGCCCTAAATCTCTGTAAAAAGGAAATTACAACACATATGTTAAATTACACATATGACTTGTATAATACCACTTTGGAAAGCGCTGGCCATATCTCAAGGGAAAGCTGATTTAAATTTTTCATCTCTACTTTGATTTGACCAAGATAAAGGTTTATTAGAGTCTTAGCTACTGCAGCTTAGGGTAGAAAACTCCGAGGAACAAAACAGAGCTGAAGTCAGCTGATTTTCCATGGACTGTTAATCGTGTGCTTGGGCATCCAAGTTCTGCCAAGTAATTTTCTCCTCTTCAATTGAACTGCCTCATTAAACTGTTTTGAAGTGTAGAAACTCCTGACCACCATTCTTACTTCACAAAAAAGATGGCACTGGATTATATGAAAAGAAATTAGCCTAAAAATGCACTAATTCTTAATTCTAATGAATGAGAATGTGTTAAGCAGTTAGACCAGCCATGGAAGTCTTTTATCAAAGATAGAGGAGGCATTACTGTGCACTTACAAAATGAGCGAGATGCTTCTAAACTGAAAGTCAGCATGAAATACTTGGGGTGCTTAAAATAGTCCAGAAAAGTTTCATCCAGGTGATAGAAAAAGTACTTTTAAAATAAAGAAATAAATATAAATAAATTATATATTATATATTATTATAATAATAAATAAATTACTTTTAAGTATGAAAGATAAACCTGAAAAGGCAAATACCTCACCACACCTAAATTTATTACTTTAACTGAATCCTGGGATTCAGGACCAGTTTAATTTTATGACAACTGTTGAATGCTGCATTCACAAGACAATGTATTTAGCCATTAGGATCAGTGTTCCTGTTTTCCTTGCTGTGCCAGAACTTGTAAAATTCTTTTAAGCTAGTTATTTTTGAAACCAAGTTTTGGCCCTTCACACTGCTCACCTTGTTTCTCTAATGCTGTTGTGACAGGCCTCCTTCTGACTGATATGCAAACTGAGGCTTTCCTGCTCAAAACACAAAATGCCATTACATTAAAAAACCCTAAATTGTCATTTTGGAGGGAAGAACTTGAAAAACTGCTACTGAGCATAGGTAGCAACTAGAACTTTCATAGTGGTCCATTATTACAGCAGACTTTGATTATTGCAAAAGTTGGACCTCTTGTATGTTTTTCATATTACTTCAGTTGAAATTTAGACCAAAACTGTTGCACCAGATGCTACAGAATTGTAACTAATAGAACTGGCACTACTGCCTTTGCTGTGTTAGTTAAACTGCAGGGGATCCTATTAACTCACATGCTCATAGCATCCTGTTTTACCAACAGGAGTCACACTTGTCAGGTGTCTTGCAAAAGATGAAATATCAGCGCCAGTTGGGGCAGACAAGATTTAAAACCCACTCTATTTTTTACTATCTCTGCTGATCTGGTAAACACTGAGCATCACTTAACAGGGTAAGAGTGCTTGTTTTATCATCTGAGGATGAATCAACACTATCTTAACAACATCCCTTCAGCTATCTGTATCATGGACCTAGAGTAGGGGTGGTGTAGAAGCCTGGAACATATAGCACTGCATGGATTTCCCCATGATATCTGCTTTGCAAACAATAATCTGTGGAAAATACGGCCATCAACGGAACAAAGGGCCAATGTTAGGCTAAAGTTTCTTTTTTTTCCCCCTTTTTGAAGCACCTCATGATGCAGCACAGGTTGGGATCTGCTGCCCTCCAGTGCATGCTTGCAGAGGTCTTCTCTGCCAGCACGAGAACCGTCTTTGAGATAATGAGAATTCTCAAAAAGCATGACAGAAAAAAAGAATAAAGTGTTATGTTCTTTGTGTGTCTTATTTAGGATCTAAAATAATTTCTGGAACTAGTTTCTTAATTTTGCTGTTTTGTTTTGGCTTTGTCAGAATATTTATACATCCAAGTAGAGGTGTTCTAGTCTGGCCTGTGAAACTGGTTCTCTTCAGTCAACTCTCACTTTCATTTTCAATAAATATACACAATGATTATATGCACAACACAATACATACAGTGATATGCAAGTAGTGTATCTATCACATTTGATATCTGCATTCTGCCTGCTAATCCTCTTTGTGATTATTACTGTCACATCAGACCTCTTTCTAGTATCCACATTAGAAAAAACAATGAAGACTTGCTATAGAAAGCATTTTCTCATTGGCTTGTAGAGTTCTTTCAAAAATCTTTATCTGTATTACTGAACATTTTTGAACAAGAAATGCATTTGACACATAATGTCATGCCAAGCCCTTGTAAAATATGATTGGTGGGTTCTTTCAGCTCTGCAGAGTCACAATGTGACTTAGCACACAAAATCAATTGGAGTTGTACAATCTTTCTCTTAAACTTCTGTACAGTGATGTTGATATTAAGGCAAAGAAGTTTCATAAAGATTTATAAATAAAGGAAATGTAGGCTGCAAAAATATTTTAAATATATATATATGTATTTCTAACTGAATAATTTAGTAATGTTGAGGTGCTGATTAAAGGGAACTTTTTGGTTTGCAGAGAGAGTAAATCTCTGTCCTGGTTGTGAAGGGAAACCTTAAAAATGCAAATCCTGTGAGTTTGTGGAATACTTGAAGAAATCTGGAAAACTGCACTCTTTTCCTGATAAGGGGTCAGTTTAGGTATGAGATTATTGTTAATGATTTTGACACTTTATTCCCTCCAGAAAGACAGTCCAAAGAAGGTAACCAGTTAACCCAGTTTCACAGAATCATAGAATATGCTGAGTTGGAAGGGACCCATCAGGATCACTGAGTCCAGCTCCTGGCCCTCTGCAGGACACCTCGAAAATCACACCATTGTCCAAATTCTTCTTGAACTCTGTCAGGCTAGGTGCTGTGACCACTTCCCCGGGGAGCCTGCTCCAGTTCTCAACCACCTTTGGGTGAAAAACGTTTTGCTGATATCCAGCCTAAACCTCCCCTGACTCTTATTCCTGCCATTTCCTGGTGACCAGAGTGAGGAATCAGTACTTGCCCCTCCACTTCCCCTCGTGAGGAAGTTGTAGACTGCGATGAGGTCTCCCCTCAGTCTCCTCTTCTCCAGGCTGAACAGAACAAGTGTCCTCAGCTGCTGTCCATAAGGCTTCCCCTCCAGAACCTTCACCCCACGTCCCTCCTTTGGACACTCTCTAATGGCTTATTGTCTTTCTTATGTTGTGGTGCCCCAAACTACACACAATATCCAAGGTGAGGCCGCCCC
>JAWWLV010000005.1:15520123-15575184 GCA_035041135.1 Platyrinchus mystaceus | reverse complement strand
CACTCTCTAATGGCTTATTGTCTTTCTTATGTTGTGGTGCCCCAAACTACACACAATATCCAAGGTGAGGCCGCCCCAGTGCAGAGCAGAGCGGAACAACCACCTCCTTTGACGGGCTGACGCCCCTGAGGGCCCCCAGCGCGCAGCGGGCGGGACGGGCGCTCTCCGCCTCTCGGACGGGGGGACGGGCAGGGCCAGCTCCGCCCCGCGGGGAGCGGTGTCGGCGGGCGGCGAGGCGGTGTCGGGGCGGTGAGTGAGCTGTGGCGGCGCCGGCCGGGGCGGAGGCGCTGCCCCGGGCCCTGTCCCTGCCTCGGGCCCGCGGGGGAGGCGCCCCGGGGCGGACGGGCCTGGCCCGCTCCCAGCCGGGGCCGCGGTCGTTGCCCCGCAGAGCGCCCGGTGCCGGGCCCGGGGAACGCCCCGGTGCCCGCGGGGCCTGTCGGTGAGCGCCGCGGGTCCTGGTGCCCCGCAGGTTCTGGCCTCTCCAGCTCTGTGCTGCAGGTTGGAAGCACGCGTGGGTGGGAGCCCAAGTGCAATGTAGAATGGCTAAATGATAAAGCTGCACTGCGAGAGGGGGGAAAAATAAGAAAAAACCCTCCACAACCTCATCCCTCTCAATCTGTGCGGTAAAATTTATTTCTCTGCAAGCAGTTTTCTCCTTTCCTTGTAGATTATGGGAGAAGAAAGGACAAAATGTTGGCTACTACAACAAATCCTTCACACAGCAGGTTTTAAGTTAAGTGATCTGAAGTTTCTGAGAACAGTGATTTTTGGTGACAGTTCTCTTGGCTTGATAACTCATTTTATTACTTGTAGATGGTAAGGGAGAAAAAGTTCTGGAGAGGCCTGGCAAGGTGGCACCTTTTCTGTCTATAAAGCTTTCATCCTCTAGACAGTACGAAGAGACAATCCTTCAAAGGCTTGACAGGATTTGGCTGAGATGTAACATTTTCCAGGTTTGCATATCCAACAAATATTTAGCACAACACAAATGCAATGGGGATTACATTTACATTATGATATTATTGTGGTTGCTGACAGGCTTTCTAGTAGTGTTTGTCACTGAGACTGCCCAGTAAAATCAGACTATTTGTTACCTGTAAAAATGCACCAGTTTAAGGGGTTTGACCAAAAGTCATTCAAGTTCTATGACAAGTTTTTTATAGATGTGGTATAATTGAAGCTCAAAACCAGCAGCATTTGGCCTTTAGTTTCGAAGGAGAAAAATTGAATAATTACAAAATTAAAACTTTCCATAAAATGGAATGCTGGTTCAGCAGCATCTGAGGTCAGGTACTGTATGATCAAGAGGTTGGGGCAGCTGTGAAGGGAGCATAAGAGCCTAAAACTCAGAGGTTGTATCTGTGCTGGAGCAGTTATAAAGCACAGCATGGGCTAAATGATTGTTAGTACGTGGATACATTCATATAGTTGCCATGACAAAGTTAACTGTATCTTCCAGTCTAGTTCAAATCACCAAACCTGAGTTTAAACCAGATTAGCAACCAGAATATGTCTTCTTCCCAGTCCCACTAAAAACATTTACTGCATTGACCTTTCTGATAGTCTTCCTTTCTTCTCAGTCCCCTAAAAACATAGAAAGCTGCAGGAGCAGTAATTTGTTATCCTTTCTACCTTAATGTGTTAATTTTTCTGTTTTCTCTATGGTTATGTAAGCCTGAGTTCCAGGTATGCTCAGTTAGAGCATGAATACTTCAGAGCACTGCAAATTAGAATGAGAGGAAAAGTATTCTTTACTGTTAATTTCTGAGTTTAACAGATACAGGTCTTGGCCAGAATGCTGGTGTCCGACTCCAAGATTGAAAAAAGAAACATTAATAGGATTAAGAAAGGAAAATACCTTTTCATTCCCCCACAAAGATCAGTGCATTTTCTGTGTTGGAAGAACCTTACCAGTTTTGGAGAGCTGAAACAGGGTTTGCATTACTTCTGTAGCTGCCTGACACTGTGTAACTTTCCTGAGCTGGAACAACCGTTGCATCTCAATGAGAAAAACCTATCTTAGGACATTATAAGCCATCTCATTCATGTGTCTTACACATACTTGGTTGTTGCCAAAACATATACAGCGTATACAACATATTTAAGAGTGCGCTCATCCTAAAAGTACCAGTAAATAATTCTTTTGAGCCTGTGATAGGTTTTAATATGTCATGTACAATTATAGTGGGAATGTGTGTGTTTTGGGGAGAAAAGAGTATGCCTTTCTTTCTTTCTTTTTTTTGAGATCAATGTGGGAGAGTATCTGGTTATGTTAAGGAGGCCTTTTCCTTTACTTCCTAGAGTAGCTTAAGTGGAAGTATTCTGTTGCAGATGAGGGAAGAGGTATTTTTAGAAATAAAAAATCGTAAAAGTATTTTAGATGAGGCTTTTTCACTTAATGGCCAGTAGTTGTCTCTGAGTGCTCTTGAGTCTGAACAAATGCTGTTCAGCATTCCCTGGAAAAGTGTCACAAAGATTGGAACGCAGTGGGAGAAATATTACGTGCTAGAGCCTTTTCTTACTGAGACTGCTCAGCAAAGTGTTGTTTCCATTATGTTCCTCCTAAAGTTTTCACAGTTCCTACATTTCCGTGGTGTTAAAGGTGGATATGTTTTTTTCACTTCAGGTATTTTAGGTACTTGCAGAGATCGGCCACGCCACAGTGATACAGGTCTGCTGCAGCTCATGCAATCTTGATTGCCTTGTGTTGAGTAATGGTTCACAAATACCACACTGCCTTTCAGTGCAGCCTGGCACTAATGCTGGCTGTTAATAATTTTTCTAACAAAACTTGCAAGTTTGTTTTGCATGTAAGGCTTGCAAGTTTTTTATTTAATTTTTCTATTTCTCAATATGAAATGAAACGGCAAAGATATGCATGTTTGCCCCTCAGTGCTAACTAACTACTGCAAGCATTTGCAACTGGAAGAGTAATGCTGCCTGTGGTCTCACCCTGGGGAATAGCACCATTGTCGTGGTCATGTTTTAAGTTAGTACCAGTATGTTACACAAGTAGTTTTGGTAAGGTTACACAATGAGAAGAATAGAGACCTTCACAATCTTTTTGATTTCACATAGTTATTATCAAAGATTATGGTGAATATGCTAAGTAGTGTTATTAGAAGTAACTTAAAATGGATTTACAGGTCTTTTTAAAGCAGATATATTTCTCTGTTGTCTTTCAGAGTATCTGCAGACAAGTGTCAAAGATTTAGTTGCTGTTTACTTTTGCTAGTCCTCAGGCCAGCAGAGTTTCTTCTTGTAAAGGAACATCAATTAATTAGTTGCAGATTGCTAAATGCACTGGGATTACATAGGTATTTTTGAAGGTCTGATTGAGTTAGCTACAACTCAGTATTATGTGAGAAAGACCCTAATTTCAGAATTGAGACTGAGTTAGTAGCACTGGAACAAGACAAAGACAAAAGCAGCATACTTTTAAAACTCAAATCATTCAATGAAGCATCCTTAAAAGGGTTGGCCTTTTCTATTTGTTTGTAAGTGTAAATAACACTTTTTTTTGTTCTCTTCCCCTTTTCTGGTAGGAAAGTCTAGGTGGAGGGGGAGTTATCCTTTAATGAGTAAACTATGGAAAATAAAGTTAATAATTATACTGCTGTGCGTACTGTGTTTCTGACATAGATCTGTGGGTTACATACTTCTGTCTAACATATTCCAGTAATTTTGACAATGTCAGCCAGTATATATATTTAAAAATACATTCTGGAAGTAGTTGCTTGAAGTACCAGCTCTTACTTCTTTCTTTATTACTGATTAGCAGGACATATTTTCTCTGGTCAGTGAATGATCTGTTACTCCACACAGAACTACTTTTCAAGCTCGCTGTTTTCTGCCATGGAAAATATTTGATGTTTGCCAGGTCACTGTGGCAGAACTCAGTATAGCTACATAAAGTGTGTAGGCCTGCATCTCTAGTGTGACTGGTGATCTTAATGATCCTGGTTTCAGCATACCTGATTTGAAACACTTGGAAATGGAGAGTGGTTTTAAAGATGTGTAACTTTTTAGAAATTAGGCCCTTTTTCTATTCTGTCTATATTGGCAACTGTAATAGCAATTTTTATTACACAAACACATTTTCACAGCAGTTCTGACAGGGACTTTGAAGCTTGAATTGCATTTAGTCTTAATTATTATTCAAAGAAAAGAAGATCAGTGCTGTCAAATAAAGGAAGCCTTCCTTTGAGATGACATTCAGAAACATTTTGCAGCCCTGTCAGAAAGTTTCATTCTCTGTGGTTACAACTGTGGCAAGGTAATAATTTACTGGAGTTTACTTAATTGAAACAAAATCGCTGGAGGGAAGAGGAGGGGTTCTTATCTTTTAAAATTGCTTAGTGATATGTAGAAGCTCATTCCTAGAATCTGTAAGGTTTTTCAGGTCACTTATTTATTATGCAGAGATGTTTTTTGCTTCACGAAGCTTCTGTTGCCGTGGCATTAGAACATGCCAGCTACGAACAGATTTGCTTTCCAGATCCATCAAACATTCAGCCTCTGCAGTAAGTATTCCTTCAGCTTCATAGAGAAAACTATTTCATGCAATATTTTAGAGATGCACTAATTTTGTGTCATGTAAATCAGCATGTAAAAAAAAGATGTGTATGTGGCTGAGTCTAAGTAGTACCAGTATTATTTGTATTCTTGAAGTACAGCCAAACATTAGTCATATTTAACAAAACATACACTGTAAAATTGGATTAATCTTCTAAACCATATGTATGTTTTTAAATACATACAGTACAGATTACTTAGTCAGAATTCTCTCTTAACTCTCTTTTGCTCTGTGTTAAGAAGTATGATTTCACCTGTCTTTATGGTTTTCTTCCCGAGGACAAATAAAAGGTGTCCTGTGTTGAATTCCTCTGATGTTCATGTCCTATTGATGAGGTCAGAATCAGATCTGTAGAGGAGACATCAGCAGAAAAGTATCTGTTTAATTTTATAGCTTCCCATTCTTCAAATCACAATGTATTTGGTGTATTCATTACTATAAACAGCTTGAGTACAAAAGTGTACCTGCTGAATAATGTTTCCACTGTGAGTCATTTCCATTGATTCAAAGTCGAAACTTGGAATATAATGGTAATGCTGACATTTTCTTCTCAGAGTACAGTGGCTAGAATATGGTTTTCGAATCTTACAGACAGTAACAATAGCTGGCAGTGGTAAAAGGCACTAAAACTCTGTTGTTTGACCCAAAGAAACAGGAGTGTCTGGGGTACTGAGGGACTATGTAATTCCTATGTAATTTTTTCCCGGTATCGAGTTGGTTTACAAAAATAGATAAGAGCTTGCACTTTTTTTGTTTGCCCATAGAAATAAATCTGGTTTTCTTTTTCCTAAATTTCTTTTCTCTTTTTACCTTAAAAATATCACAACTATCTCAGAGGTTTTTCTCTGCCTCTATATAGAGTAGTCATTGGAAGTGTATTCTACAGGAGTTTTTCAATACCTTAATTTAAGGTCTGAATATACAGCAAAAACATGTTCTGTTGTGGGTTTTTAGTGTTGTACATAGATACTTTAAAGTTTTAAAAATCTGAATGAGAATAGGAAATGTCTTTGCTCCTTTCCTCTTACCCATCAATTTAACAAATAAAATTACATTGCAAATGCTTACTTTCCAAACTGGACTGAGCAGGAATTTGGCTAGAAATAGCAGTCTTTAAGTTTTTAGCATATCATGGAAAAGAAAAATAAAGTATATACAATATTTTTTTCTTTTTAGGACATCTGTTAAAGCTCATGAGCTAAATTATGCCCCTCCTCCATCCTTGCTAAAAGTTTAGTGGCTTTAGATAATGATGAATGAGAATTTAGGACATTTTTCTGTATTTTCTTGTAAGTCTCAATTCAAGCTGTTATGGAAGCTTTAATGAAAGAACATGTCTATAATTTTGTGTAACTACTGAATTCAGCTGGCAGTGGTATATCTGAGAAAGCATGAAGGAGGGTTTGTCATGCAGAATCCAACAATATCGTACTTTGTCTTTCTTAACAAAACCCTTCTGTCTGTGCATTTTGATCTTGCAGACAATGGCCTTCAGACACAAAAACACAAGGCGGATTGAAGGCCTTGATAGCAATGTGTGGTAAGTAAAAGGAAAATATCTGCAAATTTCAGAAAATCTCTTTGGCTGACATATTTGCTTTCCAAATTGATAATAAGGTACATGGCAGTTACTATCTCTGCTGGAATAAACGTGGTACCTGTTTAGAAGCAGTGAACGAAATTCAGTTAAAGGTGTGATTGTTACTTTTGAGCTTTAAATATTAGGCTTAGATTTCTCTTCATCCAGTAAACCACATGACACAAGTATAACTCTTGGGCATGGTAGTTTCGCTGACTTTCAAATTTAACTGTTAATTCTGTTGAGTAATGTATTTCCATTACACTTGATTTGTGTTTACCAAATAAGTCAGATTTCTTTCTAAAGCCCTCATACTTGTCTTTATAATTTAGTTCATTATTTTTAATACTAGTGCTTCTAGGTATTAAATTGGTCTTAAAGCAATATTGCCATCACTAATAAATATGGAATTTTCTTAGTGATGAAATCACTATTATGGGCTTACATTAGTTATATGTATATATGTATATGTGCACATATACACAATGTGTTTTGATCATTCAGCCTTAAGCTAATTTTTAGCAATGTGTTTTCATTTTTGGCAGAACTGTAATACTGTGTGGAGGGCTTTTAGTTTAGTTGTTTTTTTTTTTTTTAATCTTGTTAACATTTTGATAGGGAGAAAAGAGTAAAATGTAAAGCTGACCTGTGAAGGGATTAAGGAAAAACTGTTCAAGAATCCTAACATTTATATCTGGTAGGCTACTAGGAACAGTTAATGAGCAGTCTAAACCAGTCTGTTGCTTAAAATTTAAAAAAAAAAATTATAGTACTCAGAGGTGACTGGGTAGTTTAAATGACACCTTCATTTGACAGAATTTAGACTTGAAATCACTTAATGCATTTGCACATCTGAGCACAGTCCTGCTGGCAGAAAAGTTGTTCTGTGGATGGAGAAAGTCAAATATTTTTTTGGGTGCCCTATGACCCCTGTGGTTACTTACCATTGTCCCAGCCCTCAGTTCTCCCTGTGAACACTCTACTTAAACCCATTGCCACTGCTGTGAATTTGTCTGAGTGAAATACTTTTTTTTGCCTTTTAATCTTAATAAATGAAAATATAATTTTATTTGTTGTGTTAACTTCAAGATGTTTTTTGCTTTAGGGTTGAATTTACAAAAGTGGCAGCAGATCCCTCTATTGTTAACCTTGGTCAAGGCCTTCCTGATATATCCCCTCCCAGTTATGTTAAAGAAGAGTTGGCAAAGGCAGCAGCAGTTGACAGATTGAACCAGTACACACGAGGCTTTGTAAGTATTGTGGAACTTAAGAACCCAAGTTCAGTGGAGAATGTGACACAGAGGAAAAAACTGACTTTGCTTTAAATTGTTTTTTATCTGTAGATTGTACTGTTATGTCTCAAATTAAGTTGATCCAGTAGCCTTATCTGTTACTAATGACTTTCTTCTGGGTAGGCTTCTTCAAGGCAAATCCCTCAGCTAGAGCAAAATGGTAGAGCATGTCTGGGATAGACAGTCTCTGAAGAGTGAATCCACAGCTTAAAGAGTGTAGATTATACATTTTACATTTACCTCTGTGTAAACATAAATCAGTATAATGGTAGAATGAGAAAGTACTGCTTGAGACAGAGCCTCTATAATGAAGAAAAGATTCACCTGTAGCAATTAGTAGATTTCACTGGAGACCAGGAAGGGATGAAAAAAATAAGTTTTTGCCCCCTGGAAGATAGTCATGACCCATTCTGGAAGTTGGCTTGTAGAGTTCATGTCTTTTGCTGGGTGTGAGTGTATGGCATTTATCATTGTCCAGGGCAGGATATTCCAGTGACTATTACTGTTTTACTATGACCACTTCTTTGTTTGGTTTGCCTATCTTTTGTTTTGTGGTAAAGGTAAACTATATTGCCCAACTGAGGATCGTGCGTCAGGATTGCTACAAGATCCTAAGGCATTTATCTATCTTGTCCAGCTGCTGTACTGTAGCACACTTTACCAGCTACTAAGAAGAGAATTAACTCTATCCCAGCTGAAACCAGGCCAAGCCTGCCTTCTGACAAAGATTCACAGACTGATTCTCTAAAACTATTTGCAAATCAAGCATAAATATAATTTCCTAATTCACGCAATTATTCAGTATTTACTTTTATCACTTTATTCTTCATATCCAAAAGGTTTCATAATTGCCATGATAATTATGAATGTTGAAAAACATATTATCCTGTAAATAGTAATTAAAGTGGAATTTTTACCAATATTCCCATCTTCAGCCTTCTTACTTCCTCTGCAAACTTCTGCACTTCTAAGGTTTTTGAGCACAGGTGTTTGTGGTAGCAGAGGTGAGAGGGATGAGAATGAATGATCTCCATCCATCTGATAATTGAGCTCTCATTGACTGTAGGGCTGGGGCCTAATGTGACTTGGGTGCTGTAGCATTCCTGTCTTGCCATGACATGGCAAGAAATGGCTGTCACTTGAATCAGCAGTGACTTGTAAGCTTAATTTATGGTAATGTTTTTGTTTACAGCAGGGTTCAAGATTTAATGCCTTGTCTGTAGAGGTATAATGTTCAGTATTGTAGAGGATTTTTGTTACGTAGTTGCCTTTTCTCAAGGAGCTGTTTTCTATTTCTAGCAAGTATCCCAAAAGAAAAAAGATTTTTACAGCAGGAATTCTGCAGTTTTCCTGAGTACACTAAATTGTGCCTTCTTGTTTCCACGTTGTATATGATCTTTGTTGCATGTTTATTTTCTTGTTCTCTGCACATTTTGAGAACAGTGTGTTAACTGCCGTGTCCCTGGAGGGGACACAAATGGTGAATAGTGCTCTGAGATTTGGGATGTGACTACATGAATCATTATTCTGATTACAAGTGCTGCTTATTAGCAGTATATAAACAGAATAAAAATATTTCCCTTGCACCAAATACTTTTTAGTTGAAAGATAAGGAAGAAAACAGAGGGAGCTGAAAGAGACTTGAAAGGAGGTGAGGGTGAATTGGTGTCAGAGTATTCCCTTCTCTCCTCCTATCTCTTGTCCTAGCTGTGGTATAGGCTACCTGGAGCTACTCTGAGATGTGATAATAAGATAGAAATTAAAAAGCACCAGATAGAAAAAAAATTTCCTAGTAGATACAAATAAATTGAAACCACTCCTTCCTAATGTGCCCAAAGTTTAAAACATGCTACCTGTTAACAGCCATTAACACTGAGGGCTCATGTAATATTTTTCTATTTCAAAATGTACTATTTTGATATATGTGGAAAACCCCCAAACACAGGCTTTGTACATTGTTGGACACACCAATCAGTTACATTTGTTTGCTTTGAACAGGGCCATCCGTCCCTGGTGAAAGCCTTGTCCCAGGTGTACGAGAGAGTTTGTGGAAGAAAGATTGATCCTCTCACAGATATCCTGGTGACCGTGGGAGCTTATGGATCTCTCTTTAGTACAATACAGGCGTTAATTGAAGAGGGAGATGAGGTAAGTTTTTATTGCAAATATTCATGTATACATGCAGAAATGAGAATTTTCCTGATTTCTTATTTGTCCACTTTTAAATATAAGTTCATGTTGGGGCTTCTTTCTATCTCCATTAGTTTGATTTGTTGCAGTTGTGCATCTGACTTATGGTTTCAGAAGCTGTGATGAGGAGCCTATCTTTTGGATGTCTACCTATCATTCAGCAACTTACAAACACCTTTCTTTCATACTTATGGTACCTGTAGCAGTTTCTTTATCACTGTTACTGGTAGGTGACACAGTGCACACTGATTTCTTACTTGAGAAAGCACATCGGCTGTGTCTGCAACAGAGGACTAAGGGTGGTGCAAAGAACCGTTGATGTTTGAATGAACTTTATGTACCACATTCTGTTTTGGACCATTGCATGGTAGCAGCATAGGTAGCAGAAAAGCAGAAAAGTCCTTCAAAGAAAGGATTGTTAGTTTACTGTACTAGCTGTGATGAGTCATCCCTTCATCATGACTAATGTCTGCCTTTTTGACATGATACTAGAAGTCATTTTATGGGAATATTTCTATACATAGTGGACAAAACCTTTTCGTGTTGTCATGTATTTTGCTTTCAGTATTTTGTTTGTTTTGCTTGTATATTGTATTCTCATCTGTATCTTCCTCTTCTGTTGCTCTGATAGTCATTTCTCTTTTGTTTGTAATAGTTCTATTAGCCTTTGCTTTTGGTGAGATTTTTGTTTGATTTGTTTTCCTATTATCTAACCTCTAAGCAGTTTTTCTACATTTTGTCCTCTTTTTCCATCTGAAAATTTTCTTCTGATAAAATCTGAGCTGTTCTTCTGAGATTTCTAGATACTTGGAAATCTTGGCATTTTATGGACAGAATTAAGGCAGCTCTGCTGTGGTTCAACAGTTTGCTGTTGCCATCTCCCATTTTTGCATCTTTGCCTTGCACCTTCAAATCTGTGTCTAGGACATAGACTGTAGTATTGTAACTGAATAGTTGTAATGTGTAACTATGGATGAACAGCCTGTGTGTGTTGTCAAAAATGAGTAGTGCTCATCATACTTAGCCTGAGGACGTTGTTGTGTGATGCTCTAAAAGAAGGAATATTCTGAAACGTGATATCATTGTATCTGGAGCAACAGAAACATTAACAAGTTATACCACCAACGTAAATCTGAAAATATGATGGCATCATGCATGGTAAATTCTCTGTTTCTGATACTGATTTTTGTCATTTCAGGTAATAATAATAGAGCCATTTTATGACTGTTACGAGCCAATGGTAAGGATGGCGGGTGCAAAGCCTGTTTTTATCCCACTGAGATGTGTGAGTAGCTTTTTAAAAATTATTTATCATATGAAGTTTCTCATCTGTACTCAATACAGTTTGATGAACACCTTCTATGTGATGCTTTTTTGTACAGTTTTTTGTAACATCCAATTACATAAAAATGAGATGGATTGCTGTAGTGTAAGTCTGAGACAATGATAATCGAAAGCAGATAGAATATTTCATTAGTGTCAGAGAAGGTGCAACAATGTTTCTCATTTGCTTTAATTTGTGCATTCTGAAAGCTGATTAAAATTGATTTTTTCAGTTTTAAGTGCAAATAATGGATGGGCGATTGCATACCAGTGCCATTTCTGTATCTGTTGGTTTTCAAAAGATTTTTTCTGATCCCTTCAGCAACTCCTACAATGAGAGAATACAGTTTCTTTTCCAAAATCTGCTTTCTAAATAAGGACATTGTGTAGTAGATGTATTTGCTATACATACAAAATTACTGTTTCCTTTATTGTTAAAAAGGACTAATTTTGCTATGGGTTAATTGTCAAATTGGTGCTGCTGGCATTATGCTGGCAGCTTGCAAGGATTCCTCTGGATGCAAAGCGTTGATCTTGTTGCCATTGCCTTGCACAACTGGCAGCTTTGCGTGGGCTGAGGGGCTGTTTAGGCAGGACTGGGGAATGAACTCCCTGAAATCAGTACAACACAGAGGGACAGAACCTCCACAGCTGCAGTGGGAGTAGGTGAGACTGTTCCTCTGGATGACCTCCTTCTAGGGATGTTTTGAATGACAGGGTTCCTCCAAGTATTTTCTGTTTCACATTCTTGTTTTTGATCTGACTCTCTCCCAGTCATGTAGGTGTCACAAAGTTAGTGTGTCCATGCTTTATGTTCTCCATACCAACTGGCCCAAGCTTCTGTTATCCATGTGTAATACCACAGGGACACTTGTATTGTGTAGTGTATAAATCCAGAGCCTCAGTGGTGCAGATTTTTAACTCTATTTTCATGTGTTCAAGGAAGAGGAAAAGATTTTGAATCCCTTCAGTGGTGACGCTCCCAGTCAAGCATGCACACACTTGCTCTAGTATTTGGCAAGGCTGTAAATGCTCCTGCCATGTGACAGGGCTTTCTGCATTACACACTGTAATGATCAGCATGTGTACAACAACATCCTGGAAACCAATTCCTGCAGAGGCTTTGAGACAGACATTGGCTGAGAGAGGACAGCCACTGTCACAATAATTTACCTTGCTCTTAGGCATTCCTGCCTGTTCCTAGAACTGCCTTCTCCCAGGAGCGCAGAACAGAGTGGATAAGTTGTCAAGTGTGGTTATGAAAGTGTGTGAGGGTGATAAGTTAGGCATCTCTCTTTAGGCTGTTGTATTCAAGTACTGTATAAATTTATTGTTTGTTTTTGTTTTTTTAGAAAAATAATGGAAACTCTGCATCTAGTGCTGATTGGGTCTTAGATCCTGCTGAACTTGCAAATAAATTTAATTCCAAAACAAAAGCAATTATTCTGAATACCCCACACAACCCTATAGGCAAGGTAAGAGTCCTGCTTTAACATTACTGTAATTTCAAAGAATGCCTTAAATACTATAATTAATGCATTGTCCCCTACTTTTTTGTATCCCAGGTGTTTACCCAAGAAGAGCTCCAAGTAATAGCTGATCTCTGTATTAAACATGATACCCTGTGCATCAGCGATGAGGTGTATGAATGGCTGGTGTATAAAGGGAATAAGCACATTAAAATAGGTACTGATTTTCTGTGGTATCTTAGAATTGGTTGTGGAATGATGCTGTAAACTTGCCTCTCAGAGATAATGCTTGCTGAAAGGAGCTCAAACTTCAAGCTTTGACTATTTTGCAATGTTTAGAGTCTAAGGAGGAGAGCCCCTCCCTTTTCTGGAAAGTATTTTGAAGAATAATTTCCAGATAGAATTTCCAAAGCTCTTAAGTGACTTTGGAGCAGATATTCATAGAAACCAGTGAGACTGATGCTCATAAGTCAGTTATGATCATATGAATATCCCATCCTTATTCAGTGTGGGTCAAGTATAGCTTCTGTTACTGCATGTGTATTGGACTGTGTTTTACTAAAGAACTAATAGAAGGAACAGGGATTAGAACTTCCTTCTCAAAGTATTGTAGAGATAATCAATGAGGGAAATGGATAATGAGGAACACAATAATTTTTACTCCACTAATTATAAAAATTAAAAAGAAGTATAAAGGTCAGCGTGGAGATAGTGCATGAGCAGTGTCCCTCCGAAGTGCAGAGACAGTGTTAAATAATGGACATTGGATTCAGTGAACTAAGTCACTGCAGGTGCACTGTGAGAGCACGTTAAAGTTTTCAGGCAGTGTTGCTACAGGGATGAAGCACTATTGCAAGAACAAACCAGAAAAACGAACATAATGTAATGTCCCTCTCCCTCGTTTTACTTCTTGATCCCAGTTTTACTGAAGCCAGCGGAATCGCTCCCACTGTCTCAGAAAATTTAATCTAGTGCAGGGTACTGAGCTCTTTCCCCAGATCCATAACGCTACAGCCAAGCATTTATGTAAGAGATTCTGGTGTGGTGGTCTTAGTTTGGCTCTCCTGATGTATTTGAGCTGGCTGAAGTCCAAAACTTCTTATCTGTACAGATGTTTTGTTTCTGACGGTAGCATCTTGCATGAACTGTCTGTTAAGATAGTTACTGTTGTAATGAAGACACATTTCAGTCATGTGCAGTAGGGGCATCTAGTTGAGAATAAACAATGAAATCAAGACACATAAATATAAATTAGACAAGAAAAAGCTTAGCTTTTTTCCCAGATTTGCCACTGGTTGAATGCTGAATAACTTTGCTTTTATGCTTCAATTCCATATTTGTAGAGTGGCAAAAAACCCCTTTCAATTAATGGGGGCTAATTAATTGTAAAACCAGACTCTTATAAATAATAAAAAGGAAATTGTATCTAAATGACCTTGCAATACTTATTAGCTCAGCCTTACAGTTGCTGACAGTACATTGATTATATTGGCCATGCATAGGCTATGAGTCTGTTTTGAGAGTGACCTAATTCCATGGCTGTTGTGGTTGCCTTAATAGTGATACCTTCTCAAAAACATGGAAAGACATGGAAAAAGGGGAATATTTTGGGTACACTCATGTGATAGTAATATGAGTCACTGCACCCTCACAAGTTAACTCTGTAACTAATCACGTGTCCCAGTTGCAAAGTAAAATCACCTAAATTAAAGCTTTCTTCATGGGCTTAGCAGGTATTTAATACAAATAGCTATCCTCAGAACCAAAATCTCTGTGGGTGGTGTAAGGTAATCCATTTTGCGTTGTAAAAGCAGCAGGTCCAAACACTCATGTTGTCAGTCACACTTTGTTTTAGTGGACAGGTGAAGAATTCTTAATGTCATTGGCATCAGTATTGTCATCTAATGCTTCAAACCAAAACATGTTCCAGTTGAACAAAAGGCATTCTGTAGATCAGCATAAAATATAAAAATACTGCGTAATGAAAATGCAAGTTAAAGCCTGGGAAATTGGTCGGCTAGGTTTAGGTGCATATTCCCTAATAGATCCCGTGATATCATCTTCAACTTTAGTGTTAAAAGTAGTATAAAACTTTCAGGGTAACTGTAAACAATAACATTATTTCAGTAAAAGAAATAAGATCTGCTCTTTTTAAACTTAAGTTGATTAGATTTCTTATTTCTTTTAAGTCTACAAAAAATAATACAATAAAAATGAGTGTGTTATTTCACTGTTTATAAACTCCTATGTTTCCATATTAACCTCTACATATTCCATTCAATGCAGTGACACTTTTTTTGTGGGAGATACAAAACAGATATTGCATCAATTTACATGTTCTAGTGGTGGTTCCTTAATACAATTTAACAGGGGTTGCTAGCCACACATCATAAAATTAATACAGTCTTTGTGCTGTCACTGAAGCAGTTTTCTGTAGCATAGAGCACTTCATCATGTCTCATCATCTGACTCTGAATAATGATTAGGGTTGCAATGGCAGATTTAGAGATTGCATCTCATAACTGAGGATTCTGAACAAGCCTCTGAACAAGCTGAGTGCCATCCCAGGTAACAGGTTTATTATATGTGTTAGTTTTGCACTTTATTAGTTTTTAAATAAAGTAGTCAGACTTGGTTGTAGTGTATGTAATGTGCTATATAGTTACCATATGGCACAGAGAAATCCCCCTCTCTATTTAAAACTTGTAAAAGCGTCTTTCCCTATGCCCTTGTGCTGCTGCTGTTGTTTGAAATGCTGTTACATTCTATCTCCAAGGCTGAATACCTATGAGTGTGTGGTAAAACAGTCTCACTAGAGGCTGTTAGTTTTGAAAGCCAATTATTTTTGTGGTCTATGAGAGTTTGGGTGCCTTTAGGAAGTGATCTGTACTCTTGGTCGAGCTATCTAGAAGATGCATCTGTTCAAATTGCCTTTTTGTTCTCAGGGTCACAGAGCAGTTAAGTCAGTATGGGTGGGCTAATAGGGATATCATTTTTTTCCATGCTGTTTGGTTTTTCTTCTTGGCAATTTTGCTCAAAAAATTACAGTATATTTTTTCCTATAACTGCAAAGACTTATACCAGGTCTAATGCAAATAACTGCTGCAAAAACTTCTGTGTGAAATACAGTGGTTTAATTTGGAAAATTTCATTCATTGGTCTCCTTGGAGAGGGGATTTAACAATTGACAGATTCACTGGTAGTGGTTCTAGTATACAAATGAGGTGAAGATGGATGTTGGTGACCACTGCAATTGCAACCTCGTCTAACACAAAGTCCAACTTCGTGTCTCAGACTTAAGTGTGTCTTGATTTATCTGTTTCTGTTGCAAATTGATTAAGTTAAAGAGTCCAAATGGAGCTTCCCAGAAGCAATATACAGAAAAAAAATGGCAAACTACAGGAAGAGACCTTTACTCTGTTATCTCCTTGGAAAGGAAACAAAGGATTTTGGTCTCCTGTCAGATACAACTGCAGAGACAGAGACAGGCCTCCATGCCTCCCTTAATCCTTGCAGACATCTTTAGCTAACTGCTACTGTCAGTGAGTTCCAAGCCTGTTCAAATTACATAACATAGCATAGTTTATTTACTCACTCTGATAGTTTTCTGATGTTCTGCTGTTTAGTTCTGGGTTGGAAGTCTGAGTAGTTATCTTCTTTTTGTGATGTCTGAGACAGCCAGTGACACTGGACAATTCTATTCAAGTGGGTTACAGTACCGGAGTTAATGTTGTGTATGTAATGTTGTGCTATTGTCAGGCATCAGAAATAATTCTGACCTAGGATAATTATGCATTTTTGCTGAGGAGAACTAACATGTAGTTTTAAAACTGTGCCTCTTATTTTCTGCCTCTTTTTATCTCCTTCCATTAATCCTTACCTTCTTTTCATGCTAAAAAGCATTGGCCCATATATCCTTTCTCATTTGTTGCAATTGCTGTAATTTTAGAATATTCTCATTGCTTGCTTGAGATGCTGCAATGATATATGAACATGCAGCTCTGAGCTAGGGGCAATAACAGTCCTTTAGACTACATGGGATGTGTGAGTTCACCTGTACCCAATTAATTTTGTTTTATATACAGCTACGTTGCCAGGGATGTGGGAAAGAACAGTAACTATAGGAAGTGCTGGGAAAACATACAGTGTAACTGGCTGGAAGGTAAGAAGGCTCAATATGAAAGACTTCAGTTGTATAAATAGCAGAATGCATTTATTACACTAAAAAAGCTTCTGTTTTTATGACTTGTGTTTTGAAAGCTTCTGGCAAATCTCCATGTCTCCAAAATAGGACAGTATCATTCAGTTGGAGCAATTACCTGTCTTTAACAGCCATGTTGTAATTATCTTCTTGTCTCTTGATTGATAAGCTCTTATGAGGAAAAAGCCCTAAAAAACCCACTACAATATGATTTGTTCAAAACCAGTCAAGATTCTTGGATTCTTGGATATTATGATATTTCAGTTTCCCAGTTTTGTGGTGATATGGTATATTTTGGAATGGCTCATATTTCTGTGAAATATTTTGCTTAAAATGAAAAACTTGAGACATTGGCTAATTTTCATTATTTGTTAATTTTATTATGCTTGCTTTCCTCCCTTAGCTTGGTTGGTCCATTGGCCCCGAAAACCTGATTAAGCATTTGCAAGTTGTTCACCAAAACACACTGTATACTTGCCCAACTCCATTACAGGTATGTATTGATGGGGCAGAGGAGGTTGTTTTCTGGTGTAGGAAAGCTGTTGGCCTCACTGTAATAAAACAGTAATCACAACAACGAATCTTTAGTTGTCAAAATAAATATTCTGGAATGTAAGAAGAGGAAATAAATTTGATCAGTTCACCAGACATTTAAAAAAACCCCAATCTTGCGGTTTCTTTCTTTTTTCTCCTGCAAACTCCTCCTTGCATAAAACTGACAATCTTGGTGGCTTCCTAGCAGATACAAATATAAGTTGTTGCAACAAGGTCTTGTTTTACTGAGCATTAACTCTGTCTACTAGTTTCTAGTATTTTATGGTACATTATTATCAATAATTTCAATTTAGCTTCAATTCAGATGGTAAACCCTTGTGTCAAAGACTATGACTTCCATACATGATTAGTGCCTAGCAAAAGATTGGGTGCTTTGGGTGTTGCCACAGCACAAAGTAACAAGCAAATTACAGACTTGGATGTAGCTTGTGTAATTTGTGTGCTGATTCGCTTAATGAGGGCCAGGATTGAATAAAAATCCACATGATTTCAGTAGGAAGTGAGTGTCTGTGAGTTTACTGAGTGTTCATGAGTACTTTGAACATTGATTATGTTTCCAGGAGGCTTTGGCACAAGCATTTTGGATAGACTATAAGCGCATGGACGACCCAGACTGCTATTTTCACTCGCTGTCTCGAGAGCTGGAAAGCAAACGTGATCGGATGGCTCGGCTACTCAAAGAGGCTGGACTAAAGCCTGTCATTCCAGATGGAGGATACTTTATGATTGTTGATGTTTCCACATTAAGTTAGTATAAAGTTTATTAAAAAGGATGTGGAAAGTAACTATTGTTAATCTGAAAATGCAACTTTCATTTTAAACTGTATTCTCATTTCATGCTTCCATAACATGGTCAGAAGTACTCACTGGAACTGAAATTTTCTGTTTGACCTTAGCATGTGAGGTAGATTTTATGAGCTTCAGTAAAGCCTTTATGATCCTAACTACTGTTGGTGTTTTGCAAAACTTTGCCAAGTTTTTAGAGAGGATAAAGGAGGTGGATAGACATTTCTATTTTCAAAAGGTATACAATTATGAATACATTTGAGAGCCAAGCATCTGGCTTAGTATTCTCAGTTCATACCATTTGTATTTTCCTCTTGCTGGTCTTTTTTTGTTTGTTTCTTTGTTTTTCTTAATCTGGAGTCATACCCTGAAGGCTCTTTGAGACATTCTGATTTCTAAAGTGCAAAAGGCTACCAAAATTTACAAAACCTTTTGGAAATTCAGGTTGTGGTAACTTTGGAGGAAGAATTCCCACAGGGGAACATTCTCGAGTTTCACATTTTTCCCTAACTTGTCTTAATGGCACTTTTTATTCAGAGAGAAATGTTTAAACACAGCTGTACCTTGCAGCTTTACTATGTGCCAGAAAGTTTTAGGTACTCCAGTTTCACAGATGAGAAAACTGCAGTTGCAGGGATTATTGCAGTCCATGCAATAAATGCACCCTTCAGTACCCTTCACAGCCCTGATCCCTCAATAACCCAGGCTTCAAGACTTCTTGGAGTACTGCATGACTTTCTTTCAAGCGACGTGTCTGTATTTGCTTTGGATGGAAAGCAAGCGCTCAGGTCAGAATGGAAAGGTTCAATCTGTTGGCCCATTTTAATTATTATAATTTAAAAATTATATATGAAAATGAAAGCATGTATCTTTATTCTTAAGTATTAACTATAATAAAATGCTGTTAATGAATGCTTTCACAGTGGCGTCTAGGAAATGTTACAACATATTTGTTTCAAATTTATTTTTTTTAGATGTGGATCTCTCTGATGTAGATGAGAAACAACCTTATGATTATAAATTTGTCAGATGGATGATAGCATCTAAGGTAAGATGTCTGAGTCATATTCTGGTTTTAGAATTGCTTTTCTATTGAAAGCAAGAGCAGTGCAACTTAGTTATTAAATAATGTAGTAAAGATGTTCCATTCAAAATATTATTTGGTGTTGCTGATAGTTATGTGACTAAAATACTGCTGAATATGCTGAAAAGGTACCTTGTACATCTGTGTTACACCCCAGCACTTTTTTTTGGCATGCTTAAATGTTTGTTGAATAAAAGTACCTTTGAAATGTTTTGCCTAAGAAAAGTAATTTGAATTTAGAAAAGCCTAGCTTGTGCATATGACACCAAACCTCCTCTTTCCATCACATGTTGGGAGGGAGAGCTCTAGAAATGCAATAGTAAAATCATCAAGCTTAAAACAAACTTCTTACACACATATAAATAAGCAAATGCTATTTCTGTTTTATGTTTCAGAAGCTGTCAGCAATTCCTCTTTCAGCATTCTGTGGTCCTGAAACAAAGAAACAGTTTGAAAAATATATACGTTTTTGCTTCATTAAGGTAAATTTATGTCCTGAAAAACAATGCAGTGCAGAAATCTGCAAAAGACCGACTGTTACATTTTTCCCAGGATCTCTTGAGTTGAATGTTTTTAGGAACAGAAAGTTAGCTTGGTGTAAAATTCAGCACAAAGTAGCTTCAACTACTGTCTTTTTGCTGAGGGACTTTACACCATGAATATGGGTGGCATGGCTAAGAAGGGCAACTGTCAGAAAGTAACTGGATGGGTAACCATTTTTTGTCTTACTGTATTGATTTTTAAAAACATTCTTGACCAGTGGTGAAAGTGAAAATTAATGAGACAGGTAAACTATCAACATGATTTCTATAATACAGAGCAGAGAATAATTGTACAGCAGAGTGGTATGCCTCATGCCCATTCAGTGTCCAACAGAAAAACAGTAAAGAGGTCACCTTCCAGTTTAGCTCACTTGCTTGAAAATACACAGGGTTTCACACAAGCTCCGAATTACAAAAGAAAACATGTTTTTTTGTGAATTAGCTGATTTTTGCCATTTTGTGAACTCCTCCTTTACACATTTTCTTTGCCCTGTTGAGTCTGTTCTTGAAAAGACTGAAAGACTTTGGGGACAGGTAGGTAAGCTTTGATAAGTCCAAAGCCCTAAGATGTTTCCCAGTTTTTCTGTAGCAGAGTCAGCATAATGGAACATGAGCCAATCCTTAACTGTTCCACGTAAAGATCAGAGCTTTGGCCTGAACCAGTAATGAAGGGGAGTTTCCCCTTGTGTTGCTTAGTTCTTTTGATGAGGTGTAAAGTCTTTGGTATAAACTCAGCCACTAACAACCAGGATGAAACTTGCTGCTTGTAAATGTGGCTTGTCTGCGATGAGCAGCACTAATGGTTTTGGACTAATCATGTTGGACAACCTGTATGACTCACCAGGTTGTAGCCAAGCTACACAACTGGCCAATGGATAGATTACTCATATTTGGGGGGATTATGTTTAAGTGGTTCACAGCATAACATGGTTGCATGTAGATTAAAAAATCCCAACTGTACACATAGGGATTAGGAAGGTATAGGAACAAGGAAAGTATAGAGACAAGCTAGCATGTCTCCAGAACAAAGCTGCCAAGTTATATCACTGTATTAATGCCAGGCATTTATATAAGTATTGCTTTCATTAAATGTGGTAGTATGACTGCTGAAAAAATGTGTTATCTTTTAAATATATAAAGTAAATATTTTCAAGGAATCAGCATTGAATTCTTTGTGCAGTCCAGATTTGTGCTAATAACTGTTAGAGAAAAACTGGCTGACACGATATTTACAGCATGTGGGATGATATAATCATGACTGCCTCTCTCTTCAACTCCAGTAATAGTAATAGTAGTAATAGTGCAACTGTTCCTTGTTTTGCAGAAAGACAGCACACTAGATGCAGCTGAAGTGATTCTGAAGAACTGGAATAAGCAGACAGGCTGATTTTTCTTATTAACTCTTCCATATGGTATAATTATCTAATAGTAGGGGGGGTTTATTGAAAATTTAAGAACAAATTACTTAATACAATACAGAATTAACATGACATTGGAAATAACTTTTTGCTGCCATCTGCTGAGAAATTAAAACAATGATTTACCTAAAATGTGTGTAATGCAACTCAGAGGTTATTTTCTGTCTTTTCGAAGTAATTTACTTTTTTCCTAAAAAAACAAACCAAAACAAAAAATCCCAACCCTATGGGATTCACTTCTTTTACTGAAAGAAAAAATTATAGAACTCTGTGTAAAATAAGTAGATGATACAGGTATTTTAAAGCTTACAAGAAAAAAGTGGGAGGTATTTTTTAATGAGATAGCATAGGAACTAAAGAGAGAGACTTAGAAACATCATGGTTTGTGAAACCAAATAACCTGCAGTAGAGGGAGATTAAGACATGCCTCATATTAGATAATTGCAGTGACTTTCTACATACCTTTCTACCTACCTTGTCTGTGTACAAATTGCATCAGTTTAAATAAAATGAAAAGTGCTAAGTTGCATAATTACTACTTTATTTCCCACAATAGTCATGTGTGGTGTTCTGAAAGTATTCAGTCCTCAATAAAATTGTAAGAGTGGCATCTAGAGTAGGAATTCTATTTACTTATGTCTGCCTATGTATTTATTACACAGATGAATCTACAAAGCAAAATATAGAAGACTTTGCTTTCGATGCTCCTTCACAATCAGATGTACAGTGACATAATCAGTCCTGTCATTCTTTTTCCTACCATTTCACAACATAGGTAATTTCACACCAAACTTACTTCAAACTCTTTAGACCTAGGGGGACCATGGATGTTGGCCTAATGCTGTGCTATGGAGCTCAACTGGCTTTTTTCAAACACAGTAGATAAAGGACTGTTTCAAAAGAGGTCAATATGGAGAATTCCTTTCTAGTTGCCTCCTTTTTCAGTTCTCTCTGCAATCTTTTGATCTGTGGATGGGTTTCCCACTAGCAGAAGCAATCCAGGTAGGTAATCTCTTAAGGCTGTGTGCTTTGTTCTCCATGTTCTTTCTATGTTCTTCTTACAGGCTGTCCTGCTTTCAGCTGGGATAGAATTAATTTTCTTCTCAGGACCTGGTACAGTGCTGTGTTTTGGATTCAGTATGAGAATAATGTTGATAACAACTGATGGTTTGGTTGCTGCTAAATTGTGTTTATCCTATATCAAGCACTTTTTTGTGTCTCCTGCTTTGCCAGTGAGGAGGTACAAAAAAGAGAAAAAAGCTGGGAGTGAGCATAGCTGGGAGAGGTGACCCAAACTGGCCAAAGGAATATTCCACAGCACAGAATGTCATGCCCAGTATAAAAACTAGGGAGTTACTGGAAGGGGAGGCCAATCAGGGTTTGGGGATGGGGTCTGACATCAGTCAGTGTATGGTGAGCAACTGTATTGTGCATCACTTGTTCTTCTTTTTTTTATCCTTTCTATTATCATTAATATTATTTACTATTATTGTTCTTTTTTACTTTGTTTCAGTTATTAAACTGTTCTTATCTCAGCCCACAGGTTTTACTTTTGATTCTCCAACCCATTCTACCCGGCTGGGGGGGTGGGTGAGTGAGTGCCTGTGTGGTGCTTAGTTGCCAGCTGGGTTTAAACCATGACACAGGCCTTGTGGTGCAAAGTGTGATTAAGTTCAGTAACTGGTTTTACAAATATTTTACTCATTCTGTGATTGCACAGCTGGAATCTTAACCAAATTCCATCAGACTGTAACCATGGCTGGGACCTAAAAAAAGGTATAGAAACTGGACTATGAGAGCAGTCCAGTTAAAGTGGTTCACAGCATAACCTCTGCTAGGAATTAAAGCCTGAACTGGAGTCCAGTGCTGGAGGGCTTTGGTTTTGCAACAGTTCTTGTGGTTTCTCCTTCTCTTTGGCCTGGTGTTTGCTGCCAGGGTGGGTGCAAGGGGTAGAGACAGAAGGGGAGCTGATCACATGCTGCAGGAGTGTGCAGGGTAACACGGGGAGCCCACACAAGCCAGCGGGTGTGTGTGTGTCTGCTCTAGTCAGGCCGAGTCTGTGCATGGCCTGTTTGCCAAGGGCTTCCGTGAGTCACAGCCGGGCTGCCCGACACCTGCGGCTCCTGCAGCAACAAGGGGCAGGTTCTTCTCGGGAGTGAATCTGCGCAGTGGCAAAGCAGAACAGATGTAGCAGGAAAGGCAAGTAAGGGGGGAACTAAACTCGTCTCTTCTTCCCCTTTCTGGGAATTGTGTCTGCTTAGTTTCAGGGCAAAGAAAGAGTTGTGCGCCCTATGCAAACTTGGGGCAGTTTCGCTTACGCTTGTTTTCTGCAGTATTTCACTAAACTGCTGGAGTTTGCAGAGGAACAGCTGACCCTGAGTCACGCCCCGGGGGCAGCACGGCGGGCTTTGTGAAGGGGGTCTGCGGGCAGCCCGAGGCTGCTCCTCGTGGGCCTGGCCCCAGGGCGAGGTTCCAACCCGGGGCAGACACTTTAAATGACGGTCCCAATAAATCCTCTGATTTATTACAACAAGACTTTGGCCCCGAAGCCGCCCTCGGTAGCAGGGGGTGCACCCTCGGGCCCGCCCCCCGCTGGCATTACCCGGGCCCGCCGAGGGGCGGGGCCGCCCGTCCTCCCGTCCGCCCCCTCGCGGGACCCGTAGGAGCTCCCGGCGGCCCCGCCCGCCGCTGTCGGTATTTAACACCCGGGACGTTTCCCTGAGCCGTCTCGGGCACTGCTGCGGCACCGGCGAGATGGCGTCCACCAGCCGGTACGGGGGCGGGGGCCGAGGGAGGAGTGGGGGCAGCTCCGCCATCGCTCCCGGCCGCGGCACAGAGAGAAAATGGCCGCGCCGCCCCCGCTGCCGCTCGGGGACGGACCGGCGGCCATCGCCGGCCTCGCCCGGCCCCGGTGCCGCCGGCTCGGCGCGGCGCAGCCGGGCTCTCTCCGGTGTCCTGTGTATCGGGTCCGCCCCGTGCGCGGCTCCTGGGGCGGCGGGAGGACGGGAAGGGCGGCGGGGCGGCCGCGTCTGTCCGTCCGGGCCGGTCCGGGCGGCCCCGGCGGAGCGGCCTCCGAGGGGCCGAGCTCGTCGACTTTGCGTGTTCGTGTCGCTATTGCCGGGCAGCGCTCCGAGGGGACGCCAGCGCTTTGCGGGATTTCGTGACGATTCGTGACTGCAGTGCGGGGCCCCTCGTTATCGCAGCTCTGTGCGAACGGCGACCCGGCCGTTCCCTGTAGGGCCAGTCCCGCACCGCCGCAGTGCCGCACCCGAGCGCGGCCCCGGCCGGGCCCGAGGGCCTCCCGCCGTACCCCGGCGGGACCCGCTCAGCAGCGCCCTGGCCCGGCTCCACCTTATCGGGCCTGGAAACTGCTTGCGGGTTCCCACCCTAAATCCGTACCGGCACCAGCCAGTGGCCAAACGAGTTTCGGGCTCGGAATTCTTTTCCCTGGAGACCTGTCGAGCTTTTCTTTCCAGTCAGGAATGAAGGAAGGCTCATGAAGCAGACTGTGGAATGACTCTGTAACTCTTGCTAAACCTGTCCTAGGATCTAGGAAGTGCTTCCTTTGCTGAGATGAGCCTTTACACACGTGCTGTGCGTTTTCCTTCAGCTTAGTATATCGAGCCTGTATGTTGCAAGGAGTACAGGATATCTCTCTAGTTATAAGAGTTAAAATTGAGATAGGAAGACTAATTTTTACAATGTTATGTGAAGGTAAAGTCTGAAACAAAACACTGTTGGTATTCTTTGAGGCTTCTATTTGTTGGCGGTTTTTTTCCTAGTTTGCTTAGTGTGGCACTAGCCTTTTGTGTAATGCCAAATGTCAGATGATTGTGAATGCTTTGTCAACAGTTTTGTCATATGAAACTACTGGCTGGGAATAGTGAGAAAGAAGGTAGTTTAAGGAGCTTTAGTGCAGTATTTTGAGCATAATTTACATCTGAAAATCTTGTGTGTACATGTGCTTTCTGGAGGCTTTAATATTAATAATGAGGTTGATTTTGGTTTCAAGTCTTAGATATTTTTCTGAACAGTCAGTGGATTAAAATGTTTGGATTGTTTCTTTGTATTTTTGACTCATCAGAAATATCTAAAAAATAAAATTTAAGATGGAACGTACAGATTAGGCTGTAGTACATATTTTATCAAATCTCTTATTTAGATTTTTGATGTTTTATATTCAGGTGTTTTTGGTGCAAGATATGTTGCCAAAAACTTGGAATTTAAGATTTGAAGTCTTGATTGTCAAATGCAGTGTTAAAGCATTTAAATAAAAGGTGCAGCTCAGGTATTCAGGTTAATAGTCAAATCGCTGTAAATTCTGTATTTTTTAAGTGTTCTTGTCAGAGAAGAATTCTTAGGCTTTTGGATATGCAGCCTGCTTGTTTAAAAGTAATTAATACTTCTTTTTTTCTTAGTTTGGATGTACTTCCACGGGTGACTTGTCCAAATCATCCGGATTCCATTTTGGTGGAGGATTACAGAGCTGGTGATATGATTTGTTCTGAGTGTGGGCTGGTAGTAGGTAAGTAGCTATTCATGTTTTTGAGTTACCATATAACTTAAGTGGCGTTCGTGGCTTTGCTTTCCCGCAAAAGTGGTGTATAATAATTTGAGTATTTAAAGGTTCTTCCTTGATGCCCAGTTGTGCATGGTGGATTTGAATTTTTGGCTGTTGTTTTTGTGATTGCCTGTTGGCTAAAAGCTTACTGTTCTGAATAGTCTTGTCTTCTGGTAACTCGCACTGTGAAAAGAATCTCTTTAAAGACTGAACATTTAAAGGATGCTTATATATGATAAGCTTGAATATAATATGAATTAGGGTATTGTGCTGTCTACTCCAGTATTCTGTCTTTAATAATGACTGTTGTTTCAGTCAGGAAAGTAGAAGAAGTGGTATAAGAGCTCTTTGTGAAATAACTTGCTTACAAGAAAAAAACCCAACAACCAGAACACAAAGCCAAACCCCAACTAACCTCAGTTTCCCATTAGCTAGAGGTTATCTCCTGCCCTGAAGGATTTATCTTTACATCGTTGCCAGCACTAGTTTGTTAATTACTTCTCCCAAAGCTTTTAAGACTATCCAAAATGAATATCCAGTTTTTCCACGGGAATTTTGCTGAGCTCTCTTTGTGTAGCATAAACTTCCACAGACTAAACTGTATTTCTAAGTATAATGGAGTATTTAAAGTAAAAGGCCTTTTAGGTATTGTCTTTGTTTGAATGAGAGTTGTTGTAGAACCTGCTGCATATGCATTTTTATGTATCTTTTCTAGGATGAGCATCTTATGTGCACCCTAAAATCTTTATTCCTTTTGCGTGGGAAACTTTCCATGCTTGTATTATTAATTCTTTAAACTCCATTGATTTCTGTTAATTTATTTTGGGTGTGCCACTGTGAAAAGAAAACTCTTCTTGAAGAGTGCATATTTGAGTGATTCATTCAGTGGTGCTGAATATTTCAAATGGTTTATATCCCTCTCTCTTAGACTTTGGGGGTTTTATTTTGGCTCGTCAAATTAAACATTTTTGTAAAAAGCTAAAAGTTTAAAGAATTTGCAGCAAAGGTAATACTAATTTAGCCAAGTGACTAAAACAGATGTGCTTTCTTTATACAACTTCTGCATAGCTTGGTAAAGTAAATGTTAAATATTTAAACTTGAATACTAGATCTTTATCGCCAAAGGGATCAATTAGAACAGTTAACCCCCCCCAAAACTCAGTATCCTGTGTAGCCCAAGAAGCACTACAGGTTTATTTTAAAAGGTTGTGCTTTTAGTGTCTGCAGAGCACTGCTGGTGCACATGGGACAGAATGGTAAATGCTGAATTTGTGTCTTTGTTTTACTGTTGTAAAGTACATTAAGTACATAGTGGTGTGACTTCACTGATATTTTTTTTCAGGTGTGTGTGCAGCTGCAGATGAAGCTGAGAGACTTTGCCTAAACTAAGTGTATTTGCATATGATGTTTTTTGTGCTTGCTGTGGCAAAGCTTTGCATTTATGAAAAAAGTGTGGGTTTGTTAAATGTAGAACTGTGTCATAGGATAAAATGGCTGATGCATAGATAATTTTCAAGTTTTGTAATCAATTTTCTGGCAATGTGAGATTAAATCAGTACTAATAGTGTTATGACTGATCTTGCATTTATCAGGTCTGCATTTGAAAGGGTAAAGCACTGGAAAAGTTTGGGGGAGCAGGAGGCTTGGAGAAGGAGCTGATCTCTATCAGGTGTATTCATATTTTAGGCAGAGCTGTATATTGCAAGTACTCCTTTTTAAAGGGATTTTTGAGAAAGAGTTTTAATCAGAGTTGTATTCTACTTATAGGATCTTAGTCTCAATAAGATTAAAGTTAAATCTAGCATATTGCTTTTTCTTTGCATAGCATTTTCCACATATTCTAAATAAACTGTTCTGTTTTGCTGGGCAGTATTAAAATAATTAAATCTTGTAATGTCAGTATGACTGATGTCTGGTTAATTATTGTTTCAAAATACTGCTTCAGTTTACTAAAAACTCTCATCTGCCTTTTCACTGTTACCTTTTGTGGATTAGCTTGTGTTCTGTCTTTTCATGGTAATTATTTCCAACTTGTTAGCTTTTCCTTCTGCTAATTGCTTTTTTTGCATGAAAGGCATTTGGAGATCTAAATTACAATTATCCATGGAATTTTGATATTAATCTGGATTGACGTGCATCTAAAGCTTTACAACTCTATGTCCAAGTTTCTCTGCTGTCACAAGTATTGTTTCATTCTACATGCTTTTCTCAAATCATTTTAGGCTTTGTGGTACAATAAGTGTTCATGGGCTGGTGTGAGAGCTCGCAAAGAGAGTTCCTAGGGCTTGGAGAAGTAGTTAGTTCTTTGTTTATTTAAGGTGTTCACTATATGTCATTCTTCAGACAGACTTGGTGGGGGAAAAGCATGTTGTTCAAGAACAGAAGTCTAGTAAATCTTCTTTCTTGACAGGTAAATATTTTGCTTGCTACCTTCAGACAGTAAAAAAGGCTGGAAGTCAGCTGATGTGTCAGAAGGGGCTGAAGAAAGCAGAATCAAAGTGGAAGACAAAGCACTGAATTTTCTTGGTGTAACATGGTGGTGACCTGAATTTCAGAGGAAGATAAGAACAAATCCAGTGGCATGTACTGATATGTAGCACCTCAGCTAATTAGAAATGCCCTTCTGATCTAAGAGGTTCCTTGAACTTCTGTATAGCTTCATTACATGTTGTTTTAGTGTGCAGGAGTTGGAGCAGTGAGGAGTTTGTTTTCAGCGTGGAGTAAGTAATTTAGTGTAACTGGTTAGCTCTGTCTGCCTCAGTAGGCAGGAATGGCTTAGAGAGGAGCAATGCTCTTGTAGGGAGTCTTTTTTTGGGGAGCCTTCTTCAGTAAAAAAGCATAAGTCTGTCTTCAGCTGATGAGGATCCTTGGACATATATTGACTTGTTAAAGCTTGGAATCGGATTATGACCAATATTCAGATATTTAATCCATGTTCTATATATACCTGAGTGTTCAGTTGAAGAATTTTGGGGAAAAATATTCGATAGCTTGTGGTCAGCAGTAAGGCTGTTTATAAAATTGTGTCTGAGTATTTGTTTGGCTGATACTTCAGAAGAGTTTGAGATCTGCGTTGTAAATTCAGGTGTGATCTGAGAAGATCAGGTAAGACTTAACTATACCACTGGTATTTTTTTATTGTCTGCAGTATAATAAGCGAGTAGGAAGGGGTTTCACAATTGCCTCTCAGCTGGCTGGTTCTTTACTCAGGATGTCTGTCATTAGGGATAAGATTGCTTGCCTTCTATAGATGCTTGTTTTCTGAAGCCTAACGAAACCATTGTTTTTCAGCTGCTGGTAGTATCCTGTAAGTGGGGAAGTGCTTAAGTACTTCTGACTTGGATCCAGTAGAGGGCAGTTATGTCCATAGGGAAAAATCTTTTAATGTTTGGGTGCATGTTCATATTTATTTCTTTCTGCAAGTATTACCAGTCTCTAAAATATGAAATCTTAATTCAAAGTATTGCTTGAAAAAATAGGCAAAAATCTTTAGATACTGATGCATCTTAGCAGCTTTTATCTGGTTGCTGCTTTTGTGCTTGGTGTCCAGAGCAAGTTCTAGCTGTTCAGCAAATAATGCTTGTAACAGTGGAAACAGACTTTAGATGACAAAAGTTGGCATCTTTTGTCAGGCTTTGTAATAAGCACCTCTCATAGCATGACATTCCTCGGAGGCTGTAGGAGACTTTTTAGTTTGTGGGTTCTTGGCTGGAGGCCAGAGGTGTTTGAGAGCTGCTAGTGCTTCTATTAGGTAAAGTACTAGATTTATCTAATGGAATAACACTGACATTTTGGATCATGTTATTTAGGGAATGTTTTTTTACTTCCTTCTTATCAGATTGACAAAGTGATTTAAGGCAAATAAGGGCTAGAAACAATCTGAACTCCTCTGATGGAAAAAGAGTCCATAGCCTCTAGTTTTTGGGAGGTAGTGTAGATTGGGCATGACATTGTTTATTGAGATTTTGTAGTTTGGAGCATCCTTCACAAGTACTTGAGTGTTAATATTTTAAAGGCCTCACGTCCTGTAGAAGTGCAACTTCAGCTGACCAGACTTGTGCACCAGATCATTTAACATTTCTACTCTCATTTGCTTCCTCCAAAATTATTGTATGAGCTGATGGCTTAGGAAGCTTGAAAATCCTTTTAGATTTGTCATCATTTTGATATGCAGGAGCCTTTGTTCTTGTAAGAGTCATTTGCCTGTGATACTGTACTGTCTGTTTCAATCCAGAGTTTCCTTTTGGTACTTGTGTGATGCTGTTGATGTTGGGCAACTAGTTGAAATTGTCTGTGGCTTTTTTGTTTGTTTGTTTGGGGGTTTTATGTTTTGTTTAGCATCTGAAAGCCTGCATTAGTTATTTTGAATAGACTGATGTTGCTGTTGGTGATGATACATTTGTGGTGTTGACAATTTATTGAAAATGAGATAACTTTTACAAAGAATACTGCTACCTTACAAAAGGCTGGAAATTTTGTAGAAAAAGCTGTGACTGTAAAATTGTGGGGTTTTTGTCCCATGAGTTTATTCTTTGGTAACATTTAATACATTGGGTCTTTAAATAGAAGTTCTAAAGCTGTAAAGTGTGTGTGTGGGAAGGTTGAGTGCGACTGTATGGGGAAGTATATAAGGTAATAAATAGAATATGGAGGAGCAGACACCTGGACTGCTGTGTCTGACTCTGGGCTTCTCAGTACCAGAGAGACACTGGCTGGAGCAAATCCAGCAGAAGGTTGCAGAAGTGATTTGGGGGTTGGGAGAGGCTGAGACTGTTACCCTCAGACTGTTCAGTGTGGCTCTGTGCAGTTATATGTCTTCATGATTCTCCCCAGCTTGTAGTCTGCTTAAGTAGCTTTTCACTGTAGTTTGTCTCAGCACTTCACTCTGGTTCATAAGGAGTTGACTGAAATTAAGTATAATCCTATACATATATATATTTTTTTTTGGCATTTAATTTAAAGTATAATATATGTGCTCACTAGATGGCAGCAGATTCCTTAACTAACTGTAAGAATGAAAGATTCTCTACTAACAATAGATATTTTGGGACTTCAGAGTGCAAATAAACTTTTAGTACTGTATTTATGCTAAGGTTAAAATATTAGTTTGTAATGTGTAGAACTTGATGCAATGTGGAGCTCACATTAGAGTTCCTCAGGAAAAAAACTTAACCTGCCTTAGAACTGTTTCAAGACTGGATATGGAAGATTACATTACTTGAGGCTTGAATGTCATCACAGGTCTTTTATTTTGGTTAAATGTCTTCAATTTGCAGCTATATTGTCTTTGTGTAATAGATAACACAAAATGCAGAAAAATAAGAAAACAAATATATTTTATGAGTTATTGCAAGTGGAATGCAACATTAAAATATCTGGTATTTATTTCTCTATAAATATGTAACTGAAAATTCAGGCCTTGTTGAATGAAAATATTTTCCCTTGAGAAATCACTTTCTGTTTTTAGGGAAGGAGTAAACATATATAAATTTTGATGTATAGATGTTTTCAGCTAGTATTTAAGAACTGTTCAAAATTATATTTTAATGTTTGAGTCTGACTTGAGTTTGCTCTTGCATTTCTGCAGTGAATGCTCTTTGTGTTTGTCAGTTGTGAAGAAAAGTAACCTGGTCTGAGGTTTTCTGTTCTGAGCAGCTGTTCTGCATTTTACTAAATGAGCTTTTCAGAGGGTGGGCAGCCTGAGTCAGGAAAGATTTGCAGTGTGTGTTTGCACTGGAGCCTGTGTGTTAGTCTGTTAGACTGTATTTTAAAGAGGAACTGAATACTGGAAGAATGGTTTACAAAAAGAAATGGAGCAACGGAGAAAAATTAATCTGTTCAGAAGGATGCTTTAGGATGTCAGCCTGGAGATGCATTTCACAAAGATTTGGTCCTGTAAGCTGTTGTTTTTCTATGTCCCTCAGAGGAGGAAGCTGAGAAGATGAACTCATCCATTTAAGGAAAATTAAACAAAGGCGTGTGTAATGTAACTGTATCTAGTAAAGCTTATTTTTGTTCAAA
This sequence comes from Platyrinchus mystaceus, assembly GCA_035041135.1. Classification (NCBI taxonomy): domain Eukaryota; kingdom Metazoa; phylum Chordata; class Aves; order Passeriformes; family Tyrannidae; genus Platyrinchus; species Platyrinchus mystaceus. The sequence goes on along the minus strand of JAWWLV010000005.1, from coordinate 15,543,587 downwards.
AGAACTGCATCAAAAGGAAGTAGCAAAGGGAATATGCAGCCACTCCCATCCTCACTGCAGCTTGATAGAGTTGCCAAAACCAATATAATGTGAGAAAGCAGAGACAATTTTATAATGTACTTACTGGGAGCTTTCTTATTCTCATGTTTGGCTGTTGGGCCCACGTTGGGCTGCTTCAGGAAAGCCAGGCAATATTGCATGACCCAGCAAATTCCCTTTAGGACTTGAAATCTTAGCTCAGGACCAGTTTTCAAGGCTGATTTCTTGCACTGCTTTTGTAAGACTGAATTTAGTATTTTAAGGTTTTGCTTTGATCACTTAGGGTGGGGCTTAATTGCATCTGTACTAATATCACAGTTACTAAGTTTTTTTATGTTTTGAAGAGTTTAAAATAATAAATGCCAGATTTAGTGTTTAGTTTTTGTTTGTTGTTCAGTGGGATAATTCAGTTAATTATACTTGTAGCCAAATACATTTTCCATCTATGGAAACCTTTGGACCTATTCCATTTTTGTTAATACTTCTAGCTTGTGTCACACTTCTGTAGAAGCCTTTTGAAAGGTGGAATGTACTGCTCAGGACCTCTCTGTATTTTCAGTGACACCGACAGTACACAGAAAACCTTTCTTTTCTGCAATAGCAGATTTCTTGGCAAAGTAAAGATATATACTGTGTCTTAATTATACAAATGCTATATATTCAGTGATTTGTTCTACTTAATCTTTTCTCACTCTGAAATAGTAGTCTCAATCTTCTGTTTGTAATATGTTTGCCAAAGCAGGCAGTGATATAACACTTTTTTGTTAGAGCAGGAATGGTTCATAACTCACAAGAGGCAGATCCCTGAGTGAGTCATTTAGGTCATTCCCACTTGTGTGGAAAAATATTACATCATTGCCCTGTACTCAGTGTTCTATTTATACCATGCCAGAATTTTAAGTACATTTTGCTTTTTTTAGATGCTGTAAACAGTACTGGGGGGTTGTCTAAAAGTAAAGTTGCTGCTAGGCCATAGAAGGACTATTACTGAATCAAATATTTACAGAGAGTCCAGGAGCCAGAGGAGCACACTGTCTGCAAATTCAAGCTTGCAAGGGTGGGGGGAGACCTTTGTAGCAGAAAGAATGGATGTGTGCTGCCTTCTACTCTGCTGTATTCTTAACCTGTAGTTTTGGATGTTTTTTCCTCTTACCCCTCTTGGTTTTCATTAGGGCAGCAAATAAAGGTGGAGCCAATAGCTGTGAGCATGTCTGACAGACACTGATGAGAATGCCTCTAACCTAAAGTTACTCTTTTTGGTTGTGGCAATTTCTTTTGGTTCATTCACAGCGTTCAATTTCAAATTCTCCTTGCATAATGTTACATTAAAAATAGAGTTACTTCGTCAGAATAGATCCCTCCTACGGTATGCACCACTGTCCGTATCCTCCTCCTTTATTTTCTCCAGCTTTGTATCTTGTATTACCATGGTTTGTTGAGTGCTTTTTTTTCTCTGTTTGTTTTCACCAGGTTAAATCAGCCTCTGTGGTTTCATACTAAGACTTCCATACCGGAAATTTCTATAGCAGTCAGTGCTACTTATTTTTGTGCAGATGTTTCTTTCATGACACACTTAAACACTGACAAAGGTGGTGAATTTTTCCTCAGGTTTAGCAAAGAAAGGTGACAATTATTCTGAAGTTTCTTCTGATATCCTACAGAGAATTGTAATCTGCTTTACTGCATAACACTTTTCTTAGTGTTCTTTTTATGTTTTTCTGTACATGTATTCTTAAAAATTCTGTAGTATTGCTCTAGAGGCAACACCTTTGAGATGCAGCTTTTGTCAGGTCTGTGAATAGAATGAACTGCACTGCCAACAGTGGGCTGGGGTTTGTGTGTTTTCTTTTGTGTTGGGGGTTTTTTTCCCCTCTAAGTTTCTTTTGTTGTGATTACTGTAGGGCTTTTGCCTGCATCAGTGTGTGGATTAATTATTTCTCAAACTACAGAGTTGCTGTAGGAAAGGTTTAGGTGAATGTGAGATGAACAGAGGACTGCAAGCAAAGTTGTTTCATTCAGAGAATGTGGGTTTAGTGCTTTTTCTGCTTGCTTTGAATCTGTACTGAAACTCTTCCAGGTATAACAAACAGGGTAGATTAATAGTTTTGTATATAGATTGTATGTTGATACTGTCATCATAAATGAAGGGAAATGGGGCAGGGTCAGAACTCAAAGAACAAGAATTGAGCTGCAAAATGTCGTGATGGGTTAGAAGGTGCAAAGTTGAGAGTACAAAGGACCTGGAACTCATGCAAGAGAAGTGATTTACTACAACTTAATGGGTTTGTATGTGATAGATAATTCACACATGCACCTTGAACCATGGCAAGTGTGAGAGAACTTGTTAAGTTAAAATTGAGTCATTTGTCCAAGTGCTGAGAACCTCCTGACTTCAGCTTGAAATCAAGGTTTTGATTTCTTTTGCATACTGAAAATCTCTTTTTGGATAACTGTACCTTTTTGTGTTCTGGATGCATTTCTCTAGTTATTTATGTCTTCTGTGCTGCTCTTTTAGCATTTTTTTCCCATTGCCTTAACTGGTAATCCTAAACATTTTGGTATATTGTCCTGCAAGTTACTGTTCTGTTTGGGAATGCCAGCAGACTGCCTTCTTACAATGGAGAGCTCAGATGTCTAACCTAACGTTTTGAAATATTTCATGATACGTTATATTAATGCAGACTGTTGCTTTCTGTGATCTCAGGTGACCGGGTCATAGATGTAGGGTCAGAGTGGAGAACTTTCAGCAATGACAAAGCAACAAAAGATCCATCTCGAGTTGGGGATACCCAGAATCCTCTGTTGAGTGATGGCGACTTGAGTACAATGATTGGCAAGGTAACACTTAAAATACTAAATTTTACTAAGTTTGAGTGTTTTTGTGTCAAGTACGTGATTGTATGACCATGGGGAAAATATTCAGTGTATTTATTTACAAAGATCTTGCCTGAACTGAACTCATACCTTTCAACAGTGTGTAAAATGTGGCTCTTTCCTGGGGGTAGCAGGAAAGGGTCAAACTTTACAAAAGCAAAAAAAGTCTGCAGTGCTGTGTGGTTGCTTGCCACCCTTTGGTATGCTGCTATAAATAGGAAAGCTGATGTTGCAATTTTATAGAAGCACTTGGACTTAGCAAGTGTATTTGAGGTGATTCTGAAATAAGATACTTAATTCTGAGATTTTAATAGCTACTGCTGCCAACTTGAACTGAAACTTTTTTTATAGTAAAATCTGTATCAGGTTCATATTAGAGACCTGGAGATACCTACATGCTTGTTGTATATGTTCTTCCAATTAATGTTAAAGCACTACATGTAGAACTTTTTCATGGTGTGAGTGTCCCAGAGGAAAGTATTCCATCTATATTTGGGTTAAAATTTAGTGGTGCAATTATATCCTGCTGTCTCCAATGAGAGGGCAAGCAAGATTAAATGCACTCCCTTTTAATGAAGTAGTGACCCAGGTAAGTTTTCATTGTTGTACTTTCTGTTAACATTTTTTGCTGCAAGAGCCAAATTAATTTTTGTGGATTTCTTGAATGTTTCATGAAAGGTGGTGCAATTGCTGATAAATAAGTTAAAAATGTATTGCTGCTTTTTATTTGCTTCTGTTCCTCGGAAGTTTTTGTTCCAGTGATGTTGCTGGGATGAAGAAGTAGACATGCCTGGAATATGTATGGCTGTGTATTGGGAAGTGTGCAACATCCTTTTCAACCAAGAATTTTTCAAAGAGATAAGGTCAACTAGCAAATACCGATGAACAGCTGATCTTTGACTGTTAGTGAAAAAGAAACCTTCTGTTCAAGGAATAGTCCAAGCAAATGCCTGTGTTTTGGACAACTCCAAGCATGTTACTGCTGCCTGTAACATTTTAGGTGGCTTTTGGAATCCTTTCAGGCAACAAAATCTGCACTGCTCCATTAAAAATATTGGCATTGCTAAGTGGCTCTATGAAGCAGTGCTGTAGAAGTGACTGGGATTTTAATGTCACCTGAATAGGATCAGAAAGACTGTAGTTGAGAGGGCGTGGACTTCTGTTGCTGATTTGGTCAGCTGTGATGATCAGAAATAGACCTTTATGGACAGGTGGAGAAATGGACTGTTTGCTCCAGGTTCATGTTGTTTCCATTTTGGGACTGTGTAAATACAGGGTTTTTTTCTGAGAGCTCAGTTTGATTCAGTAGGTAGAATGGCCTGAGCTCCTTTAGATTCTCTTTCCAGGTGAATCAGGACTTGTGCTGTTAACACTCTTCTCTCTGGAGGTTCAGGTTCTAATTTAGAATAAGAGGGATGGCAGCCTCAGTGAGAGAAGACATAAAGAAACCTCTGTGAAAAGTTTGTCTGTGAAAACTAAAAAATTTTCAGAGATGGACATTCAACTAATGAAACAGTTTTGCTGTTAACCAGAACATCCCATAACAGGCGTGACCAAACTTGCTGAAGCAAGGAGTGCCATTCAGTGAAGACAAGATGTGGGATGTTAGTGTGGCATGATTTAACCTATGAGAACTGAGTAAAAATGTCCAAGTACTGGAACTGCCAGGATCGTATTGGGGAATGTAGAAGGGGCAATTAGTCCAACTGTGGATACTTTATTTGCATGGGGAGGAATTGTAGAAGAGATGCATTATTGTCTGTGTGAAATTGAGAGTCTCTTCGACAAACCAGGATATTTTCTGTACAGGAGTTCCTGTGTTTGTCTTGCCAGAGCAGAGGCTCTGGGATATCAGCTCATTGATGTGAACTCTGTATCAGGGGCTGCTTTTTTTTTCAGTCATTTGGAAGGAAGAGAATGGCTTATATCAGAAGATGCTGAAGAAATCTCCTATCAGTGCAGAAAGGGCATGAATTTTGCAGCAAAAATAACTAAACCAAGGAAGTAGTACATTTCTCAAGCAGTCTTCTGAAGTCCCTGCCAGCAGTAGGCTGGGATGAGGATTGACCTAGATATGCACAGTGGTTGAACAAGGGTGAAATTGGTGTAGTCATGAGGAGAGGGTAAGTAGTATCTGACAGAGTACAGAACAACCTTCATGAATTCCAAAGAATGAAGAAGGTAAGATTGTTATTTTCCCAGTTAACAACAGTTTTTAGAATGGCCCAGAGTGGACCCCAAATCTGTGTGCCAGAGATTGCTTTAGACTTTTGCATGGGACAGGGAACAGGAGTATTCCTTTCTGCCATGTAGGTCTGCAGATAATAGAATCTTTACAGCAGACCTGCCCTGCCCTCCCAGTAACACCCCCACCAAAAAAACCCCACCACCCTAAAACACATAGTTGTGGAAAATCCAAAAGAGAAGGACACAGGTAATTCTCGTGGCATGTTGTATTAGAGATGATTGTAAACTCATGGGAATGTAGATGGAAGTGGAGTCTAAACCAGTTACAGCAATAAAGTTCTGGTGACTGGCTATTGCCTTTAAACAGTAAAGGAAGAGGGTGAGTTCTGCTTCACAGAATGGTTTGTCACTCTTTCCTCTTGGAAGCCAGGAGGTGCTGCTCCAGGGCTCCTTTCTGCTGGGGATGTGTGGTCTGTATCTGCTCACAGCAAAGGAGAGGCTGCTTTGCCCATGCAAAGGGATTAGTTCCTAATTGGTTTTAGTACTTAAAGAACCCATCTGTCTGAGGCAGCAGCCGCCTGTGTTGGAAGAAAGTTTAATTTGTCTGTGAAGAGGAGGGTGAATAGCATAGTTAGCTGTGGTGGAAGTGGTTTGAGTTCCACAGGCAGGTCTTCAAGATATTGGCACAGAACTGTAACTCTGAAATTAGATACTCTGCTGCAGTTGGTCTGATTACAATGCAGATCAGTTGGAGGCATGGAGAAGTCTTACATTATTGTGACTTGATTGCCAGAATGCTAGAGTTATTTCTAAAATTCTTATGCAAAATTAAAGAAAAATAACTGCACAAGCAGCTTCTAGATCTGCTTTGATATAAAGAACTCTTTCCTATGAATCTCAAAGAAAATTGAAAGTTTTGTTTCCTATCTTGTGGAAAACGTTGTCTTTTGTCACCCTTGGTAGTTAATTGATTCCTTTTTGTAATGACTGCAACTCCAAGAGAATTTAGATTGTTTGAACAAAGAACTAATGCAATCTCTTGGCATAAAATTCCTATCCTTTGATCAGATATCTCTGAAAGGAAGCTGGCTGTTGTCAGACTGCATGGCCTGAATCTGGAGGTGCTATATTGAGAAGCAATGACACGATATCAGGGGCTGATGACTGAAAAAGAAGAAAGGATCCATCAGACTGTGTAACGAGCTGGTTGTACTGGGCAAGGAAACTGCTGGATCTAGGGGCATGCCTTGATGCTGTTGTTAACCCCAAGTCAGTGATGTGGATGATGGTGGTGATACTTCTACTTTCTGCTAAATGTGGTATATACTGGGGTATAAAGCTGTTGGCTGCCAGCACTGTAAGCCTGACCACCACTGAGCCCCTTCAGAGATTAGCACTGTTTACTTGACTGTGCTTTCTCACTTTAGCAGTCTTGAGTGCTGTTTCCAGGATTGTATCCATGAGGTTTCTGTTCTGTTTGAAAGTCAAACAGGTAGAACTCCTGACTTTGACAGATACCTTTCTTGGTGAGATGGCAAAGATAGATGTCTCAAAGGCCGCAACAGTAAACCACAATTTTTAAAGTCTGTTTTATTTCAGCTAAAACTTCTATTTTTTTTTCCGTGGAGGGAAAGGCACTCCTAACATGGTTGTCAAGGACTGAAGTCAACAAAGCACTGTCCCTCAGTTGAAAGCTCCAGAAGGAAAGTAGATGGTGCATTTAAATAGCAAATGCAGGGAGAATAGCTGTGGTTTATGTAAGCAATTGAGATAGAAGAGTGTTTTCCACCCCTTTTATAGCTGTGAACTGTATATTGGGTATGGCTCTTGGAGAGCACTCATATCAACAGGGTTAAATCCTTGCCTAGTTCCAATGTACAGCACCTAAAAGATGTTGTTTTGGTTTGTTGGTTTTTGTGTTTTTGGTTTTGTTTTTTTGTTTTGTTCTCCTTAACCAGTGGACCAGGGAGAATCCCTGTGGTGAAGGGGAATACTTGCTGGCCCCAGGACAGAGCAGTATTTCTTGGTAAAATGCTATCTGGCATGAAGCCTGACAGACAAGGACAGGGGACTTGCTGTTGTTTGTGGTCACTCTTCTGGCATCTACAAGAGTTGGAGCACATGCAGTTCCTGTAAGCATTTGTGCACAGTGCTGGTCTAGGAGCCATTTGATGCACATGCATATTGTAACACTGTGCAGGGAACAGGGATGTGAGTGATGTCCAGGAAGGAGCCTTTTGACCTGAGACTTCTGTATATTTTGGGTCAAGGAAGTTCTGGCATAATTTTTGAAAGGAAGGTCTAGTGTTGCTTTGTGGTCTGAAGTTTGTTGTGCTTGATTCTTGCTTTTTGTTTATCTTTATATCTTACTGGAAACCTTAGGATAGTTGGAGGTGTTCATCCAGTCAAGGAAGTAAGATTGTCTTTGGAGCATCCTTCTGCTGTGTTGGTGCCAGGATCAGTTCTGGATGCTTGTTTCTTAGGAAAGGATGTTTGAAGGTGTAGAAAACCGAGAACAGTCTTGGAATCTAGCAGCTGTCATAGGGGGCCTGTTCAAGGAGCTGGGGAAACTGGTGAGGAGGGTTCTGTGCCAGAGTCCTCAGTTGCCACAGCAGTATCAAAGTGTGTGTGCAGCACAGATCTGTGTCTCAGCAGTGGAGGTGTCTGCTGAGCCCATTGGAAATGGGGTGTGATGGAGGCCTTGGGCAGGGGGAAGTGGGCCAGTGTTAGTGAATGGTCAAGAGTGAGTGTTACTACTCTCAGCCAAAGAACGTGTATTAAATGCAGAAGCACACAGAGAGATTATAGAATTAGAGGTTGTGTCAAAATAGAAGGGCAATTCCCAAGAAGTGGGTCAGGAAAGAAGAAACAGGGCAGCTCAGTAGAAAAAGGTGATGCCAGGGCATGTTCTATCCTTTGTTCACTGTGTCCTCACCCTGCTTTGTACAGCCTGGACATTCTGATACATTGCTGAATCTTCAACATGAGAACTGTGTACAAGTGCCTAACCAGGTTATCAGTCAGTCACAGAGCAAGGCCTGCTTTATGCTTACTGTTTTTGGCAGAACAGACAGTGTAGTAATTGTTGTCTGCAGTGAGTTAGATGCCCCCGCCCAGATAAATTGTTTGAAGGTGCCAGGAAGGAATAAATGCATGCAAATTCAGAAAATCCAGGTTTCTACTCATGACAGAATTGTTGTGAAGAAGCATTTTCCACTCGAGAGAACTCATGGCCCCCTGTGCACTGTCACAGCAACCACTTAAGTAGTCAATATAAATGACAGACATTGGTCTTCTGAACTTACAGGCTGTGGGGTTGTCATCAGCTATCACTAATCTGATACGGCATTATTTGCCAAAGACGTGTTTTGGACTGCTGGCTAATTGAAAACATTAGACGTTTTAGGCCCTTGTAGTTGGGCAGATTTGCATATTTAATAGAAGTGAGCAATTTCCACTGTCAGTTGTAAGATACAAATGAAACACATGTCGGAAGCTGAAGTTTGAAGTGGTCACGTTGCCTTTGTGGCTCTTACTTTTCCTAAGACCTCAAGCTTTTCTTTTAGGAGGTCCATTGTTTTCCGGTAAAGCCAAAATATATGGATATTGCCATTTTCTGACTAAGGTTTGCAACTGCTAGCAGGCACGGTATCAAGTTGGGTCTGAATAGCTCATTGGTTTGGATGTTCTCTTTGCCCATGCCTTCACTGGGATAGTTGAGTTATCATTGTAACAACTGGTTTCCAGCTGGCCATAAAATTGTTTTTGTGACTCACCAGTGTGCCACAGTGCAGATGCAGTCCTAAGGACACATGGGTTGCATAAAATCTGATCTTGGACCTCAGCATTGCTGACAGGAGTATTGAGATGCACACATTAAACTATTGTTATATTAGGAAGGAAAACCCCCTGTCTAATCTGTGGTCTTTAGAAAGCAATTCACGATTTGAGACTGGTGCAAAGCATAGGACTTGATGTGTGAACAGTGCTCGAGTGAATGATTTACTTTCAGTGATGTTTATTTGAACGACTGCTTGAACTGATGCCTTGAAATAAAATGTATAAAGCTGGAAGATGTTTGCTCTCAAAGTGAGGAGGAAGTTCCTGGTGTTATTGACAATACATATCTTTCTTTTCAGGGCACAGGTGCAGCAAGTTTTGATGAATTTGGGAATTCAAAGTACCAAAATCGCAGAACTATGAGCAGCTCTGACCGTGCGATGATGAATGCTTTTAAAGAAATTACGAACATGGCAGACAGAATCAACCTCCCTAGAAATATAGTTGTAAGTTCATGTCTCCCTTCCTTAAATTGTTCTGGCATTGACTTAGTTAGCATAATATAATGAGCACATGAATTTTTGATATTGCTGCTAATTAAATGGCCTAGAGTTAATTAAATTTCATCTTCTTGCGTTGAAGGATCGAACAAATAATTTATTCAAGCAAGTGTATGAGCAGAAGAGCCTGAAGGGAAGGAGTAATGATGCCATTGCTTCTGCTTGTCTCTACATAGCCTGTAGGCAAGAGGGGGTTCCAAGAACATTTAAAGGTAAGTTTTCTGTGTCACAGATTCAATTTTGCTATGAAGTAAAGGTCTAGTTACTGTCACTGTAGGAGGTTGGTTTTCTCATTCCTGGACTTTGTCAAATTGGTTGTTCTCAGCTACAGCTCACCTTTGAGGGGGAGGGTAGAAGACTCTGGAAATCTGTTACATTTGTGGAGTAGGTTCTTTGGCATGGGATTTTTGGTCATACTGCATTAAAAAGAATTTAGCATTTGAAAGTTACTCTTTAGTGTTGGGGAAACTTAAAAGGTGTTGCTTTGATGGGAGAATGATGGGGGGACTGTTGTAACTGAATTTGAACCAGCAGTTCTGCAGTAAATTTGGGCAACTTTTCCCTGACAGGGATGCAGCTCTCTAGCACTGAGTACCAAATTTCCCCTACTAAGTGAGCTGTATTAATTAGCTCCTTATGATAAATGTGGTGGACTGAAGTTGACAAACGTTCAAAGCTTATTTAATGACAGTGGCCTTCTTAGTGGGAATCGAATTTGATTATTTTGGGGGAGCAAGTGCTGTCAAAGCCTAAAGTTTAATTTTTATTTTTTCTTTAGAAATATGTGCAGTGTCCAGGATTTCAAAGAAGGAAATAGGTCGGTGTTTTAAACTTATTTTGAAAGCTCTTGAAACCAGTGTTGATTTGATTACAACTGGAGACTTCATGTCACGATTCTGTTCCAATCTGGGGCTTCCCAAACAAGTACAAATGGCAGCAACACACATTGCCCGTAAAGCTGTGGAATTAGACTTGGTTCCTGGGAGAAGCCCTATCTCTGTAGCAGCTGCAGCTATTTATATGGCATCACAAGCCTCTTCAGAGAAAAGGACACAGAAAGGTAAACCAGCTTTTTTTTTCCTTTTAGTTCACCATGTTTTCCTGCTTGAAAGAATATTGAGTGTTGCTGTAAAACCTGGATGAGGTGTGTGCAAGAAGTGATAAGCTGCCATTCTGACTGCATACAGCAAGGACCAAACCAGGATCTCCCAGTCCCTAAAATGGAGAACTGGCTGTGCTCAGTGTCAACTGAGTTCATTTTCATCTGGCACTAGGAGTGTTGCATTCTTGAATGCTCTGGACCAGTGCATTCAAAGGAGCATAATTTAAGTTTACCCATGCAAATATTTGCATGTGTACATCCTGCTGCTCTAAAATACTCCAAACATAAATTGCAGGCAGTTGCAGGTAGCACTGGTTTAGGATTACATTGAGTCCTCAATCATTCCAGGAGCCAGGGAATCACCTGTATTAGTACGTGTCCGTTGACTTCTTGTGAGCCTGTGGTAGACTGAAAGCAGTGGGACAGCGGGGTTTGCTGGAGATTGCCTTGGGCATTGACTCCCTGTTGGTATGGGAGCCCTTGGGGAGCCAGTAAGGAATTCAGGGCTGTTCCTGAGCTTCAGAGCAGCATGGATCAGCCCTCTGGGCTCAAGGGAATGAGATCTACATGAGGGCAATGCCCTGGGGAAGGAAGACTGCAGTGGTTAGAACTTGATGTGAGGAATGGATCCAAGTACTGGCAGCTGGCTGGGGAAGCTCCATTGAACTGTCTAGTCCAGTTCAGATCAGAAATGTTTAAAATGTAACAATTTCTTAGTGGAGAGTTGCTTTTAGGTGAAGAATAGCCTTTATCTGTCAGGCTGTGGTGTTTTGTTCTGCATTCATAACTGCTTATGTCCCTGGAGCTTTCATGATGTTGGCAGGTTCCTGGGCGTGTGGGTGAAGCAGAGCCTGGGCAGTGCAGCGCCATCATCCGTGCTCGGAGTGAGCTGTTGGACTGTCCCTCTTAGGAGTGGTTCTTAAAATACACCAGAACTCCCTACTCCTCCAGTGTCCTCAGACAATGAGGAAGGCTGTCATGCAGGCCAAGGCTTAAATTCCTAATTTGATTAAATCTTGAATAAGTTTCTGTGCACCTCAAACAAGTGTTCTCTCAGGTCGTTACAGTGCTCTGTGCCTTTGCCTTATTTCTTGGTGCATTTTAAGGTAAATGTATTTCATGTTTAGCTGAAGGTATTGCTTTTTGTCTGTCACTCAGTTTTTTTGCTTGTTTTGCTTATATTTAATCAAAGCACAAAAGTGAAGATCATGATGTTGATGACAATTTATTAAAATATTGTTGATCATATGTAGAGTTGGCAGTAGATGTTTCTAACACTCTTGGCCCTCTGCAATTTGAAACTGATATTATTCCAAGATTGATGGGTAAGTTGAACACTGGTACGTGAGAAGACAGACTTATATATGCAAAGTATTAATCACCACAGTTAAGTCCATTTCCACCAGGCTTTTGGGAGAGTTACGAATGAAGCAAGTGTCTAAGCACTTCTTGATAAATAATGCTTGCTGGTTTTATCAATATAAATGGCAAAAGTAAAAACTAATCACTTCTCTGCTTTTTGTTGTAGAAATTGGTGATATTGCTGGTGTGGCTGATGTTACAATCAGACAGTCATACAGGCTGATCTACCCTCGAGCTCCAGATCTCTTCCCAGCAGACTTCAAGTTTGATACCCCAGTAGACAAACTACCACAACTGTGAAATTGCAGAAGGTTAATTTCTATTAAAAAAAACAAAACCAACAAACTCTTTATTTTTGCCTATAATAAAGGATGTACAAAGTGTTAATATTGAGTCTTCATGTTGTGGAACTGGAGGATATGGAGATGGAGCATCACTGCTGGAACGCAGCACACATTCCAAGGGTAAACAAGCTCATTGTGGCATTTTGTATGTATATACTAGTGGAAGTAAATATTTAATGACTGTTGCAACAAACTTAATTTCATATTGTTGTACTTATTTAGATTTCTTTTGTAGGGATCTAGTAAGATGTATTTTGGAAAATTTAAAATATTGTGTAATTCCCAAATAAACTGTTTTCCAAAAACACCATCTTGTGGGTATGACTGCAATGTGACATGCACGTACTGTTGTACATGCTGGGAACTGGAATGCAGTCCATGGAATGGTGGAGTGAGCTTCATACTCACGGGCTTGGTCACAAGGCTGCTTAAATACTCGCTTTCTGGGCAGCTTCTAATCTCTAGTGTGTTGCAGTATTTGTAGGCAGCTGTAGAGTATGGATGATTGCACCCAGAAGGCAAGCAGTTGCTGACCAGCCGTTCAAAGGTTTGCACAATTGCTGCAGGAGATTTCCAAACTGGTTGCAAAAGGATTAGTAGCATCCTTGGCCCGGTCTCCGTGATTTTCACTGATCTCTCTGCTTTTCTTCTTTGAATTTGATGTGATGATAAAGCAACTAAAGAGAAGCATTAGGACTCACTTTGGTTCAGTTCCTGGTAACTTCATGCCTTTTACCTTCCTTTGTACAATACCAAGCATCTCTAGTGTGTTTCTGTTGAATGTTCTGACCTGCCAGTCCACCCTGCAGTCTGGCTGGCCTGTGGTTGTTTTAAGTGAGCACTTGCCTGTTTGAAATGATGTGCCAGGTGCTGAGTGAAGGCCTGAAGTTGTTCAGCCCTCCCCAGACTAAGAGCTTTGAATACCAGATGCCTCCTGACAGTATCCCTTTGTGTGCAAAGCAACAAATGCACTTAACTGGGAGTCTTCTGGTTCCCGAGTTCATTTTGTATCACAAGTGCAAATTCAGTGTAACCACCCAAATGAACAGCTGAGGGTCAGCTTGCTGCACACCTGGTCCTAAAGCTGTCCAGAGGGAACGCTGTGTGTCCAGTACTATGGCAGTAATTGTCAATAGCTCTCACTGTTTCTTGCTGGTTTAGTTTTAATCCTCTTCTGCCAGTAGAGACTATTGAAATGTGGCAGCTCAATGTTTTTTTTCTGTAAACAAGTAACAAAGGTTGTACAGTCCCGTTACACCACTGAAGCTGTTGCTCGCAGCCAGGAAAGGTTTGGGTGCAGGTGTTGGGGGGGTGTGCTTGGTAGTTTGGAGGGCACGTATTAAAGTGTCTGATGTACTGCCTTGACTTCGTTGCAACATTTTCTATTACCTGGGCATTCCCTGTCTTTCTCTGAGCTACTCCATCTGCCTCCTCTGTGGGAGATGGGGAGATGCTTCCGATGGGCAGGGCCTGACCTTTAATGTACTGTTACAGCTTGGAAGTGCAAAGGTGGAAGTTGCTTTCCAGCATAATTAGTGGGTTAAATCTGCTACATGAAGGTTAAAAGTGACTGACACTTTCATTTCCCATAATGCTTGTATTTTAAATCCTTTCAGGCACTATGCATGAGCACTTGACACGTGAGGGGCGAGTGTTTGCAATTGAAATTGTAGCATACAGCAAAAGCTGTCTGGACAGGAATTTAAACACATCTGTGCAAGGCTCTGAAGTGCAGCAGATGGAGGCAGGATATGCTATCCTGGATTGACCCTGCAGTTGTGAAAGCAGTTGCTGCATCTCCTGTGCTGTGGAGATGGCAGTAACTTGCAGCCCTAAGAGGCAGAACTGGGAATATGCTTGAGGCAGCAGGTATGTTCTGAAAAACAGTTACTACTGGTCGCAGTAGACTGCAGTTATGGGAAGCATTTCAGCAAAAAAAAGGGTATAGGTCTGAATTAACTTTTAGGCAGTTATGACCCCTTTAATTAGCTGCTGCTTGCAGCTGATTTAGCTCATGACCTGCTTGTGTCAGCCAGGGGCAGCAAAGGCTGCCTGAGGAGCAGAGCCTTAAGTGCCACAGCACTGGCTGCACTTGGGGTGGTGGCAGGTTTTGGGTTCGCTGCTAACACTTGGCTGTGGTTGTGGGACGTGGCTCTGCAGCCAGCCTGGGAGAAGGCAGGAGGGCTGAAGGGTTGCATTCCCCATGCACAAGTGCACAGTATCTTCAAGCACCTCCTACTTTAATTAATCTCCAGTTCAGACTAGATACTTGAAACTTTGTTGGTTTGGAACCAGCCCTTTCTGGAATGATTGCTTAGGTAGGTATTGAAGTGTCTCTGGGCAATGGCCTCATGTGAAATTCCACTTTGCTCTTAAGAGTAAAGATTTCTGTTCTAAATGCACTCAGAAAAGAAAGCTTCATCCTCTGCCTAAAGAAAAAGCTCCTTGTGGGGTGGGTAAAGGTTTTGGCTTGTTTACAGAGCGTGCTGTGTAAGGGTGGGGGGGAAAGAGACTATAATGGTGCAGCACCCAGGAGGGGCGTGACAGCCCTCAGAAGAAGCCTGTGAAGGGGACAATGCTGACTCAAGCAGGACAGACTCCAGCTGAGGTGGCTTTCTGCTGCCTTCAGACTGCTCCAAGCAAGAGGAAGCTGCTGTCCTTCAGAAAGAAGGTAGGGGCAGAGGGAGTCAGTAAATTTGATTTTTTTTTTTTTTTTTAAAGAATGGAAGGACACTGAACTATCACCAAGAGATTTGGGTCCCCTCCTGATTGCAAGTTTTTTTCTGAAGTTACCTGTGGAGAAAACATGACCAGCTACTTCAAGAAACAGCAAAATCATGTCTGCAACACAATTTACAAATTACTCTATTTAGAACTTTAATTTGTGATATTAATGACTGCAAAACACTTAGAATGACATTTGTTAAAGGCACATTTCATTTTAATGCATAGTGTACCATTCTAACATATCCTAATTTCCTTACAAAGTGCTTGAGCAGCCACATAAAGTATAGCAAAATATATTTACAATCTAGGGTTTAAATCTTAATCTGCCTAAAAATATTTAAAAAACTACAGAGATAAAATTAGTGCTTTTTTTCAGCTTAACTGGGTGAACATACCCTGCCCTCTAATTTTTTTTTAATTTTTTTTTTTTTAGTGATTTGCTTAGATTAAAAAAAAAAAGATTTCTGTACAAGATGTAGTTACAAAAACGTATGTTTGAGGATACTTTCATAAGTGTTAAGCACCCTGTTAGATGCTTATATATATATATATATATTTGGAAACTAAAAAAGGGTGAGCTGACTGTACCTCAAAAGTATTGGTTTCAGCTAGATACAGGAACATAATTTGCTGCTTATTAATTAGAACCTGGAAACAAGGAATGCTGAGGAGTTGACTTGTTTTGCCCAACATGATTTGCAGCCCTGGGGAAGGTGCTGCCTCCTTCCTGTGGGGGACTTGCCCGATTTAGACATATTAACCATAATTTTTTTTTCTCCCTTAAGCCTCTCCCCTGCCTGACCCTGCAGGTCTGTCCAGCATCATGATTTTAAACCACCACCTTAGCATTGCACACTCCAGTGGTTTGTTTTTCTTCTTTGAATTAATAAAATTACCAGTTCTTAATTAATTTCAGTGCTGATTCTCACTGCCTTAGACCATGAACAGCAAACTCCTGGCCCTGATGAACCTGTGAGGTTAGTGCTGAATGGTGCTAGAGATAAGGACTACGTGGGAAATTTATTTTCCAAGAATTAATGTCTGCCCTCAGAACAGCAGATGCCAAAAGTAGGTCTTGGTTTACAAATACACACAGTGTCTGGTCAAAATTATTTTCAACTTTTGAGGTACAGCTTTTAGTGTTAAGGGGTTTATAAAATATACACTGTTTTTATCAAAAATATTTATACATTCTGGTACAAGGTATTGCTTTTTACCCTCAGTAACTGCCAATCCAGGGGCTGGAGGTCAGTGGCCTACATGGATACATTTTTTTGTTCACTTGGCCACGGTGCAATGTTGATGAAGTGGTACAATTAAATTACTTGCCTGGAGGTAAGAATACATTACAACTTCCAACTATACATGTTCACATGTATACATTGAAAATCCTTATGTTTTCTAAATGACACTGTAGGACAGACAGAGGAGGGTGGAGGTGGTTAGATAAGGAGTGGGTAACTTCTCTGCCCCCTCGGGGCTGGGGAAGGCAGGCAGCTGATCAGGAGTGGCGGGGCTGAGGCCGCGCGGATGCTTCGCTCTGGGCTTGCACTGAGCAGTGTCCGTGTTACATTCCTCATACCAACCGGGGGCTTAAGCTGTGCTTAAGAAGCTTGAAGGCAAAACTGTTTGGCAAGTGACTTTGGTAAACTTTCCGGATTTTTCTGGATTTTTCTTTGTAATGGAAGCACTTACACAGTTGTTATCTCAAAGGCAAGGCATTTAACATTTTTCCTAATAAATACCATAGAAAATTTACAAAACAAGGCATATCTGTTCTCAATACCATTATTTTAAGAACACAAGATGAAGGTGGACGTAGAAGTGTGTAGTTTTATAGACACAATATTTAGCTGAAATCATTTGCCTTCTCCGACTAGAACCGTGTTCTGTGTGAGTGTCACCAGTATCCCAACTTATTCCAATGTGGCTGACTGGAGATTACCTAGCTCAAAGTCTGCTTTTCCCACTTAAGGCAGATACTTTAAGAAGTGATGTCATCTGCTGTGGGAAAGTGAGAGAACCTGTACAGATCCACGTGTGCCCATGTGCGAGAAGCTCAATACAGCCTGGGTTCACCAACTCAGCTTATAAACGCCATAGACCTGCTTTCCAGTGCTCAGATAAAAAAAAAATATACAAAGAGGCCACTCTTCACAAGAGTGTTAAAACAGTACTTAAAAGGATCTTCATGTGATTTAAAAAAACCCAGAAGCTACAGGTGGCACAGAGAGCGATTGAAGGGTCGGTATTCTTCCGAGAGAGGCATTCTTGTGAGCCAGTCAGCTGGGGGTTCACAGTGTCTGCAAGTTAACACCAATCAGCAATGTAATCAAAATCTCTGAACATTTCCTGCTCTTCTTCTGAAAGTATCCTTGGTTCCCGAGGTGGAGTGAGGATAGGTGCTTCAGAGGTAAATTCATCATCAAAATTACTAACATCTTCTCGTCCTCTAATGGTGGGTACAAAGGGAGGCTTCACTTTCTTGGCCAGTAAAGCATTCCAATCTATTTGCTGTAAAATAAAGGAATTGATGTTTAGTTTCCCATCTCTACTCCTTCATGTCCTTAGAAATAATATTAGTTTGTACTCACCCTGAAAAAGTGATGCTTTTTCACATCCTCAGCATCTTTCTCTCCAGCTCCAAGACGCCGCTCTGGATTTCTTCGTAGCAGCTGACAAAACATGCAAGGTTTCAGCAGAGAAATTCAGGGGAAGGGACAGATAGGAGGGAGGATGAGTACTACTGTGTAAGAGCCAAAACCAAGATTAGGTGGACAGTGAAATTCATACTACCTGATCTATGGAAAATGCTTGGCCCTCAAAGGAAGGGACAGATAAAGCTTTAGCTTTCAGCAGTGCTCTTTCAGTCTGCCAGCACAGTCCACCTGCAGCCGAGCCAGAACAGCTACAGGACAGACTCCTCTGTCTCCCTGCAGACCTGTGGTGCCAGGTCTTGGTACCAGAGGCTGTGTGGGGCAGGTGCTCAGCACAGGGAGTGTGCAGAATGTGCTTTTTGCTGCTGAGGGCACAGATTTACATAAGCCAGTCATGCTTGCAGGGCTAGAAGAGAATTAGCTGCTGTCTCTGATTTACCAAGAGAGGGTTCAATGCTGCTTCACACACTCAGGCAAAGGAAAGGCTTTCCTAGTTAACTCCAGGAGTTCAATGCTCCCACTTGTGAATCGTACTGCTATGAGCAGTCCCCTGTTCCAGGCAGTGCCCAGCAGCAGGGTGGGTGGATATCCATGATGTAAGCATCAAAAAATAATGTCTAGTGTGTTATGTACAAATTTCTCTGATGGAAACAGCACAGCTAGTAAAGTGCCAGCACAGAGTTCACAGTACACATAATGTGGGTGCAGTGTAGCAGACCCTGCCCCCTGTGGATACTGGCATCATAATTTTCACAGTAGAAATACCTTCCCCAGGTACTGCCTTAAAACTGCCTTCTTTCTCTAGGCAAACACTCTCCCTTTTCAGTTATAGAATATTTATGCTATTACTTAAATGTCTGATGCTGAGTATCAGTCTAGCACCAAATCAGCAATGTGCTGCAGCACAGTAACTACCGGGACAAGTATTTAAGTGGAGAGGCTGATTCCAAAGGCTCTGCAAGTACCTCCAGTAGTGGCTTTTCTGTCAACTATGATAAGGTTCTAACTCAGACAGGTTCAACCATCTCCTTTTGATAAGAAGAGGCATCGCACTAAGAGCAGCACTAATAACAATCACAGACAAAATCAGCTGTTCCTTGCCAAGAATGGGACTGCAGATGCCATGTGTTGGGTGTTCCCTGCCCCAGTTGGAATAAAACCAATAAGATTTAGAAGTCTTTGAATTAAAATATGCATGTGACAATGTTAATCTACCAAATGGGTCAATGCAGCAGTGTTCTGCTAGGAAAAGAGAGCTCAAGTTTTCCAGTTAGATACAACTAGGAAACGTAGTTCAGGGACAAAAATCAAAAATATGTAAGGCCTTAAATGTTGTACATATTAAAAAGGGAAAAATGCTCCTGAATAAAGTGGAATGGCATCAACAAAGCAAAGGTTTCTAAAGTATTTTCTTCCTCATAAACATAATTGTTGGAGAGAAAACAGGACAAGAGGGGGATACTATAATATTATTATGTTCTTACCCGTCTCATTATTGAGATGGCTTCTGTAGACAGAAATCGTGGATATCTTACTTCATCATTTACAATGCTGTCAAACACCTCTTCTTCATCATCTCCAGGGAAGGGAGACTATAATGAAATTAAAAAAAAAAAACAAACCTGGAAACAGGCTTAAAAATCACAATTGAAACCAACATATCAATGTTTGGAATTAGACGCCCTGAAACGAAGTCTTCCTTCCCAGAAACAGATATATAGTTTTCCATAAGGAAGAGAGAAAGTCTTTCTTACTGAAAGACTATGCTTTAAAAATGTGCTTTTAGAAGCAGGAACACCTAAAACTGTGATCTTCTTTGAAGCCTGACACAGGGTGTATGGGGAACGTGGAAAGTATCAGCTCTTCTTCGGGAGAGCTGCCATTCACAAGAAGCATGATCGAGACCAATATGTTTCTGTGTAACTTTAGCATATTACAGCTTAAGGGTTTTCAAACTATTTTGAAGTGGCCTGACAGATGTAGGTGACACTGTACAAGCTTTTTGTCCTTTTTTTACCTGAAAGGAAGTGAAAGTAAGTTGAATGATCATCTTTTTTGAAAGAGAACAAAACGATGAGTTTTTCTCCAGTTTTTAGCACGTGAGCTCTCACTGTGCCATCTGGGAGATACTGTAACAAAATGGACCAGAAGGTAAAGCAGTGTCTGCAATGGTAAATAACTTCTTAATAGGTATTTATTTATACCAGCTCATTTACATGGAACTGGGACTTTCTGTTTTAGTGTGTTTGGCACAATCTTTCACTGCTATCCAGTTTTATGTGCTAAAGTTAACTCCTGTACCTTGAATGGAAGTGAAGATGATTATTTTTACCAAAAGCATTTGAAAGCAGTACCACTGTACACATCCCAACTTGATGATAACAGGTATGTCCTGGAAACCAAGCTCCCCAAAACTAGATGCACATATGTACTATGTTCTTGCTTAGAGACACTGATGTTTATGTGCCATTACTGTAATTTGATTTAAGACATAATGATGTAATTAAAAATGAAAATCTAGAGAATTAAGTCTGTGACAGGTAGGGCATATTCAGTGTTGACAATCTGGTATCTTGAGTTTTGTAACCTTTTAAACAGTTCTTAGTTTTATGACTCCACTGTACCTTTCTAGAACTTACCTCACCCACTAGCATCTCATAGATAAGAACACCAAGACCCCACCAGTCTACAGCTCTTGTATAGGAAGTTTCTGTCAGCACCTCTGGAGCCAGAAATTCCGGTGTGCCACAGAATGTGCTTGTTCTGTCTCCAAATCCCATTCCTGAAAAGTTACAGATAATGAAAAGTGAGCAGTATTTGCTGCCACTCCACAACCTATTCCTCCAAGCAGAACCTCTCTCCAGAGCACCTTCAGCAGCTCCTGTAGATCCGGGGGCTGTGTCCTGAAGGCTCAGGCCACTGAGGTAAAACATTCCCCCATTTTGCCTTCCCATGCCTTTGTCCCACGTGCTTCTGTCTAAGTTTCTCTATCCCTAACTACATGCAATGAGCCAAATAAAGCTTCCAGTTACACTTCTGTTGCCCAGTTACCTTTGTGTGGAAAGACAGAAACAGGCTTAGGCTCTGTAAGCAGAAGGTACTGGCAGGTATAGAAGCAAAGGCAGCACACTGGTTTAGTCAAACATGCCTGCTATGGGTGCATCTGCAGTGGCAAACTACATCTAGGAAAGTAAAACATCAAGTGTAGTGAAACAACTGAGCAAAATAAGCCCTGTGTATTAGCCAGGGGGGCACAGTCTGGGACATCAGCACCCCAAGGTGACACTACAAGGGGAGGTGCTGCAGAAAACTCAAAAAACCCCATTTATTGTAGCATTCAGTGAAGCACAGAGCTTTCCTTCTCATTTCCTTTTGTCATTTACAGAACTTGTTTGTACCTAGAGTCACAGGATATTGAAGACATTGCTCATGTTTGAACACCTACTAAATTTTCCCAATTCCCTCTTAGGCTACCCAAAAGGAAAAGATATGGAAGGCAGGCTATACAAACTGGAGAAGGAAATGGACCTTGCCAGATCTTTTCCCCCTGAATGCAATGGGGTTTGAGAAAGGCACTGTAATTTCTACCTCTATTTTATGTATTACTTTCAAGCATCTCACTACTGACCTTTCAAATAACTTTCTAGGCTTCCCTTTTGGAATAATTTCTCAATTTTATCTCTAGTATGCTTTGCATATCATTTCCATACACTTTGAGTTGCAGCTATTTCAGAGCTAGAAAAATAGACAATGAATTTGTAAAAAAGTAAGAGCTCGTGATGGATTATAATGGTACTTGATTTTGTTGCACAGCATCAACATGTTTAGAGTTAGAAGAACCACCTAATGCTTTTTCTTCTAACTTGCAAAATGCAGCAGTGTGCCTTCTTAATAAAGCAGAGATGCTATGAAGTAGGAATCAGAATAGGTGATGCTCAAAACTGACAAAAAAGATACAAAAAGAATAGGGCAATGCTCAGGTGCTCCCAATACTTCCCCCCCTAAGGCACTTGCTTCGTTCCCACATTGACACAATCAGAGATGTATTTTTTCCTTTCAAATAACACGGTAAATAGACACTATACACAGTCAAAATAGGACAGACTATGGAATTCCCCTAGAAAGAAAATTTAACTGCCATTACCTTCTTTGCAAAGGCCAAAGTCAGCAATTTTCACAAAGCCTTCTGTGTCCAGCAATAAGTTATCCAACTTCAAATCTCTAAATGAACATTTGAGAACAAAATTGCATCACTTGATGTTTCTTCAGTACTACTGAGAATAGCTGACATTCCTCTATTGGAAATAGGCCAGTGACTACTTACCTATACACTATTTTGTGCTCATGTAAATACTGAAGTCCAAGAACCACACATGCAGCATAAAATCTGTCAAAAAAATTAAAGTTAACATTTCAATGGAATTTAGTCTTGCTTTTCAGAATGTGTAGTCCATGACTATTGATTTTTTTTTATGAGCCATCCTTTGAAGATCACCCATTCTTGGTTTTGGGTACAGATTACTTTTATACGAAGTCAGTCTTAAAGCCAGATGGCAAAAATGCTTAAACTTGCAGCCTTCATACTGTGGTATATTTGTTTGGCCTGGAGGATAAACTTTCTGTACTGTCCATTGCCAGAGCACTGAAGGTTTTTCTAAACAGGCTTATTCTTTCCTTTTTAGCTTTGTCTGCTATTTTACTTTTCATTCAGCTTTTTAATGTAATCTTAAAAAAGCCCAAATTATAAAAATTAAACATTTGTATATACATTTTGAATTCAATGTAGATTCAGGTACATTAAATCTGCTTGTCTTTTTCTAACAAAATCAGTTAGAATCTCTAACCCTCTAAAAAACTTAAGCAGCATTTGCTGAAGTGACATAATATAGAGGCATGTGGTGAAAGAGACCTCAGTTCCCATCCCCTGAACAAAGTGCCCTTCCCTTGGTGCCACAGAAGGGGGGTGATACTCACACTGCCCTTGGCTCAGAGAAGACATCAGTGTGAATGTGCATCATCAGGTCCCCACCAGCAGCATATTCCATTACAAAGCAAACGTGATCTTTGGTTTGGAAACAAGCAAAAAGGTTCACCAAGAAGGGATGTCTTACACTATTCACAGTTTCAAATATTCGCTTTTCACACATCAAGCTGCAAACAGAAAATCAGGAACAATTTAAAGCTGAACGCTGAACCACAGGTTTTCAATTCTCAGAAACTACTGGTACTTTACACTTTATGTTTTTTCCTCTGTTCCTCAGGACAAGATAAGAACATTTTTTTATTTCAAGAGAGAGATTTTAATACTTGTACACACATTAAGTTGATGCCAGGATTTCTGTGAAGTTACATTTTGCTTCCTCAAATGAAAAGAGGATATCTAGCAGGCCATGAAAATTATGCCCTGATAATTTTCCTTCCAAATACTCAGATCGCATTAACTAAGCACTGATATCATATGACATTCACTTCAATCCATTTTAATTGTATACAATACATAAAGTAGAAAACCAGTGGCAACATTATAAATATCTATCTATAGTAATTCCTGGTTATTTCTCCTTAAAATAATTGGTTCATTTTAGCTTATTATTAATACAGTTATCTTTCTTCCTGCAAATGAATATACTCACTCTTAAACAGTTGTAAAAACACCCTGCACTAAAACTAAAAACAATTTTGTAAAGGCCTCTTCACTTCCAGGCAAATCAAAAAATATAATCTCAGTTTTGGGTTAGAAAGATTTAAAACCACTCAACAGTGGAGTAAACAAAGGGAAAGTATGATGGACAAAATATGACAGTACGTTACAGGCTGAGAAACAGCAACACA
>JAWWLV010000005.1:15449523-15520023 GCA_035041135.1 Platyrinchus mystaceus | reverse complement strand
CAACAGTGGAGTAAACAAAGGGAAAGTATGATGGACAAAATATGACAGTACGTTACAGGCTGAGAAACAGCAACACAAGGGTTTTGCAAGTAAACAGTCACTGTTGTCCTGAAACATGATGGAAATCTACAGAACCAGTAATTAGAATAAATAATTGCAAGAGAACCTAAAGTCAAAACCAGCTTTAAGTCAGAGCTGTAGTACAGACACTCCTGAGTTACACTGCTCTCCCCTTGTTCCAGAACAAGAATACACGTCTGCAGCAGCCAACTACACAGGGAGATGACAACTTGTTTTGCTCCTCCACTCAACTCAACTACTGCTTGCTAGAGCTTACAGCAGGAAGAGCTGCATGCAGAAAGAAAACAAATGATGGAATCCATGTGTTACATTTCACAAACTGACCTGTCTACTTCATCACGAGCAACAATATCTCCTTTCTTTAAGGCTTTAATAGCAAACATCTCATTTGTGTTTTTGTACTCTGCCAACAGCACCTAAAACAGAAAAGAGAAATTGAAGAGCTGCATCTAGTTTTTGATGTAGACTTGACACTCGATATAGCCTTTGACATTTACCTTTCCAAAATGTCCTCTGCCCAGTACAGCACAACATCTGAAATCCTTCAGACTGAACTGAAATCTTTGTTGTGATCTATGTAAAAAAAAACAAACAAAAAAACCAGTCACAAAGTTTCTTGTTTATTACCTTTAAGAAATATTATTCAGATCAACAGCAAAACCACTGCTTTCTCACCTTCTATCTTCAGGTTCTCTGGTGTTGGTGTATTTCATGTCTGAATGGGGAGCATTAGGCTCACAAATTATTTCAGGCTGGAGTTTTGGGACAATACTATTTCTGCCATTTTCAAAATCAAAGGTTGCTACTTCATCCTGTGAAGAACAAGAGATCAGAAAATTTAAAACTGATTATGAAGGCAAATGAATATAGACATTTTACTACAAAGTGTGTGAAATTCTTAATACACCCATTACCTAGGCTAAAATGGCAACCTTTCAAGTGATACAGACAAGCAAGCTTTTAACAGACTGATGAAACCTACTGCTCCAGTCATTCTGCTCTTTCTCAATAAAACCATTTTATCCTGAATACTCCAATGATTCTGGACTTCTGTTTTTTTCCTGTGGTGGAACCAATGATGTGGTGAATTAAACACACCAACCCTGGAAACACTGATTGCCACCAAGAGCAGTCAGAGCATTCTGTTGAGACAATTCTGTATGTGGAAGTTAAGGGAGCATAGGCTGATATATAAGGGAAGAAATCCATTATAAAGATTCTAAAAGTTACTTGCCTGAGAAGGCACATCGGGAGCCTTTATCTCAGAGGAAGATTCACATATTTCCCCAAGGGAAGATGCACGGGGTGGAGCAGGTGGAGGCTCAGGCTCAAGTTCAAAGTCCAATTTGGCTACAGGAGAGTCACTGACAAGAAAATAAATAACACCTCAGTGTACTGCAGAGACTGTTTTAATCTACATAGATCTCTTCTGAACCAAACCTTGCGTGTGTGGATCTAGCTCTAAAATGGATGCCCACAATTAAAACACGGAAAGGTCTGCAGCCTTGCAGAATAAACAGACTCAACATACATTATATACATCAGGGCAGAAGCACCTCACTGTTACCCTTTGCACTTCAGAGCACTTAAACCCTGCAGAGATCACGTACCCAGCTGGCAGGGTCAGTTCAGCAAGCTGGGCATCCACCACCGGCCCGCTCGCAGGCACTGCTGCCTGGGGGCTGAAGGTGCCAGAGTGATTCACTGTTGGAATGGCTCTTCTCACCAGCCTTCCCCAAGTGGCAATGTTAATGTTCATCTGAGGAGCTCTGAGAAATGTTTTGCCTACAGATATTGTGAAAAAAGAAAACAGGGTGCAAGGAATTTCCTTACTTATTACCACAAATAATAATTAACCCCCCCATATTAATCCATTTATAGTTTCTCAAGAACTAAATAAATTTGTCATTTTATTTAGCAATTCCTAATTACTCGCAGTTAAGTGCTAATGCGTAATAAGCAACTCTAATTCAAAACATTTCTAAATGCAATGCCAAATCCTTCATTATCAACAGCTTTATTCACAGGTAAACATTAAGACTCTGCATAAAAAATATCACAGATCTATAAAATTTCTAAGCTTTACATGTTTATATGAAACAATCACCTTGCTGTTTCGAAAAAATTTTCTTCTGCCTCTGGAGTTTTGGTCTTCTTTCAATAACTGGATTAAAAAATGTAACCTGCAGTTCAAATAACGTGTGTTATAATTCAAGTTTCAGAATAAATGCATTCTTAAAAATTTAAGGAAAACTTCTTAAACTATTCTGTGATATAACACTTGCAAGTATAGTCAAGTGCTTCAAAGAAACATTCTTACCTCTGCAAAGAGAGTGCCCTGGGGTTCAAGGTAGAGACACATGCCATGCCGTTGGTTATCCAGGAAATCTTCCAACCTCAGAAACTTCACTGCACACAAAGATCTCCAGTCACGCCAGTAAACTGAGATTTCTAATTCACGTGACTATGACAGGAAACATACACACAGGAAATTACTTATTAGTAATTGTTCTGCAAGAGTTACCACTGTGCAATCATAAGATCCAACAACTCAAGGGTCAAGATGCAGAGCTGTTACTTTAAAAGACTGTCGGGGCTTAACCAGCCAGACTAACAAGCTCTCACTGGGATGACCATGGCACTTCAGTTCAGGTGTGAACACCGGTGCACAAATAAAAGTATAGGTGTAAAATTTCCCCTGAGAGTAAAACAAGAGAGTCACAAACAGTCACCGGACTTTTTGAGTCTGTCAAACAACACTGCTTGTTCAAGATACTTTAGCTCAAGCTCTGACAACAAAGTTTAACCTCAGCTTTAGTAGTTTTCCATTTTATTTACAAGTATCACCTTCATTTCATGGCTGCAGACAATTCAGTACCTGCATACACACAATGATGCAAAACTGTATATGGCATTTCTAAAAGTACATACAATTTTTGTAACACGGTTGTGAAGAGGGGCCAAAACCTTTAAACTAACAAGAAATACTGCTGTATCTCGCTGGTGGGATTTATATATTCTTAGGGTGTCTTATATGCTTGCTACAAAAGCTTGTCAAAAATGTGAAGAATCCTGCAATGCAACAGCAGCACCGTGTGTTACTAGTTTAATTCCATCATGACGCATCAGTTTACCCTCTGTGACAGTTATGATAGGTTTTAAAAGAAATAAGAAGAAGCAACAGACTAAAAAATGACAGGGTTTGGATTGTGCATTTCAAATACGTGAAATATGTGGTCATGAACAGCAGGAGCAAGGTCCTGTTCTGGTACCAAAAAGTTGGGTTCTTATACAGAGACCATGACACACATGCCAGGCTGGTGTGAGCAGCTACTACGCTGTGAGTAGTTCTAGTCCTATTCTGAGAATAATCAAGGCTTTAGGGCTCCACAGCTGCTCAGTTTTGTTCTGTACTACTCCTGACCAGAACCTGAAGTTCTCTACCTGCAGTATTAAAACTGCTTCCTTCCTTCCTAGACAGAGGGAGTCTAGTTTGGGGCTGGAGGGGTGGGGCTCAACGGGGAAAAAGCAAAAACAGGAAGGTAGCTTTTTTTTTTTTCATGTGTTTTAAACATATACTAGAGGTAATATTTAAGCTCCTAAAATATAGTTTAATTTTCAGTCTATTTTAAACACTGATGCAAAAAAATCATCCTTGAACCTTAACATACTGTGACTATCAAGTAACTAAAAAACAAATACTTGATTAAACCTATATAACATAAATTCTACTTCAAGGGTATCAATTCAAAACTTGTGTCTTTCAAGTAACATTTAAAGTTGTAAGAAAGAACCATTACTGAATTTATTACTCCTGAAGAACTGATCAGCTTACAAGAGAACACTTCTGTAGAAGCACTGTAAAAGCTCTGTGACATGGCTTTGCCATAATATCCAAACTGTATCTGATATGACAATTTACTGATAAATAACTAAAATCTGATGATCCAAATTAAAACGTAAGAACCGTCTACCACAAGCTAAAAAACTGCTAAGTGTTAGATATTGGTAAAAATATTACATCAGTTTGTAAGCCAGAAAAGGTACAATTTCTAGAATGCTGGCCCAGCACAGTAGTTAACCCCAGGGAGCTCATTCTGGTAAGGATGGGAATACTTGCATGTATGAAATTTGAACAAAATGACAGCAACAGGGGAAAAAAAAGGCAACATCAAATTAATCCAAAGAATCAACTACAGATGTCAATGAAATCAGGCTACATTTTTACCCTGTCTAGTTCCAGTGTAAATTTCTGATCCCATGACTGATTGGAAATTGGTTTCCAGCTAGTTTGACCAACCACAGTGTTATCCAGCTTCAGTACAGCACAGACTTCATCTGTAAGTAAAGTACACAAACTCAGCTTAAGTCTTTAAGAGGATTTTCCACAAACAAAAAAATCTCTAGTAAGTTTCCCTTAAAAATGTAATCTCACATTTAACTGATTCTTATGGCCATAATAGTGTGGTAGTGCTTTTATTAACAGCTTAACAGGTGAAGAAACAGGTAAGTTTAAAGCTTTGAATCAATTTAATATTTTAAATTACAGAACACAACATGCAAATAAAATCATGTAAATAAAAGATACACATAAAAATAAGAGAAGTAAGAGTATACTGAACTGGACAAGTCATCAGTTTTCAGAAGGTTTCTACTACTCCCACTTTTACTTTTACTGGGTCTGCTTATGAAAGATGCTCTGGCTTCATTTGGACTCCAACCAGGTAACGTAATCGATGTGGCTTTTGATCGACCAGGGACGTTTTCCAAAATATCTTGGCAGCCCATTAGCCTAACTTCCAGGGTACCTAGAAGAGACACACAATGATTTATCAAAGAGTTCTGCTATTAAGTAAACCAAGCAAATGACTAATGATTGATTGATGGCAATAGCTCACATTCTGACCCCCGCAGGGTATAACAGAAATATCAGATGAAATCAAAAGACAAATCCAAGACAGACATATATACTGAAAATAAATGCATTAAAAGTCAAATATGTGGGACTCAACCTTCTAGATAGAGCAACAGTTCACCAAAATAACACAGAATAAGTTTTTGTTCTGTGTCTCAGAATTGTCTTTCTTTTCTTCACTTGAGACTGACTAGGGTTTAAGTTGTAAGCAATGTAATTTTTAAAGACGGACAAATGCCGAGTTTCTTATTAAAACAATGGATCTTGTGGATGGAACAGTAACAATTTTTCATGAGTTTTATATAACTAATTAATATTGGATAAAATTAACATACTGACTTTGAGACTTCAAAGTTGTTTAAGGTACACTTAGAAATCACATTTGCCTGCTGCACGCTAAAGTAAAATTTGAGTTAGTACATAATTTAATATCATTGAATTGTTCCAACTTCATTGAATTTGGATTTATAAGAGCTGAGACAAGAAGCTACTCTTCAAGAAGGTACTCTTCCAGGTCTTCTACATCTTTAACCAAATGAGGCATAAAGCTGCTGTTCAAATTGAAAAGTTTCCTCCAGCAGCACAGAAACATCTAAATACCACAGATGGTTACAAGAACCGTAGGCTGACTTCATCCTGTACAAGATAACATCTGTAAAACTGTGACACCACTGGCACTGACAAAATTAACTACTAGAAGTGGTGAAATTAGCCAGTTCATAATCACAGTGTCAGTTAGAAATGCACTGCTGAAATGCAGTCTTCTTTAAATAGCAAATGTACTTAACCATGAAACTTAAAAGTACTCTTTTGCAACAGAAACTTAAGTAGGACTTGACCTAAAAACAATCTGGCAACATCATAGCCCACAGAACAGACACCAAGAAACCAGTCTAAGAAGAAATCCCAACCTGTAGGAAACTAACAGCCGTAAGTGACAGCTAAGCATTAGGCTATGGAGACAAAGAGATGCTATTGGCTTCCGAAACAGGTTAAAAGGTAAAAGAATACTTCATTCCCAAACTCTGTTCAGAAAAAAAAAAGAAATTAATAAGCAGAAAAGCTATAATCTTGTATAAGGAATGGCTTTATATCAGAAAGTTATGTTGATGCACGTTAAGAAGTATGACAGTAGCACTGCTCTATCTTTCACAAAGACACTGTTCATTTAATTCCAGCTCAATACAAAAGCTCGTTGTGTAGTCAATATGAAAGTGAAAGTATTAAGAACTTCATAAGCATGTAGCTCTGTTTTGACAATTTCTATTAAAAACTGTTCCTATGTATCAGAAAATCACATTTAAAGAGAAATTGTCACTATATTGTATCTGACCCTTGATTATGTATTACAACAAAAGAAAAAAAAAAAGCTGTTTTAGTCCCAAGGCATGATATTTCCTGCCCATGGTCACTGATCATTTGAGATTTCATTTGATGCAAAGCGTTCCCCTTACCACACAACTTTACAAGGACTCTCGGCTGAGGTCCTGATGAATCACAGTGGAAGACAAGTAGACTTGCTCCATTTTATTATTATTATTGCAGCTCAGCAGAAGAGTTCCTCTTTTTGTTTTAAAATATAACCCCACAGACTTCAAAACTAAATTCTGGTTTCAGTTATACAAGTATAACCGGCGTAACATTTGAATTACAGGTGCTTTTTTGTAATAAACTCACTTTGCTAATAACAGGCTTAATAGTTACATGTAAAATGCGTGAGGACAAAAAACATGAAATCAAACCTATCCGTTCTAGCAATTCTTCTATGACCATTCACTAAATAAATTTAATAAAGCAACATATCCCCAAGTAGTCAAAAGCATGTTTTTATTTAAGAGTGAGGCAAATGCTCAAGACCTTTGTTAAAGTATGGTTCATCTCTTGCAAGTTTACTTCCAATGAAGGACAACCAGGTGAACCCAAACTATGAGAAGCTCCTGAGTCTCTTATTTATAAATGAATGTACTGGTCCTTTACAGTAGGTAGGCTAAGCCTCTTTAAAAAAATCACCTCCATGTTTATTCAATGGGAAAACAATTACCACCAACAAACAGAGTTTTCCAGGGTTCCGTGCATGTTTGTTAGGATCTCCTTCTTTGGAATACAAATATAATGAATGTTTTGGTAGCATAAATCTCACCTTCCAGAAATCCAGTGAAGTTCAGTGGGTAAAACAGAAACTGTGTTAGAAAAGCTGGATGCCTATGCCTCTTTCCAGCTCTGCCACCTACTTGTTGTATGACCAGGGCATTTCACTTAACCCTCCTGCAACTTAGTTTCCCCATCTGTAAAATGGGGATAATATTTATCCATCTTTTAAAGTGCTTGATAATCTAAAGACAAAAGGCATTAGGTAAATTCAAGCAATATCATTCCACAGTGAGCTAATTTAAGGCCAGAACTTCACTTTCTCAATAGGATTATAAAAAGGCCAACAAATAAATCACAGAAACTTATCTGCATTTTTTTGCAGTGCACAGACACTTGGAAATTCTAAATGCCTTTGTCTAGGAAAAGAACAATTAAGTATGCCCAGAAAGAAATACAGTTGGCATTGAAGACTTGTTTTAAACCATTAATTAAGATTAAAAAAAAGAAAAAAGCTCCACTAATCATACCTGTTAAAGCTGCTGGTTTGGACAGTGTACTATACTGGTTTTGGGTAGATATTACACTCTGACGAGGACTTAATGTGGGTGAAGAGACTAATGAAAGCTCCTCTATAATAATACTGCTTTTGGGATGGTTTTTAGGAAGTTCATTCAATCTCTGTTCCAGTGAATACTTCAAGAGGTCCAGCTTCTGGCTTGATTCATTAAATCTTGCTTGCGCCTTTTCAAAATAAGACAAACATTTGAAATATTTCAATTTTTTTTCTTGAAAGAACCTTTAAAGCAAACGATCAGAAATTGTAATGAGATAAATTACTTCTGAAAGTGCCTTTCTGTCGGTAACTTTCCCAGATCCAAGTAATTTCATCACATTTTTTGCACCTTCTGCTACAGCATACTCTATCCTAAAATGATGCCGTAATTCTTCCATTCGCAGTTCAAGAGGGCTTATCACAGGTTTTGCTGCAAAGAGATATAAACAAACAAACTTCAGTGAAGATAAAGCCCAGGTTTATTTTCTTGAATATTAGCCCCTCCCCCATGTAAACAGAGGGAGAAAAAAAAGAAATAAAAGAGAGAGATGCATATTTGGTAGAACAAAGAGAAGCCCGAAGTATGTCATAAAAGCAACAGCGAAATTTTAAGCATCTGCATTTGAATGAAGAAATAACTGATCAGGGCCTCAGTTCAATAAACAGTCCTACTCCTTAAAGAGCTATAATTGCTAGAGGATGCAAGAAAAAGAACATATCTTCAGGGGATTTAAGGGACATGAACCAAATCTCCAAAATATTCAACTGGCAAGGAGGTTTTGAGACTTCAACACTACCGAGTTACACTCTGAGGACTTATTTTTTAAACTACTCTGTAGCCAAGTAGATCCCTGCTCAGTTTCTGATAATCCCCTTGCCTCACGTGAAATCCCATTGAATCTCCCTTCTGTCAGCACAGCGGATGTAAGAGATCCAACACACTGCCTTCCCCAAATGGTCTGGGTAAACCATTCTGATGTCCACATCTTACAGTGTTTAGATTTCCTCAGCAGAAAATTTTCTGGATATATTTCTTTCTGTTTAAAGCTCTAAGAGTAGTAGTAGAAACACAAAAAGGCATCTGAAATCCCTTTCTAGCTTGAATACCTTTTTTTTTTTTAAACAAATGATATACATAATCCATGTACTGAAATGGGGTGTTAAAATTGGGTGTGTAAAAACAAACACAGAAAATCAAACACCTCACACACCACAAAACACACACACACTGTTTTCATTAGCTGGGATACATGCACTGACCACAAGCACTGTCATACAGCTCCAACACTCAGAAATGCACATGAATAAATTTCAAGACTTAGAGATGTACTGATATGCCCATGAGTTTCTAGTACACTCATGTTATTAGAGCTCAGAGGTAAATTTTTTTTTATTCTTTGAAGACTTCCAAGGAAATGCAAGTTTAAAACTATTTCTGAAATGCAGCATGAGTATTTCAATCAGGCTACTTTAAAAACACTTCTTTTGTTGCTTTAAAAATAGTTGTTTAGCACTCAAATCTATCCTAAATACCCATCAAGACAAGAAAAATTCTCTTCCATCTGTGCTCCCGTTAGTAATAATAAGGTCAATCTATTTAAGTATGATAAGCAGGCTTTGTACCTGCATCAGATTTTTTATTTCGGATCATGAAAACATAATATGCTTCAAAGAAAATTACTGATTATTACAACAAAATGAAGCATGCATGAAGAGGGAAAGGAAACCACAAAGCAAAAACGGACTGCAGAAGGTATTAAAAGGATGATGAAGAGAAATTGTAATTCTCTTCATTAAGCTGAAGATATTTTCCTTCAAGTCAGATGTATTTGGCACCCCAACACAAAGTTTTGCCTAGTCTCTGATTATTTTTGGATCATGCAAGCTTTGTCAAACATTCCTACTAGAAATTTACAGTATCCCTGTGTGCATATGGGTACATATCTACAAGGCATTCTGACATTAATGATTTGTGTTTCCTTTCTACAACATCACCATTATCAAAAGCCAATTCGTTGGTCTGGACTGCCTGAAGAATCTGCATCCTTATAACTTCTATTTTTGTCTTGCTGTCCTGAAGCATCTGCTGAGCTGTGGCAAGAAGTTTTCGATCCTATTAAAACAAACAGACAAGTTTAAATCATTATCTTCTTCATGGAACAAAACACATTGAAAATTTCAAAACACACATACTTAGGAACAAGAACTAAATCTATGTATTTCACTTGGTACAGCAGACCAATTCAACTAAGCACATAAGGATATTAATGGAAATTAAGTTAGGACAGAGGCGCTGGTTGATTAAAGACTGTAAGCCACTCCCATGGAAACTCTATGTGTTTTAAGCTGAATTAAGGAGGCATGATCTAGAAACATTACATGTGTAGATTAATGTTTTGTGAGCTGATACTAAAGAAAGGACAAGACATTAAGTACAAAATACCTCCAACATTATGTAGAATGACTCAAATTTTCCAAGTATGCTAAGAACTCTTGTAATAGACAAATTTGCTAGACTAAGCCCATATAAAAGTAATTGTACTAGTTAATCTGAGCTGATCTTCAATACTGAAAGTAGAAATACAAAATTGCTTACATAGCACTTTATAAATAAGTCTGCAGTACGTTTTCCTGAACAAATCAGAGCTGAAGATTTTTTGCATTAACGAATACATAACAAACGAGGGCTACTTCATTAGCTGTTTCATCAGCAGCTTGAGTACAGTACTTTTTTATCTAAATAAACCAAAAAAACCCACTTGTGTTTTCAAAAGCAGTATCACAAGAAGCCGTTTAGCAGAGAACATTCCTGAAAATGAACTCCTATGGCTGCCATGTGGCTCCCCCTGTACACTCTGGGAATTGCCAGATAACTTAAAGGTGATCTGACTTGCAGTAGGAACAAAAAAAAAAAAAAAAAAAAAAAAAAAAAAAAAAAAAAATTAAGGCACTCTTTTTGTCCTGTCCGTGCAGTACCAATCAATCACAGTAATTAACAGCAGTCAGTGCAGATGTGTATCACCCTTGGTATAGCCCAAAGGGTATTTTGGTTAACTCATTTTGTAGTCACTCTATAACCTCATTAATAAGTTAC
This sequence comes from Platyrinchus mystaceus, assembly GCA_035041135.1. Taxonomy (NCBI): domain Eukaryota; kingdom Metazoa; phylum Chordata; class Aves; order Passeriformes; family Tyrannidae; genus Platyrinchus; species Platyrinchus mystaceus. The sequence goes on along the minus strand of JAWWLV010000005.1, from coordinate 15,509,289 downwards.
TTTCCTATGGACATGGTTTATACTTATATTTTTAATTTTATAATGAAGTTATCAATTATTTAAGAAGTTAAAGAAATTAAATTCTTCCCCTTGCCAGAACCAAGACAAAGAACTGCAGCGAAGCACAGATCCCAGAGCTAGAAATACTGGCACCATGAAGCATATGGTGAGAAAAATCTGTATGCTGAGAAATTTATCTTCATGGAGCTCCTCTATGACCTTGCACCTAACATAGTATTCACTCAGATATTTTAATGCTGCCCTATGTTCTGAAGGGTAGGTACACCAAGATCTCTACATACAAAGACTTTGGTTGCATGGGAAGAAATTGTGCCCCCTCTGCACACCCTAAACTCAGAACTCTTGCTTTTAAGTTTTAGTATGGATCAACATTTCAGAGAGATACCACTAGTCTTCATATTTTAAGATTCCATGGTAGCTATCCAATGAGCTAATGATCACACGGAATTTTCTAAATCGAATACAAATGTGAACTTTTGAAATAACCACTGTCTTTAGCAGAGCACGGGATTTAAATAACAGATTACAAGCAAGTCTAGAATCCTGCATTAAACCTTACCCACACATCATTCTGATGTATACATACTCTGTGTTTCTTTGTCTGTATCTTTACTTTTATCTTATTTTTCATCTTGCTGCTCTTGATTATCCCTCATAGCCTCTTACTGCAATGGATTTGCTTGCTCAGAGGCAACATTGGCCCTTTAATGTGTAGAATGGAGGCAATTCAGGATTATAGAGATATCCTTAAGTTTTCAAGACACAGAAGATCTCATCTTCAGAATCAAAATGTATGTGTAACACTCAGCAGCTCTTTTAGCGTTGGAGGCTGAATACAAAGTATTTCAATGCATCTTCTGAGTATAGAACTGACAGTGCCTGTGAAGCTGATCTGCAAAGCTGTCAGGGGATCTCAGAGAACCCACACATATCCAAGGAAAGATGACTTATCTCAGAAATGTTTAAGTACAAATAGGTTGAGCTGAGTGTTACTGAAGCAAGTAGAGTAAGTACAGAGGGAAAAGCTTCCCATGAGATGATGGGTTTATTAAGAGACTGCTTTTTCATTTTTAGAAAACAAATTATGACCTCCCTCCATTAAATTTAGGTCTGGAAATAATACAACAGATTTGAAATTAGATCATATTGTATACTTGAATAAAGGTCACAAATGAGTTTAATATGTTTAAAGAGGGTTCTGTGACTGCTTTTTAAAGAACTACTGGATTACCAGAGTTGTATTCAAACTCGTAATTTTCTGCCCCCTTTGCCACCTCATCCAGACACTGGGTTCTCTTAAGCTCTGCTTTTTAAAACACTATCAGCATGCTCAAGTCTATGGTTCAAACCTGCCCCACTAACTCACTACTGACATTACGAAAATGAGAGAATGAATACGCACCATTTCCATCCTGTTTGCTGAAGTGGCTGGCAATGCTTTTGTGCTTTCCAGCTCGCTCTCTCCAGCCCAGATACTATATAACCCCAATCTGGTAGGCTGACTTGAGCATTTACCAATTGCAAATACAGGATTCAATCATAAATTTTAATTACATGCCTCAATCACAAAGCAAGCCAGAATTTATCCTCCTTACCTAGTCTGATCCAGGCCTGCTAACAATGTCTAATATTACAGCCCAAGCATTTAGTTAAGTTTTTCCAGCCTGTTATAAGGTTACTTACTGAGGGTTTATTAGAAACTTAATTCATGTATGTCTTTTGATCCATTTGGGTCAGCTGATCATTAGTTTTAAGTGTACCTGATGTTAAGTACATGGCCTCAGAGGATGTAGACTCCAAGGTTTTCCAGGAGTTGAGGGACTGTGGTGCATGAACAGCATTCCCAGGCCCTTAGTCATAATGTGCACTCCTGGTATTTCTTCCATTTGCCCCAAGCTAGTATGTTAGAGGTCACTTTCAGATAAGGCTACCTGGGACAGAAGGAACTTGATGGCACCTATGGTTCATCTAATCTAAACTCATTTTTCTGGGAGAAAGCATTCACTGCCATTCTTTCAAGGTACAAGAAAGTCATACAGTAGGCAGATACAAAGTGATCTGCCTCTCCACCAACCCCTAGCACAAATTCACTCACAAAAGTGAAATTCCTTTCCAACACTCGGATTAGAATCAGTTATAAGGGGTAGCGATGTAATTCACAGATGCCTACTCTTCAAGTCAAACACTTCTTTTTAGTAAGTTCACTGACCTAGCTAGGTGTTGGCTCAGTTGAGATCTTAAAACATTTCTATTTTACTTACTGTTGTCTGGACACAAAAACATATAACCAAGCTACTACATACTACTTGTTAGATTTATCCTTGCGTTTCCCCTTAGTTTGGAAATTCCTCTCCTTAATGACTTAGTAAAAATAAATGAAAAGAACAGCTAATGAGTAACAAATGAAAGGTGAAGGGCCAGATAAGTAGAGGATCTTCCCCTCCCTTTCTTCCCATTTGAGAACTATGGCTCCCTAATAAAATATGTGTTGTGGCCGTTTTTTTGTTGGTTTCTGTGGCTTTTTTTGTTGACGTTTTTGTTTTGGTTTGTTTTCTTTCACTTAAAAGGTTTGGCTTGTCTTTCACTAGAGTTAAGGGATTCTTGGGGTATGATGAATTTTATTACATAGTAAGGAATACGTAGTAAGTCAAACCCATTTAGAGGTTAGCAGACACTTTCCCTCCACCTCCCTGGAAAAATTCTGGTGCTATCAAGAGAGAGTGAGCACAAGTATTTAAAATTCAGATACAGGAATAAGCGTGGATTTATTTTTAATTTCACTATCAGATGTTACCTCCAGATTACCACACTTCCATTAAAAAATCTTTTTACTGCTACCTACAACTGGATGACCATTTCAGAAGCATACTTGGCAATGCTGCCTTTTTTGTAATTATTGTGCACATTATAATTTTAAACTAATTGATTTTTTTTTTTCTGAGCGGAGCTAGGAAGAGCATCAGACTCCAGCCAGTGTTACACCAAGCTTTGCTGCTAAGTGAATCACACATGGTCAAAGATTACTAGATGTACTAAATTTAGTAAGCCGGATTTGTTATTTGGGTTGAACTGCATGTGCACAAACTGATAAAACAATCACTTCAATGGGTATCAAACCACAACAGAAAATGGTAAATTGTAGCATCTGATGTAATTATGTAACAAAAATGTACCCCAAAACTAAAAATACTGAATTTGCATAATGTTTATACATTGTACAGTCACACTACAGCAATATGAAAATCCACAGTAATTTCATGTTCTTCAAGCATTCCAAAGTCTTACCTTTGAAGAGCCATTTGAGTACATCTGAATCATATTTTCTGCTCCCTGTTTTACCTTCAGTTCTATATCCAATTGCTTCTTTAAGGCCATCAATCTGTTGTTAGTAGAAAACCGAGGATCGCTATTTGGAGTATCAGGAGTGCTGGGACAATCTGTGAATTAAAGGTAAGATGTAATGTGTGCAGAAAAAAAAAACAAACCAGGAAGAAAAAAACCAAAACCCTAACCTACCTTACACTCTATCCTATTAAGTTATACAGTAAACAGAAGTGGAACATCATACTTAAGAATTAGGACTGACCCTCCTGTCCAGAGCTACTTTGCAACAAGCACTGCAAATGCGCCTTAACATGAAAAGCCTCCCGAAAGCCCAGTGACTCCTACACGTGTCCTAATTCACAGGAATCACTTCCGGGGGCACTCAAACAGGCAGGTTTGCAGCCAGGTCTATTTTTATTTCAAAGGAGATTTATTTCTTCTGGAATGTCTCAAGTCAATAAAAAAATGCAGTTTTACACTAAGCTTTTCTATGCTCCTTCTTTTAAATCTAAGTGTTTTAAAAACAAACTTGGATAATAATATTCAAAACTAATGAGCATTGTCTGGATACAGCTGTTGAGTAGATCCTCATCTATTCCAGTGTGAACACTAATGACACTGTTTATGTCAAAATTAAGAAGAGACAAAATGAGCCTTTTTCTTAGTTGTAAAGCTGAATGACTCTTGCTCTGGAAACATTAACAGAATTCAGGGATAACTGGATATATAGACAGGTTATTGAATGGCTGTGATCTATGAGAAGGATAAAACTTTTTTGTTTGACAATATTACTGTGTTTGGATCTCCATCTTGTTGGATTAATTTAATGAAATCTAAGTTCGTCTTATCAATTAAATTACAGTCAAACTCCTTAACTTTTCTCAACCAGTCTATTAATCACTGGTTCATATGTCAGCTTCTGCAAAATGAACTGTTAGCAAACTGAAAATAAGTGGTCACTGGACTATTTCCTAGCACTTAACTATTTTCATCACAACTGTCCTTTTAGCTATCTTCTCTAACAGTCCCAATGGCTTCTCTTCCAACCTTTTGGTAAAAGAGAATAAAATAATTTTCACTTCAATAATTTTTTAAATAATTTTTATTCCCTCTACCCTAACAGCTGAGAGAATACCTTCTCTACGGACAAATGACATTAGTTGTTCTCCTGGAAGATAGTATTTATCCAATATGAACAGTACAATCTTTTTTTTTTCAATTGTATTAATTTTCCTTGAATTAAAACTAGTGTGAAGAACCAAGTTCCTGAAATCCTCAATTATTAGAAAACACAGGCAGTGGACTAGTAACTTACAAATTGTTATTTATGAGATGTCATAGGGAGATGTCTTATCTGCCACTTCATATTTCTTCTGTAAAAGCTTCTGATAACTACTTTTGAAGATTTAATACATTTTACTTCCAAGTTTGCTGGGTAATTTCCTCCTAATTTGCAATCTTTGCTGAGTCTACATACAGATTTCATGTAAGGAGAAGTTTAATTTCCTCTGCTGCTAATTCACTCTTCACTTCAAAGCTACTTCAAGTCTCTTACTGCATCCTCACACTACTTAAAGGTAGGACAGAAAATACCAGATGTTAAAAAAAGAAAAGAAAATCTGCATTATTCCTCATCTGTCTGTTTTGTCGTTGATCCTCTCCTTAATGTTCTGTCTTTGTTTCTCTGTGAAACTGCACTTGAACAACTTTACCTTAAATCTGTTATTAGTAAAACAAAGATTAACAACATGCTTTCCTCTCACTTAAGTCTTCACTTTTAACTAATTCTCACCTAATAACCTATTCAAAATGAGAACAAACACAAAACTTGAAAGTCACAGTGTCAAGTCTCCCTGCAAAGTAGATTCATCATATAAATGAATATTTACCAACTTTAGATTTATGATGCAAGCCTCTACCATTTAGATCCCAGCCCTCTGATGATCCCTGTGAAGACTGTGGGGCTCCTGAAGTCTGCTTTCACAGCTTTTAAAGATGCACACAACCAGTCTCCCTTTGCATTAAAACAACACTCAAGTTGCAAGTCAAGGACTAATTAGAGATACCTCGGTTCAGGTTGCCCAGGCAGCTGTTATTATCTCCCTTTGCATGTCTCCACTGAGAAGGTGTAACCACTTACCTGGGTCATCTCAAGAATTGGTCTGTACTTGTGGGCCTAACCTACCCTCTACTATTTAGTTTAAATCCTTGTACTGTGTGCTCTGTTTGTAACCAACAGCAAAGGAAACTTTTCTGCAGTATCAACTAATTGTTAGGAAGAAGTAATTTTTTGCCTTCAGGCATAATAGTAGCTGCTCACTAAACTCCCAAACATGGAATAATATGGCTTCTTAACAAAGATACTATTTCTTTAAAGAAAAAAAAAGTTTATCAACAGCTTTTCAGAGCTGGTTTCCAAGTGATTCCTTCTACTCCCGCTGACAGCCCCCCACCATTACAAGCCAGTGAGCAGCCCGAGGCAGCTTCTTATAGCATTCTTATAGATTAAATTTTTAAATCAGCCAGATAAACTGGTTCTATTATGGAAAGCGTTGGCAATCTTACAGCAACCCTACAAGCTACATGTGTATGAGCTGTTTCCCTTTCTCTTTGTAATATAAGGTTGTAATGACTTATATGGCTAGTTATCTCAGATCTATTTGTGTAAAACACTACACAGAGAGGCTCAAATCTCTGAAGGCACTTAGTCATCTTCATAGTACAAATAAGTAATAAATTCATCCAGATAATTGCTATCAATGGGATTTATGTATATGCTTAGAGTTAAACAATAGCTAAGTACTCATACCAAACTGATATTTCACTCAAAGTAGGTAAGTAGTGGGAGTGGGAACAGAAGAGATTCTCCAGTTTGCCCTATTTGTTGGTCAATACAGGCAGTACAAGACTTGCCATTTTGGATGCATTCAAATACAACTTTGCATAGGACAGAAAGAGCTTTGCTCGGTACAGGTTTGGGCTCCCAGGCCCAAATATTCTTGACAGTGAACATAAAGTGAAGTAACAGATGCATTTCAAGTGAACTTAAGTTGAAGTAAAACAGGTATAGTATTTTGCTGAAAAACTGTGAATGTTGTTGCTTAACATTAGCAAGTTTTGTGTGGTTGGTTAACACACATCCAGGCTGCTGGAAGAGCTGCAGTGCTGCTTTCCCAGCACCTGCAATATCTTGTTTTCATAAAAATTTACTCATCAGATTTAAAACAGGTTAATAGGGATGGTTTAATGGATTGTTTTTTAATATTTGGATTACATGAGGACAACGGCAGTTTTCAGTCTGAAACATTTATCTTAACTGTGATCTTTGCTCTTCTGAAAACCTTTTCAGTTTGAGTCTTTGTACAGTGCTCAACAGCAAAAATTTCTTTCTTCTTAATGGCCTTTTACCAGCACTCCCATCTAAATTATATTTATTAAGATTAGATACACAACTCTACTCTACTGAAACTGCTGCTCATTCCTTTGAGAAGTCTTCCCCACATGCTACATACACTATTTCTTCAGTGAGCTCAGTGTGAAATCTAGGATCCCGAGTAACTTTCTGAATTTGGGTTCCCAGATGGTACTGCAGCATGCTGTTAAGCTACTCAATTAGTAGCAAGTGCCCTTTGGTAAATAGTTAATTTTAATCTTATTTGAGGATATTTAATTGCAGTTAGCCTCATCAGTGTCATACTCCCAAAAAATACCTGTGATGCATAGCTGATGTTTAGGCATAGCTGAAGGGAGGAAGAAAGAGGCATCATCAGGCTTTTCTCAGGGAGTCAGATGGTTGGATCAGCACTTGAACTAAGCCATCAGTAGGTCCAAGGCAGCAGTGCATATTCTGTACTGCCTTGGGAAACATTCAGCACTGACCTCCTGGAAACTTCTGGACTTCAACTGAATTTCCATTAGGTAACAGCCAATTTTAACTAATCAAAAAGTGACAGGAGATTGTTTCAAATTGCTTTGATACTGGTATTTTGTACTAAGGTTCCCAAACGTTACCATGAAATTCCTATGGATATGAGCCTTGTAAGTGGAGTCTGCTAAGAAGTCATTACCTATATCAATTTTATTGCTGCCTCTACCAGTTTCCAGTAACTGGTGTTATATGGACACCGGTGTCCAAAAGATTAACCTTAGTCATTTGTAGGGACAAAAAGTCTCCCTCACTCTCCTGTCAGCTAATCACATTCTTAAAAAAAATAATTTATTTTCTTTGTGATGCCTACAGCCAAATTTGATGTGAAGAGGATAGCTTACCAGTCAGTTAGGAGAATGGAAGAAGAGGCATGAACTTTTCTTTTTGAGTTCATGTTCTCCATGTTTTATCCAGTTTCCTCAAATACCTCAAAGGTTTTTCTACCATCACACCTCTCTATACACCTTAACTTCAGCTCTATGAGACAAATTAATTTCCCAACTTACAGATTTTCTATGTATTAACTCTATGCCTAATTAAATTGATGATTTGCTGTAGGTAAGCTATTTCAGTCTTGCACCTCCACTGAATCATATTAAAAACCACAAACTGCACTGCTACTTTTTACACACATAAGAAAAATACCAATTTAATCTGTGCCACTGTGAAGTATGTTTTCAAGATACAAAATTTCTTCATCTCTAAAACAGAAGTAATCTTCCCTTTTACGTATTACATCTCTCAGACTTTCAGCAGTAATGGTCATTAGGCTTGTCCTACTCTTATAGCTGGATTCTGCTTACTTTTAGGTGCTGACCTACAAATTTTAAACTTCTACATCCTTGTATGACTAATACACTGCACGACAAGGGCAGACTTGGGTACAAAGTCCCACTTCTAAAACAAACTTGGAATCATCAGGAACCCATAAGGTAAAGAACACCTTTGTTATGCTAAAAATTTGTTTCTGAATCACATACCCACTGCCAAATCTCACACTCAGTAATACAGCTTTTTGGCAAACCATACTTTCTGGTTAAAGTTTAGTACTAATTCTTCAAATAATTTCAAAAATAACTTCCTATGGCATTAAGACTTGGAAAGCTTTCAGCTCTAGGTAAACTACCATAAAAACATCTTGCTTGAAAGGAAATGTTATAGAAACACATTTTTCTACAGTAGATTAGTTAACACTGTATTTAATGGTTCTAACATATTGATTAGACTGTGCTGATGACAAAGCAGCTACACTAAAAATTAGCGGCTTGTTAAAAAAGTAATATAAGTTACAGTTTGATACCGTAAGCAACAGTAAGAGTCACAACAGCTTCATGGCACTTTTCAGTTCTAACTTGGGAGCACTTTACAAATATATGTTCACACCCACTTTTCAGATACAGGAACAAGGTAAGATTAAATGACTGTTTTGAGTTACCATGACCTTTCAGCCAGTCAACAGAATAAAAATTTCAGAGTTCAGGCCTGACAAGTCAAAGGGATCATCACCTCAATGCAACTCAAACCTGACTTTGCAACTTAGAACCTGCAAAAAGCTAAACAATGTATTCTGTAAGACAGAATGAAAACCAGGGCCACCCCTGAAAAATACTGAAGTACATAAAGAGAACACAGATCTTGACTCCCACAGTTCTTGAATCCTTCTTTACCTTATTTTCAACATTCATGATCTGCACAGTCTAAAAATTTCCCATCTTTTCCTTCTCTCTTTTAAATAACTTGTTGCTAACTGACCAGAAGAAGGTCAAACATGAGCTAAAGTGAAAAGCAGTAACATGGAATAAAGATAACCCCTGGAAACAATGCACTTTTTCGGGGAGCTCCCATATTCATCAGTAAATGGTTATTAAATTCACTGCTGACTCCAGCAAAAGCAAGAATTCCTAAACTGAGATACCTGTGGCCTCTCCACAGAGGTATCTTTTATCAGATGGCAGTGACCTTTGTGGTTATGTCTATGTACTTCCTGAATAATAATGTGTGTACATACAAATACACACACACAGTGCATGTCACAGCTTCTATACTACCGACCCTATTTTGCAAAGGCCAAGCTCACTAATACGTTAAGTCAAACCTAAGACTTCAGTACTAAAAATCAGATTATCACCTAGATGACTTGCACCCATTAGTCTCAGGACACACAGAACATTTACTGATAGTGCTCCTCCTCCATGAACTACTGACCATGAATGAGGAAGAACACAAGCAATCAAGTTACAAGCCAAACAGTATAAAAAACTCAAGCATTTCAATTTGGTAGGGTGGATGCTTGTAAATCTTTGATCTAAAAAGAGATATTAATAGAACTGAAGACTACTTTTTTACCCCTCAAGAAGATTATGTAAAATATTCTATTAAAATGGTTCTGGTATATGAATACCTGATATGATACTTTACAGACAGTATAAAGATCTCCATGGAATTAATACTTTTTTTCTTGCGTATTTCAATAATTAAGACTCTACAACTAACACTTAGAATAGAATGGAATGGAATTTAAAAACATAGTACTAAGAAGTTTAGCACTCATGAAAACCATGTAGAAGCACATAAATTTATCAACCTTGATCTTTTATCCTTTGAACCTCTACTGCATTTCCCAAGACGTGCACAGTGACAATATTGCTCATTAACTCATCACGATAAGGGTTTTAAAAATGCTACACTGGAAGACAGCATTCCAACAAGAGCACTCTGTGCTCATCCACTTTTGGAGTTCTAGTACTAGATAAATTTTGCAAACTTATGTCTGCACAGATTTTTAATATTTGGTCTATCCACAGTTTGTATATCATTTATTTTCTGTTCCACTCCTCCCGTTCCTTTAAAAGCCACACAACTGTCGACACTGAAGTAGATTTTCATAACCTTAGCTGATACAGAACAGAATGCTTTATGTCTACCAAAAGGCCAGTGGCTATCTAAGAAGCATACATTATTGTATTCATTCCCATTTCACGCTGCAGCAACCACTTTGCCTCACTAGTTCCAGCTGTGTCTCCGTTTCGCCTCTTGTATTTTGCACAGATCAAAAGCAAAAAGAGCAGACAATACGGAGGATACTGTGCAGGCCACCTTGGACCACACGGGCACCTGAGCACCTTGGCACTGGGCCAGAGAGTCCTGCCAGTACTTTCCTAAATTCTCACAGTAACCCACCTTCCGTCGCAGGGATGATGCACTTTTGTTCTGCTGCCCAAGCTTCTTTGGGGTTTGCATTCACTTTGCATAAACCTTTCATGGCTTGTGCACATTTATTAACTTTTTGCCAAGAAGAGTCTGTGCAATGTGAAATCACCAAGCTGGCAATATCCAGCAGGTCATTCCACAAAGCTGAAAAAGGACTGTTTACTTTCACAACATTCCATCTTAAAATACCAAGCCTGGTATTCTTAAAAAATACATTCAAAATTAGTATTGACTCACTGCCACACCACAGAAAATACTAATTAAAACCATTAACTACAACCATTCTGTGATTCTGTGAAAACAATTTCCAATTGTCTTTAAAATGGTAGCTTTACCGTGGAAAAGCCTGGAGACTTAACAAATCCTAAGTGTCACTGTAAGAAATGTTTGATAAGTTAGTCAGATAACAGAATAACATAAAAGCATTTTCTGAGTTAAGTCTTAAGTTTAAAAAAAACAACCCCCAAGTTTTATTCTTTTATATCCAGCAGTTATACTTTCAAGTATAAATGTTGTAAATTTTTCTCCCATAGAACGAAAAGGTGCATTAACGCTGATGCCTACAGTGTAAGCTGAAGAAAGCCACTGGGAGAGCTACTGATATTTGCTTTTATACAGTGAAAAGCTTTTAGGAAATATTAGTGATTGAGAAAATACTTTAATACAGTAAGAACTGGAAGTGAAGAACTCACAGTCCATGAAATAGTGTTCCCTAGAAACTCAAAAGTACTGTACACTCATTTGTGAATCAAAACAAAGAGACATACATAAGTAACAAGCTAAGGATTCGCTCATTCACAGAGCAATTTTTTCCAGTGCAATGGGGTACAGCTTATCTCAGCTATGAGGAAAAACTGATTTCACAGTAACATATGGTACCTGCAACATCTTCTAGATCCGTTACAACAATGTGTGCATTTAGCTCCTGTAACTTATGATGCAAGTCTTCTAACTTCTTATTCGATTTTTTCAAAATGTTGTCCACATATGCCAAGTTCTTTTTATCTGTTGTGACCTTCCTGAGGTTCTCTGCTCCCTCCTTGATTTTAAGTTCCTTCCTTATTTCCCGCTTGATTTGGTCCTTTATTTCATCCAGCTTCTGCTGTACCATTGTATCTGAGAAGTCCAACTTCTGGCCAGTGCTCACGTTCTCAGAGGTTACGAGACCTTTGGCATCCCCCTAGGAAGAAAAGCAGTAATATAAGCACCAGGAAACACTGTTTCTGTCAACACATGCCACACACTTAAAGTAACCAGGATTCAGGTCCCTGTATGTTAAACACTTGCTTTGCAAGAACATTTATGGACCATGGATTTACAACAACATTGACCTAAAGCAACAATCTCACAATTTTACAACAGATTTTAAATTTAGTGACATCTTTACTATGCCTATTTTTAACACCAAGAGATTTAAATACTTTTGGATTTGTCATGGCTGCTTGCCTGGAAGTTATATGCCTCAGAGCTAATGATTCACATTTGTAATTTTCTAGATTTAATTTGTGTTTTAATAGACCAGATGGATATAGGAAATAAGACTAACTTCTAACAATTATTATCTATGATGAACTTTTATACATTCATTAGAATAGATTCCTTTTAAAGATTGTAAAAAAAAAAAAAGATAAAACCCCCATGCTGTTGTTTTTAGTTGTTTAAAGAAATACTGGCATCTTTATGAAGATTTGTCAAGTTGTTACTGGAAAACACATTTGCTAGGGTTTTTTTATTTTTTTAAGTTCCTCAAGTAAAGCCTTTCACTTTAAAAAAATCATAATAATAATATAAAAAAAAAATCTTGCTTTCTTGCCCAGGCAAGCTAGGCTGAAATGAGAAGAAACAATGGTTTCAGTGATGACCAGGAGTTGGGGCAGTAAGGGAGCAAGGGATGAAATATCAGCCCCCCAGTGCACAGGAGCCCGTGCTTGTGCCCAGTATGCATTCACATATCTTTGAGAAGTAAGGGCACAAAGGGCATGTTATAGAACCTACATCAATAAAGTTCAGATAAAATTAATTACATATGTGACAGAATTTCCTCTGTCTTATACCTGGACCCTGAACAATGAGTAGACATTAGGATCTACCCAAAAGTCCCAGCTAGAGCTAAGTGAGTGAAGATCAAAGAAAGCTTCAAACTTAGAATTTGATCCAGTCCTAATTCAGGATTTATTTAATAAATGTGTGGTCTGATTTGCACGTAACTACCCAAGAGAACAAAATTCCAGTAAATTTTCTTAAGCATGATAATGAAATTACCTAGACTTCAGAAAAATTGGGTGGACAGTAAGGTATTTGAAGGGGTAATTAAAATTTTGAATGTTTTTGCTTAAAATTAGTTGTTATCACTATTTGCTGTTGTAGAAAATAACAATACAGCACAGTAAACAGTAGAAGAAAACATGTGGGAAGCAGTTTAAGGAGCACAGACAGCATCAGCTAACAAACTGAAGAATGTCCAGAACATGTAATCACTAGAGATAGCCCACAGTAATTTTGATTTCAAAAGACTTTGGATCATGAAGGTTGTGCCTGTACCCTATATGAAAACAGATAATGTTGGTCAAGTTATTTCAATCTGTGCATGTTGCAGCGATAACTGCCTTGCACAAGCAAGATCCAATCTACTAGTCCTCAACTATAATTTTATAAGTTTCCTGAATCTCTCATTAAAACATTTCTACCCACAGCTGCTACTTTTAGTACAAAAAGTTAACAACACAAAGATTCTTAAGTACTAAGTGGTCAGAAGTACTATCTTGACATAGAATTTGACTATCAGTAAGGAAGACAAGAAGTAAGCAATGTAGAGATGACAAACTGAGTGAGAAACTAAAGGGAAAAAACCTCATGCAAATTTACTTTAAGTTCATTTGTGAGTGCATTTCTCTGTGCAGATTAAAATAAATAATGATGCATATGTAGAGAGGCTATTAATAGTTGGACTGGGAAATACATGACACTGTTTCCATATATAGGCATATAAAAAGAATCAACTTTCTTTTAATTAGAATAATCAATAGCAATGAGCAACTAGTACAAAGGGGCATATCCATAACGAAGGAAACCATGTGTTGAGTGTTTTGTTTTGAGAAACAACTGAAACTGGAAATAAAATAATATAGCAATTGTATTGGACACTATTTGTTTAAGTAGTAAAAATATCCAAATTAGATTAAGATCTTTGATTTCCCCATTTTTCTAACACATAAAAATTTCAGATGTAGAAAAAGAGCACCAGGAATTGCATACTACTATATAGCCTTTAAAAACAGAGATTAAAAAGAAGTTTGCAGATAAAAAGTATGTATTTTTAAACCTTAATCCTTTGTGCCTGTTCTGCAGCTTCCTAGAAATAAATTCATCATCTACCTCCTCACAGTAGGATATTACATTTTTCAAAGTTCAGAGGAGGAAGATAAATGATAAATGGAGATAAAAAACCCCCAAACCAAATCCCAACAAAACCACCAAATCCCACCCCAAATCCAAAAGTAAACCTTTATTCTGTGTTTCAATAGCACCTGAAGTATGCTAAAATTATGCCAAGAATGTACACTTCTCAAACAGAACAATGTAATTAAAATATAAATAATTCAGAAATATTCTTCCCTAGGGTTTACCAAAGAGACTCAGTTAATTGGTTATCTGTTGGACAATAACGTATTTTGTTACAGGGGAGGTTTTTATCCCTCTACAAGCCCTACATCCCATCTGTTAAAGGGATGTTATGTTCTTCCATAAACAGGTTTTTGGAGCCCTTGTTCCACATATAGTCTCTAGCAAGTCTTCAATGAAATTAGATCTTCATGATCATTAGTAATTTGCCTTCCAAATTTAGAGTAATTGAGTTAAAGGTCTCCTCAGCCTAAGCAGTCTTAGCAGCATCTTTGTCCCTGGACCTAAGGGTTTCAGGATACAGAGCTGTCTGCTTCAATCTGCTTCTAAGAAAGCTGAGAGTTCAACACTGGAAGCCGGTCACACTGCCTGTGCATTTAAACATTCATCTTTAAATCCCCCCAAAAGCCACAGATGATACTCCTTCAGTCTCTCCTATCATTCCGAGTTAATGATACTTTTAAACAAAAAGTACTCTCTCACCTAGTTACCTAAGCACAAAGGTCACTGTGAGATAAATTCTTCCAAGGAGGCAACTGTGCACCCCCTTGAGGGTCACTGGGAATGCAGAGCAAGAAAGTGTTCTGCAACTGAAGCTGCTCTGGGCCTGCGCTGATGAGTTTTGCTGCTGGGATGCGGCAAAGGATTGAGAGAGATCCTCACCCTGCAGAGATGAGCAGCCTCCAAAGCATTTCAAATGGACATAATGCCCACACTGGCACAACTGGACAGAATGTCTAATAGCTGGGTAAGAGAAATGAGGTAGGATTTTTTCTATAAGAAAAGTACCTCCCAGAACTCCAAACTCAAAAATACACTTTTAAACTGAAGTGTCTTAAAATACAGGATATTCCAGCTTTATTTGATGACATCCTATAACAAGTCTCTTGCTAGAGCTGAATATTCTTTCAAAAAATTATTTTCCCCACTTGGACAAATTCCCTCCCAGGTTTAGCCTCACATCCTTTAGGCTGTAGGTGTTCTGTCCCCTAAACCTGATAATTCAATCTGTTAAAAAAACCCCACAGTCCTGGAGGCAGGGCCCAAGTCCCTTTCTTTGCACTGCTCAAACAGGCAGGGTGCAAAGACAGGAGAGATCATTCACATTCTCTGTGCCAAGAAGCCATCAATGAATTTTGCACAGCTCCTTCCTTTACTCTCCCTCTTAGAGTCACTTAACATAAAATATCTTAAGAGTGGAAATGCTCTGAACAGATAATGACTAAACCACTCCAGCTGGCAAAACAGAGAACAGGCCTCATTGCTTCAAAATCCAAGACAAAAGAATGGGCAGCTAGTTACTGATTCTCAGTTTCTTTTTGAATTCTGGTAGTGTTTTGACTGCTGGTTAGAAGAGAAGGGCCAGCCTTTGCTGGGAGGTCCCAGAACTGGACTACTCATCACAGCCACTGCTGGTGACGCAGTTCTCGGCCTGAGCAGCAGCGAAGGGCAGCATCGCCCACCCAGCACCTGGAGCAGCAGTGCACAGCTCTGCAGGGGGAAAATACACGTTTGTGAGCCAGACTGGGGATTTCTGAAACATTTCAGCATGTAATGAAACCAAAGCTATGTTTATCAAAATAAACTACCAAGGTCCACAAATTAGATGCTACTGATCAATATAAAAAAAAAAAAAGGAGCCCACATATACAGCTTTCCCTCTGCAACAGACTCAACCTCACTTTGCTGGCTCAAAACTATCTCTTTACATAGATTAACTCAAGATGCCAGTCTTCAATTTCTGTACTCCTGGGAAATGTTTTAAGTATAGTTGCTGAAAATAATGAGTAGTGGTCTGAGCATGTCTTTTAATAATACAGTCTATTCTGGCTGATGTGATGAAAAGAAAGTAGTAATACTGTTTATGAGAACCCATAGGGGGCTTACACTTTGCCTCAGGTCAATTCTGAACCAATTGTGAATAACTTGTGAAGCAGGTGCCTTGACATACTGCATCTACCACCCAAAATCCCATTTAATAAAATACCTACCCTTATGAAGGATGGCAATGAAAGAATGCTGAACAGAAGAGAGAAACACAAAGCTGAAGATATCAGAGAATCTGCTTAAGTTGTGTAAACTGAATGACTCTGAATTCAAAACAAGATCATCAAACTGCCACCTCTTAGGAAAAAAAAAGATAATACTAAAAACCTGGGCATTAATAACTCCCAGAGACTTGTTCCTAAGAGCACAGTACAACTGTACTGTGTTATATCATACATTCAGTATAGAGAATATTGACTAAGGCAAGAATTTAGATTGCTGACTTCTGGTAGGAGTTGTTATAGAAAGGTAAGTGGAGCTTTCAAACAGAGCACGTTTAACACCTGATGAGTGCTCATGCACATTTACACTTCACACCGATGTGCCATTGGCACACACAGAACCTGCCCTTAGAAAAAACCCCAAGCCAGACAGTATCAAAGCTCACAGTAAAACTGGTTATATTTTTTCCTCCAAGTATTGGCATTTGTTTTTATATGATCTTGAATTTTAGTAAGTTTCTACAGGCAATTAAACAGTAAGAAAACATGTTTGACAACTATAGCTTAAAATGCTTGCTTATTTAATATAAGCATACTTGTTCTGAATATAAAAATAAGAGTTTCATGATTTTCATCTTACGTATGATTAAATTTGTAATTTAATTTTGAAGAGCTGGAGGTACAGATTTGGAACTATTGTATCTCTTAATATAAGTTCTGAATAATTTTTTAGGATACAAAAAAAAAAAGAGGAAAAGGAAAAAAGTTGCTTTTCTGAGCTAACTGCCAAGGTCCCTGAAGTTCTCTACAGTAATTCCTGAAACTAGAGTAGTCTTTGATTTTAAGAACAATGTTAATCAATTGCAAACTTCCCTTCCCCCCGAAGTCATTCATAGAACCAGATGTGACGGCTTGTCTGGATTACTGGAACTACATGGACTATTTCCTCCTGCCCAGAAGCAAATGTGATTGTGGTCAAGATCTCAGCACTCACCAAACATCAAGAACAAAAAAAAAAACCTTGGAGGCTTAATAGATTTTGGCATTAGTTTGCTGTGCTAACATGTCACAAATCAGGATTTAAATTTAATCTCAGTCACAGCTCTCTGCTTTGTAACAAGAGGCTGTTTAAGGCAGAAATATCCATAGTGCATTGCGTTATACGTGGATGAATTCAAGTAGGACACTGATTAAATGGGGTTCAACTCCTGTGTGCAAACAGTGAGTGCTCAGCTACAAGAGACAAAATAGATTTAAAAAATAGGAAAAAAGTGTTCCTTGAAAATAGGGAGGTTCTCAATCAGCTGGTCCTCTCTGCCCCTCTCTCCCAGTCAGAACTGCTGTCCTGATGAATACTTCAGGAGGAATGTTGGAGGTAACAGCTGCTGGGCTGCAGCACTTGGTCCTCCAGCTCCTCTATGAAAAGCTGGGTGACCTGCCCCAGCCAGAACGCTGCACCTGAACAGGTATTAAAATTCCCTGGGGATTCCACGTTAACATCTTGGCTTCCAGCCACCAACAATCCCTGATTAGGCCAGCATTTACTAACACAAAGACATGCCCCCCCCAAATGTGCTCCAACAGCAGTACAGACTTGCTTAGAGAACTGGAAGTTGTGTCCATGCAGTGCTGTGCCAACACCAGTTAGAGAAAGGGACGTAAGAGAGAGATTTCTTTGCTACAGAAAGGAATGAAAACATTTTAAGAAATGTAGCCTTCAGCTGCTTCTTGTTGTAGCAGCTTCTGATGGTTTCATGCGAGGAGAAGAACCTGCAAGAGGCTTGCAAAGAAACGTGATGCTGAAAGAAAATCCCCCCAGTGACCTTTCTCACGATCACAAGGACTGGACGGAGGCTATGGCACAGCACAGGTGATGAGCACCCAAATCTGAGGTCACAGATGGCTACAGTATCCAAGAAGCGTGACTAGATATTCTGGCAACAGGCATGGTACAAACACTTCAGCAGTTTCCAAGCTTTTATCTATAACTTGAAGTTCCTACTCCCTGCCAAAAAATTCCAGCAGAGTTCAGCACGGTGGAAACAAACCTTACTCTTTCTAGTTTCAGATGTGAAAAAGAAACAGCAGAATCCCAGTTACAATGAATAGGGCCTGCTGTCACAGCCTTTATTAATATGTGTCCATGAATAAGACCAGCATATGAAACCACGCCTAGAACACCACCACTCCTCCATTCTCTGTGAGACTTTGCTGTCTTAGTTTTTTCATTTAGCGACTCATAATATATGAGAATAATATACTCAGAAGAAAATTGCACTTTACATAATTAGTATGGTTTCAAGCAGACCACACACATTAGTTGAAACTCTATTAAATACCAAAATATAAACAATCTCTTTCAAGAGTGAGGGAAAAAGATTTTATGAAATGTTAATATCATGTTGCACACTGAAAATATCACCAATAATGATGTATCGTAAACCGTGCCAAGAAGACTGAAGTAATTCCCCTAAAATGCAGCCTCACCAAGGTGCATGCAGTCAAAGCACTGAAATGATAATTTCTCATCTAATTCCTGCAACGTAATCATAGCATATATTCATAATGTGGTAAATACACATACTCCCCTTTAGAAGATGAGGAAAACCAGGTGGATTAAGTGACAGTTCAATAAATGAAAGAGAAGCAAGTTCAAAATATTTTTAAACTAATTCCCTTAGTCCCAGGTTCTGAACTGGAGCTGTACACTTACTATACTGGACTGGGCAGTGAAAATGGACGGGTATCTGTGACCTGCCTCCTCAACACAGGAATTTAACGCACAAACTTGTTTTGCATTTTCTAAATTTGAACTGGAAAATTTAGTCCTCATTTGAGACATACTTTGGTGAAAAATTCTCAAGATCCCATAAAAACATGAAGACCGGTAAATGGCACAGAAATTACTATTTTTGAGTGTTTCACAGTTTGAGGCTGCTTTAAAATAAGAACCTTTAAAGTTTTAAAATTGATAGTAAATACATCCATTGAAAGGGACTTAGGTATCAGTGAACTTTGGTTTGTTTGTTACTTGAAACACTTTCAAATAAACATAAGTTACTGTTTCAATCATGTAAACATCTGCAATTTTCTGTACCATATAAATATATAAACAGCTTTGTCCTAATGGCCTAGAATTACTTCTTGAATATATACAGCATGTACTTTTAAAATAAAGTGTGTATTTTAATATACTTGCCAAATAGTACATATGGATATCCATTTCTTTTAGAAGTTAATACACCCATTTTGAATTACTGCTAGAGACTAAAACAAGGTTGGTTTTTTTTTTTAAGAGAAATTCTTATCACTAGACTTGTCTCAGTTTGACTTGATTGATTCCTCTGCAGTTACATTAAGCTCAAGTTTGGTGCAAGAAGTTGTTTTATTGCTTTGAAATGCTTAAAGTCCAACATGACTTACTCAAGAAACAGAACTGTCAAAGATAAAGCTCAGGTCATGCAAATGTGTGGAGAATTTGCCTCTAAGTACTAGTAATACAGAAACTAGCAATCTGTCCACAAGAGAGAAACACTCTCCCCCTTCCCCATGCTAGATCCAGCACAACCAGTAAGATATCTGCGGAAGTGTGTGTTACAGCAAAAGCCTAAACTCAAGGATTTCTGCTGCTACAGCGAGTACATTTTTTTTTATGTTACCCCAATATAAATACTTTTATTGGGTTAATATAAAATATTTACCTGGTTTTGTCTAACATTTAGAACAAAATAATATGACATATACATCTCAAGATGTTAAAAAAAATAATATCCTTATCCAAGCTACAAGATGTGATATTTAACTCAGTAGAAGAGATTTTCAAAGGTAGAAAGGTCAAGTCAACAGACATGAGTCACAATCACATCTTATGACTTCGATAGCTCCTCCTCAAACTCAATGCACCCTGTACAAAGGTGATAACTTGTTGGGTGTGCATCCAAAAAAAATACTTACCTTAATATGAAGTTAACATTGCAACTATACATTTTTAACAGCTGTAATGTTATCATTAAGATAAACACTTGTGGTTAAACTTCTGCTTGTGAAGGAGTTTTAGTTACTATGCAGAAATACAAAAATAAAATTCTAAGGAATCCAAACCCCAGTCATTAATACTTACTGACAGTCAGGTCCACTCCCATTTGTAAGGTGTTTTTCTTCTATTATGATAAAACTAAATTATATAATAGATAATAATACCTTTTTAATAAAAGCTATCTCAGATAATGCAACAGTCTGACCATACTGTGAGTTGTGGATGAGCAGAATCGGCTACTGCCACATCTCTTAACTGGTGGTACTTCAGTGTAACACAGTCTAACTAAACTGCAAGAGAAGAATGTTAAAATGTCTTACTACACAAAGAAGTCACTACAATTGGAACTTCTCTGTTCTTTTAGCGCAGGTTAAAAATCCTAAACACTGAAATGATGCAAAAGAAATCCTCATCTCATAAACAGGAACTTCTCAATAACACATACAAGTATCAGGACACTGCTAGAGATCAATACACTTAACTTCTTTAATCCGAAAAGCACAACAAAGTGGTCCATGTATGAGAACCTCCATTTCTGTCATGAACAATTATCACTTGAAAAGAAAAAACCCCAAACTTCTTTGTTTCTGGCAATTTCAACTTTCAGCACAGACAACTGATATGTTAGTCCATTTAACTTTACTATATTTTACAGGAGCTATTTTTAGCCATTGCAAAACTAATAGAAGAGTTGAGAGTCTACATTCCACTGTAATTAAGCCATCACCTTTAGCAGCCAACTATTTTGTACGTTATAAATGCAGCAAGACATATCAGAGATAATACTAACATCTGTTTTATGAGGCAAGAGGCCAAGTGGTTAAATACTAGATCCTTGTGAAGGAACCAGGCTTTTTTGCTTTCTAGGACTTTGCAACAGTGGCTTTACCACAGCTTATGGGTTTCCCAGCCTGATAGCTGAATCCGTTATTACAGGAAAAGGATGTATGTTTGTATTTACACCAAGGAGCTGTCATCATATTCTAAGATTTCTCAGTACTTTGGGTTATTGTATCTGAAGTTACTTAAGTTCACAGCCTGTACTCTAACCAGCTGGAAATTCTGTTCCTGCTTTCATCTCCAGCAGTAAAAGAAGGATGGGAAAGTCTCCTTAAATCCTTTTCTCATATTTTACAGGTGGTCAGTAGAAAGCATCACTTTTTCCTACTGGGGCTGCCACACCCAAAATTCTACTTGCAGAGATGCAGGCATCTCATTCCATGCCTTTCCAGTAAAAGTTTATGGATGAACACAGAGTTATTTATAGAAGCATTACTTCACATCCCCATTTGTCTGAGACTTCTACAGAGCATCACTGATGTATGCTGTGATACATCTGAATAGTGTTTTTGCAATCCTTCTTTCTCTGGCCCTTAAAATATGGTAGAAAATTTCTCACTGGCTCTTAATGTCCATTTTCTATTTAAGAATTCCCTAGGCATTATAGAATCATGAAGAAATAGAATCCTGTCTTAACCTACAACAGAAGCCAAAAGAAAATTGCCTGACTTAACTGCTTTACACAAAACAACAATGAAAAAGAGGAAGGTGATTTCATTTACTATATGGATTACAAAAAGTTCTTAATACATTTACATTTCTAAATACAAGTCTGCTTAAAGTTTTGGTTTTAAAAACTTTCTACATTTTCTTAGTTTTAAGGAGCCCTGATTCCCCACTGACTGCCATACAGTACTCTAATTAAATCTACTTTCTTAGGAGCCAAAATGAACATCTGACTTATATATGAAGTTTGCAGTGAAAAGTGTTGAAAAAAGGCTAGGATTTTAGCAAAGGATTGCCCAATGCATGTTTAACAAGTTTTGTGTTTTATGTTCAGACTCAGCACCATCTTTCAAGTAACCTGCTTCCTGTTTTGCATATGTACTTGCATAGGACTCTTTTCCATCCAGCTCTTGTTATCAGCACAGTTTCAATATCAGTTAAATAGAAAATGGGAAACATCAGTTTCAAAATAACCGATGCACCAATGAGATCTGTAACATAACACAAAGAAAGCATCACAAACCAGTGTTTCAATGCATCATGTATACACATACCTACAAAACTAAATCTTATAGGATATTCTATAAACCCACACATACATATCAACGGCAAAAAGTTCTCACTTTACAAATGCATTAAATTAGGGGAATTACATGTTATTTTTTATACTGCTGAGCATTCAGAAAACCCACAATGAGGCATATACTGGTTAGTGACTTCAATACCCTTCCTTTCTCAGAGAAGGGAAGGTTACATATGCATTCTACATGTTTTCCAGCACCAACCATGTGAATGGAATCTTGAATGTGTTATGTAACCTCTGTATATCCTAAATTGATCTATTTTTGAATATTTAAAGCTTCAGTCTGTTTTACAGGGCACACATGAACAGTAGTTTTCCCACACACTTACAATTTCAAAAACCATCCTAGCAATATTTGTTGCCAATATTCCAGTGTAACTGATTTTGGTATGCTCATAACTTTCAAGGCATTCTTCTTCAAGGCTAAAAGTTTTCCACTTCATTCCAGCTCAGAAGCATTTCAGTTAGCAGCCTGAGAAAAATCTTTAGGTAGTAACAGAAACTGTAGCATCAAAACTGTGGTAAACAACAGTAGATTATTCTGCTTTATCAATAACCAAGAGCTTAAAAAAACCCCAACTTTAGATATGACATTGAGCAAAACCTTCATGAAGAAGTCCTTTAAGCTAAAGAAAGTACTGCAATCAGAAGCTATTTATGGTTGAAGTGTAACCTGCTGCATTCCCAAGAGTATCTACAATGTATTCCTCTATAATGAGCTATCTAATCTAAAGCATGTCATTTTTAGGAGACAAAAATATACAAACTAACTTTTGACTGAAAAATACCAGCAAGAAGATGACTTCTACTTGATGAAAGAGACCTGCATATTCTGAAAGAGGTTTACAATTTTAGGAGGTTGTGGCTATTTCCTAACTGTATTTGGAAGGGGGTGATTTTGAGTGGGTGGGGTGTGTTCTTTTGATGCTCTCTCAAGCATTCTATTAAAGATGTCAAGAGTCACAGGATAAAAATAAAAATCAGGCTCTATAATAAAAGAAGAAATTAAACTACAGAAAAATAAAGTAAGTCCCAATCTGTCTACACCATTTTCCAAACTAAGATGCTATATTTAGATCAGGCTACCATCCTCTCAACTCTAAACTTTCCTGGCCTCTCTGAGCATTACTTGTTTCTTTTTCATGCCCTTCCCACTGTTTTACCTAGCCAGGACACAATGAACCGGCATGATTGCTTCTGCCTAGGAACAAGCTCTCCCCGTTTTCTGAAGATGCCAGAACCACAGTCAGCCCTTTCCTTCTGCTAACCCTAAGCGAGGAGGGAACAGCTCTGATTATCCCAGTACATGCCGCTAAAATGCTCACTGCTTCTGTATCCCAGATCTGCAGGAACTCCCAACAGCTGTATCTCACTATGTACTAAGCTTTGAGTACATTCATTGCAATAAAGAAACATATAAATACTTCAAGACAGTAGACAGGTTATTTTATAACAGTGAAAAAATGAATACAAGTAATTAGAAACATCTGACATTTTCAATATACATTGTTAGCAAACTGCAAGACAAAAATTAGTGAAGGAAATCTGCAGAAACTACTACATCTTAGCTGGAAATGAAGAAGAAAATAATTCAGCTGCATAGTTCAGGAAATGTATGTGAATCAATTCAGAATATGACTGTAGTTTAGTTTTACCAATCTGTTTACTTGAGTACTGTATAAACCTTGACAGTGAATTAATTACATGCAAAATAAATGTTACTTTTGAGTTCATAAAACAGTATTGTCTATTATAGAAAGGGAAAAAAATCCAAATATGGGAGACGTTTTGCAGAACTTGCATCTCCCTTGCCTTTCTATCATACCCAAGGTCTTCTGGTTCAAGAATCACACTGGAGTTAAAGAAACCAATTCCCACCTGCTGCTGCTGCTGCCTTGACACTGTCACTGAGTTACTCCCATCAAAAAGAAACACTTCAAAAAAGGATACTGTAGAATTAGTGCTGGCTGCTAACCTGAGAAATAGATCATGATACTGAATACCACTCTACAGCAGACCGTCATCCGTCTTCCTTCTGCACTTAAGAAACTTCTAAGAACTTTTTTTAAAATCTGTTAGAATTAGTTTAATTAAAGTATCAGAATAAATTCACTCTCTTGCTTGGAATCCTAATACAGATAAACATCAATTTCTAAAGCAATTAAAATAACAATCAGAAAATGTTTCTGCATAATGTACTACATTACAACTAAAGTCAGAATTCAAGAAAGGAGTTTGCCCCCCAACAAAAAATTAACTGCTGGTGCATACCATCTACTTTGCCAAAGATACACATTTTATTTGAAAAGTGCATCTACAAAATGAAAAGGAAAAAAGACAGATCCAGATGTTACTTTGTGAAGTGGCTTATGTGATGAAGAATCATATTTGAACCAGCTAGATAAAAATGAATAGTTAAAACTACATTTTTCACCCAACAGACAAATACTTAGTTTGACTCCCACTAACTGGTATGAATAAAGAAGAAAAGAACAACCATGAAAAAACCCTTTGAAAGAAATTATTTTGTTCTAATGCTGAAGTACTATCTATTTTATATTTCAAAATGTCATGTTCCCATCCCTTCAGGAAAGGAGAAACCAAAGACAACTTGAAGAAAAATCATTAAATAATGGGTTAGGTTTCAATAACAATATTTAAGTAATTTTCCTAAGGATCTCTAATTATATAGATACTATAATCTGCAAATGATAACTTCTGACATCCAGTCATTCTCAGCCTAAAACACCAGCTTTATATGAGCTTATAAATAAGCAACAAACAAACTCAAATATTGAAGAAAACATGCTTCCATTAAAGGAGATTGCCGAGTCCCAAATGGGCAGCAGTTCAAGAATGCTACACTAGTAGTCAGGCATGTACGATTTACAGTACTTTTACTTTCCTACTGCTGCCACTAAGTTTAGAACATGTCCTACAAAAAGGCCTTGCTGATTTTAAAATGTGCTGTAGATCTGCAGTATGCTTATTTTGGTACTTTTCAATACAAGTCTTTGAAACCCTGACTCTGTCAATCTTTTGCTAGATCCAGTTCACTGTCTTCTGTCTCCCCACTTGGCTATGCCCATGTATTTCCCTACGTGCTCTGGATGGGTGGCAGGCAGCACACATCCTTACAACTGCAGAGGTTAACATCTTTAAGAAAAGCTGACACTTCTTTGTCATCATTTGTCTTATAAATTTAGCTTACATGATTTGAGTATTAGGAAAGAAATAATCTTGTCCTGTCTTATGCAGATCTATCTACAAAGGAAACATCCTCTTAAAACATATTTCACTTAATTGTTTTGCAGTGTCTTCCCATATAAATAAACATAAGAAGTTGAAAAGTAGTGGATGGTTTTACATAGTAAGACTGTAAAAAGCAACAGTCAATCTGCATTCCTTTTAAATTCTCAACAATAGTTTTGGATGCTTTTGGGATTACATTACTTAAAAATCCAGGTGATAACGTGCATCATAATGATGAAAAAGAAACTTCAATCTCATATCCAATAATCTTAGCGATGTAAACAGGGAAAGTCCTAAAATCTATAATAAAGGGGGTTATGTACCTCTTCCTGTAGAAGAGAAAAGTATGCAGAAGAACAGAACCAAGCAAGTTTTTTCCATTTATCTAAGGACTGGCATAAAGTTTCTAGCTCACATTACACAAAAGCCAGTCCTTAGCAGATAGCTTTGGAACACCTAGAATCACCAAAACCAATCTCCTTGTTAATTCTAAATATAATCCTTCACCTCAACTACACAAATTTAAGATAATACACTCAGAGTTCATCAGTAAGTACAAGGAGAATGCAAAAGAATTGATAATTTTGAAATTAACGGAACACATGAACTTTGAAAACATTTAATCACTTTGTTACCTCAAATTTTTTATTTCTCCACCATATTCTCAGGCCTTTCCCCAAATTTGGCTAGATTTCTGAAACACAGCATCAGTCTTGTGTACAATAGTTCAAAGTCCTCTAACTGGTGCTTTAATTGATGCTCATGTGACTATTTAGAGATGTTTTGTTACTGCAAACATTCAACTCATCATTGTTCGGGATTTTTTCCCTACTGAATATTCAAATGTCTCACAGTTATTGAGCTATTCATTAACAGACAGATGCATTCATACCAAACCGTAATACCTCACTCTCTTCCTTATCTTTATGGACAGTAAGTTTACAGTATTATTTGCACAGTACTTTGCCTTCACTTCAAAATTCAATGCCATCCAATTTGATTGTATACTCATCTTTTCTTTCATTTTAGAGAAATAACAAAAATACTCAAGATTTTTCAAAACTACTTCTTGCATCGAGTGCATAAAAGATTTAACAGCAACTTCTGAAAGATAGCTAATAAAGCTGGGTCATATCCCTACAGTCACCTGGCACACTGCTGCAAAACCTTAGCTCTGCTCTCTGCCTTCCACATCAAACTGAACGTAGCTACATTATCTATTCAGGCATGACTTTCAATATTTTCAATGCTTTTTCAGACAAACAGGTTTTCACTGTCACATGCATATTGTGAGACTTTCTGCTTGAAGAATGCAAGGCTAGAAAAGAATTGCCATAGACACCGCTTGGACTGTTCATTATCTGCAGATCGGACTCTTCCCCAGTCCTCAGCTTAAAGCCACATACATGAGAGTAAATCTCAGCCTGTAATCTGATAAACATTTTCTGCATGAACCACCACTGCAGGCAAAAAAAGCACCCTAAAGAACCATCAGTCCCCCCCCACTCACAGTTTGTTCCTGCCCCAGACTATTCACTGATACATACCTTTATATGGCCACACAGGGAACTGGATTGTGAACCTGATCTGACTGAAATCTAATTCAGGGGTGAAAAAACCCCACCAAAGCAAAACAACAAAATCTGTTCACCATATAGCTGTCTGTGCAAATGTGAAGCAACACAGTATGGAACATCCCCCACTTTCAGCAGCACTACCAGCTGACAAAGTCTGACACTTTCTTTGAGCAATAGCCTCAAGTCTGCATGGGCAAAGCTTCCAGTTTCAGCACACAACATGGTCAGTGAGGTAACTCAAACTCTTCCATCCTGAATTTACGTCACAGACCTGTCTTACATCTCAGTGATCTGCAAAAAAAACACCAAACTAAGTATATCTTTTGACAGTTTTCAAAAATACATTTGTGACAGTTCCTAAGTTCACAAGTCAACTATAGCAGCAGTGATATACTGAACCATACCATTATCTCCTGTTTAATTAGCCAGTTTGTGTTTGGGACTTTGAAATAATAAAAAAAAAAAAAATGCATATTTTAATCATCAACTCCCAATTTCTCCTCAAAAGTTACATGAAGTTTATATATGAAAAAAATTACATACAGGTGAATAAAAGAATAATTTTGGAACACCTACGTACCACAATTATTTGCAAGTACTATTTCAGGTAAATAACAATTACACTCGCTTTTTAATTGTTTTAATAATCCATTTATTTCAATAGTCTAACAAATGTGAGTACATAGAAGGATGTTATATATGTACTTACGAAGCTCATGTACATGTATTTAATTTTTAAAATTCATTAAAGAAAATGTGCATGACAGTCATCTTCAAGCACTCTGAGTATTAACTTTTAAGAGCTAGCAAAAAGGTATATCAGCCCTTACATTCCAAGAGTTGAGCAATATTCTCTGAGTTTAAGGCCCAGCACTAATTCAGAAAGCTACTACTGTTGTAATTAGACACACAAAAAGTTCTCCTTTCTGACCTGTTCTGTTTGTGAGTGTTTCTATCACACTGACAGAGAGAGCCTCACAGAATTCCTGGGATTTATCCTGGAGCTGTAATACAATATATTAGTACTTTGGTATTGCAGACTTAATTATTCCTTCTCCTGGCTGTAAATTTGCTACCTATTGTATTTTATGATACTCTAATAGCAACTGTGGAAAGTTGGTGGAAAGCTTGTTTCCCTGGTTCTTCTCAATAGAAACAGAACTGATTCTGCTACTTTCATTTTCAGGTTAACATGTTCTTGTGTTTAATGGAAACTTAAAATCTGTGACCCCTACTACCATGTTGCAGGGTAACAAGTGTTTGAAAAACCTCAAGAGAAAAACCAGTTTGCTTCAGCACTGGACTCCCATACATAGCACTGCAGACATGACCACATATTACAGGCTTTTGATTCAAGCTCTCCAATCTGCACTTACTTAGGGAAGAAGACAGAAATTCTCTGTCATTTAAAACCCAATACGTTTCCAGTGAAGGCAAGACTTAAAGAAATCCACAGGAATTGGAGACAGAAAAAGCTAACTAATTTGCTCATGTCCACATTAAGGTTTTTACTAATCCTGATCTGTATGATGGGCCAGAGCAAACCCTCCTTGGGTCTTGTCACATATCAACCTTTCTTTATGTCTCAAACAAAAAGAACAGGGAAAAGCTGCATATATTAAACTTTCATAACCCAGCCCAGCCCTTCCAAGTCAATCATTTATTATTTGGTACCTGATAGCTATCTATATATCTATAATAAAATAACAAAGGCTTTTAGTATAGATGGAGCTGTCCTAGGGAAATACACTTATGCTAACAGTCCTATTTTTCCCCTGGCTGCGGAAGCCACAAACTGCACTGATGAGAGCACAGTTTTGCCATCTCGGTGCATCCACTGCAGAAGTGCTCTGTACACCACAGCAGCAGTAAACAGGAAGTACAGCCACCCTGGGCATAATGCTGATACAGAGTATAGGAAACTGCATCTACACCTAACGTCAAGAAAAATATAAAACATGGCCTGCTCTTAAAAAACAATCACATCACCACGACCCAGCTGGTGGTCCCAAAACTGAGCCGTGGTAACCGACCGTGTGAACTCTCTCAACTCCCCCTACTCGTTAAGTTAAATTCATTAGCCTGAGTAACTCAATTTCAGCCTCTTCTATTAACCAGAGTACAACAGCAGCAGGATTCCCAGCAGGGCCGGTCCATTTAGCTGAACATA
The DNA here is from genome assembly GCA_035041135.1 of Platyrinchus mystaceus. Taxonomy (NCBI): domain Eukaryota; kingdom Metazoa; phylum Chordata; class Aves; order Passeriformes; family Tyrannidae; genus Platyrinchus; species Platyrinchus mystaceus. Next base: position 15,480,073 of record JAWWLV010000005.1, on the reverse strand, counting down.
AGCCTGCAACTGCACACTACTATCCTGTTCATGTGAGTGTCTGCTCACCACAGAACTCAGCCATATCATCCTCACCAGCTGCCAGAAGTTGCACCAGCAAAGCTGATGGACGACACTAAACTTCACTAATTTGACACAGTCACAGAATTCCTCAAGGCTTGGGAAATCACCCCACAAAATCACAAGAAAATCCACAGAGCAGCACTTTGATGCATAGGAGCAAGTAGCTCAATTCACTGGTGAGCTGTCAAACAGTAAGCAATCAGTAGCCATAAAATGGCAGTAACAAAAATGGTGTCAATTTGTGTCACTGTGACATAACTGTTTAGCTGCAGTTCAAATAAACGAACATATATATCAGATATAATGTTACTTGTAAGGACAGGCCCAAAGCATTTTGTTAGCTAATGGCATTACTAGTTCCTGTTTCAATGTAGTACTTCTGAATTGGGTCTAAAAGTAACAGTGGTCATGGACTGCATCCTACAACATAAATCTCATTTTTTAAAAAAGAACCTCTTCACCCACACCAAACACTAGCAAAGATGCTCTTTTAGTTGTGCCAGGAACTGCAGAACAAGTACTAATTATTAAAGCTTCAAAGTACCATACAAATGCTTTGTCCATGCTACAGAGCAGTATCTCGTGAGAGATGCTTTAGCTCAGTCTATTCCTGAACCCATTTATTTACAATCCATTAGAGAAAAAACAAAACAAACAAATAAAAAGCCTACCATCAACCACTTTGTAACAATTGTACAAGTGATTTCTAGCAAAAGCACAAAAAAAGCAGACTGAGCCTTGCATTGCATATAACACTCATAGAAGGCTTTGTTACTCTGAATCTAATTAGAGGTCTTATCTCTAATTCAGTAAAGCACTGAGACATTGATGAAAAAATTCTTAATCCCACCATTAAGTTCTTAAACCTCTGTTTCCCAATGTAAAGGACATATTTATCAACTTATTCTACTACAGATTTTTGGTTACACTGTAATGAATGACCACTCACAACGTATAAAACTGTTCCAGAAGAACTATTACACACACTGTAACTAAATACTTTTGTACTGGCCATCACTAATAATTAATCGTGAGTTAAAATAACAGATCTGGGTCTTAAAAAGACAGCTACTCTGACAAAGAAAATTCAGTCAAATGTATACAAGTCTACATCATATACAAGTTCCTATGTTAACAGACTGACAGAATTAAACAAATGCAAAAAAAACCCAAATCAAAACAAAACCAAAACCCCCACCCGTGCACCTACCTAAAAGGTATTTTAAGGACTGTTTATGTTCCACTGCGAACAGGATGTATATTTTACTAATACAAGTTTTGAACAGAGGACTGTTTAAAGAGTAATATATATCCACAAATGGAAAAAAACCCCTGAAGTGCTTCCCTAGATCCACCAGTTCTGAAAGCATTTGTGGGGGATCTAAGAAATCCCAAGCTGTTGTACACACATTTTCATTTCTAAACTGCAGTAGACTAGTTCAGGATATTTTCACTTGAATGTGACATTTTCTTCTTCTGAAGAAACAAGAGTGATTCAAAATTATTTATAGCTAATCTGTTCTAGCTGAACATTATTTGAAGGCAGTCTTACTGCTGAGTGTTCAGCCCAATTACAATTCCTCCTCAAAACAGATTAATTAGGTTACTTGTACCTTTTTATGGTGTCCTTAGGCACTTGACCACAGCTAATAATAAATACCCAGTACTTTTTATCTCTAAAAAAGCAAGCACATCCTTACCTCTATTCTAAAGATGAGGAAACTGAGACACGAGTAAGCAAAGTCATCTGCCTAATGTCACCTAGATGAGAGCAGAGCAGCCAGGAATGAAATACAGGTCTTCAGAGTCCCATCTGGTAGTATAACTCAACATGGCAAGGTACAAGTGCCCAATTTCATATACATTTATACACTAAGCATAGTTGTATAATCCAAGACTCAACTGTCCAATTTGTATCGTGCAGACTAACAAGATACTGAGCATTGTTTGGCCACATCCACTTTATGAAAATTCTTGTCCCAGGTGTGAAATGGAAAAATAAAACAAACCAAAAACTATACTGAATGTGCCATCATACAATCATAATTTACATATATTTCAGTTTATATTTCAGTTGTGGTAGTGTTCATCACTATTGAAAAAAAAAAGATGTTATCAAGGGACTTCACACATGATTCTGTCATAAAACTTATGCTTTAAGATCCGTAAGTACAGCACCTTAGGAAATTAGATGACTATGGCATTAAAACAAAATATCCATTAAAAAATCCCCTTATTCTGACAAATACAGAAATAAAGACATTTTTCCAGTGTTCTGTGATATTAGAAATATGTATTATGGCTGAGTTTGAAAAGTTAATTCCAGGCAGAGTCCTTCATACTTCCATTTGAAATAACTGAAGATTTCTTACATGCTTATTTACTTCAGGGCATAGCCCAAGTTCTCTATCTTGACCAAAAAATTTCATTTGAGCAAATAAACTCAAGTAATATGCTCTTTTCCCCCTCGTATTAAACAAGTATTGTTTTGAAAGCACAATTTTGAATGAATCTAAAATTTTCTTAAAATAAATCCTGTAACATCAACAATAAAAGTCCCAAGTTTAAAAGATTTACAGTACTGTCTAGAAAAGAAGTGGTAGTGAACACCTAGAAGTACAAAAGTGTAGCTACTATGCATACACAATAGTTTTATTTAAATACTCTTAGTAATAATTTCTGTTAACCTAGCCATATCAATTTACTATGCTGACATCTACCATCACTGCCAATGAAAGCACACATCTTTGGAAACACACACAACTTCACAAAAGACCTTCTCTTTCCTTTTTAATAATGATTTGGAAAAAAACCCAAACAAACTCTTTTTTCCATTAGAAACTTAAAATTTATTTCACGGGTGCCTTATTAAACAGCCTGCAGCGCCATATGCTGAAGTTTAATTTTATGAAGAAACAAGAGTTGCCACTTCCACCAGGAAGCAACGAGTTAAAGACTGTGCAATTAACCTGAGAGCAAGCACTGGAGAGGCTCCTTTACTTGTGGACAAAGTTCTAAGGGATGCAAGACCAGAGAAGGACAGCAGAATTTTGGAAGGGAAGGCAACATTAGCAATAGTGGTTCTTACCCAAACTCATTCCTCCTTCTACAGAAAAACCTGTACTGGAGATAAAAGGAGGTAAAAAAGGGTAATCTGGCTTTGTGTAATCTTTTCAATCTTTAGTAATCAGGCAATTTCACTGGTGAAGCTACTGAACAGAACAAACCAAGAAGAGGATTTTTAATGCCAAGTTTACTTCATATTATGCATTTGCTAACTATCGAGGAATAAGTGTTTCATTTTTCACCTGAAAAATGCAACCCTTTTTTGTTTTTCAGCCGAAAGCTTGCTAAGAAGCAAAATATACTTTCCACATCCTATAAAAGAATGGATACAATATTTTGTAGAAAAAGCAGGGCAGAAATGTCAAGTGGATATTTGCTAGCAGAGCTTTTTAAGAAACTGCTCTATCAGTTATGGAGTTCCTTTTTTAAAATTCAAAACTGTCATTGTGAGAAGTGCAACTTCGGGTCTATTTAAGGCCTGTTTAATTAAGCTCAGTACACTTTGAAACAAATACATGTACCACCACTTTCTTATTAGCAGTTAGCTATTTTGGTCTTTTGTTTCTCGTATTTTCTCAGAATCTACTTCACATCCTGTTAGTCAGTAGTTGTGACAGTCTGCCAATCTTTTTATCAGGAGAGTTCAATTGATTCATTACTAGTGATCCACTTTAATTAACTTCACCGAAACCCAACAGTTTACTTATACCGTGCTGGAGTACACAGGGCTGTCATAACCAAGTGCATGCAGAACATGCAACAGCAGAAAGCAATGTATTACGTTGATCACTGACTGATACTCACTCTAGAGTCCATGTCAGGAACAAGCTTGGGATTTACACTGGGTTTAGCTTGTTTTCAGTAAGTTTTCACCAGTATTAGCAAAACATCTAAACCATTGTCCATGATCTAAATCCATCCAACCACCTGACCCTTTTAACCTTTACTGTAGCCATGCAATCTACAACTTCCTCATCTTTCTGCACAGGATTGCAATATGCAAGCAAAAGCCCATTTTACATATAAGCACTTTTTAAGTCAGAGTTCTTTAGATTGAGGAAGTTCCCTCCTGAAGAAACATGAGTGAAATGGCGTATCTCACACTTCACAGCAGTTCCTTTTCTTTTTGGGCCATGCCACTAAACCAACTTGTATGTACAGGTATATGAACAGTAATTTGTTTTGAAGTATTACCAAGTAGAGTTATATTGTTGCCTTCACATCTCACTAATATACACCACCACAAACAAAACAGCATCTTTACAATGTTTCCTTCTAATATAGAAGTTCCTCTTAAAAATACCTTAAAGCAATTCACGAAGCTTAACCCCACTGAGATTCCCATGTTAACTTCTTACCTTTCTGTCCTGCCTGAGGAACTGTATTTATCAATACAAAAGTTAGCACATATAATGGAAGAGACAGCGCAACCAAAGAATCTAATCCATCCTGGATTTTTGTTGTTGTGTTTTGGTTTCTAAAAAATTATTATTTTTTATATATATTTTTTGGGGTTTTTTTTTAAATTTTTACATTAATATCACTGTCAGTCTCATCTTTCAAGAAAAAAAAAGCAACAAAACAAAACCTCCTCATTCCCAAAATACTTCACTCATTTCTGTTTAAAGTAATGTGAACCTCACTCTTGGTACTTCTACAGAAATGTTGCTTCCATTTATCTTACCTGTAACACTACCATAGTTAGCTATTCACACAGCTCACCACTTCAAACAGGTTTACCAGCTTACACATCATCGTATCAAGTTTGTATTAACATAGTGATTCTTCCTAGGCACTTATGAGCTACTGATTAAAGTTCAGCATTTTAGATGGATTCTTAGCCTTCAGCCATCTCACGTGCTACAATATTAAGCAGACTGCTACATCTCTGTTGTGCCTTTTCCTTCGTTACTCAAGCGAGCACATCACTAACATTCAAAATTACAGGAGAATTTAACAGTATTTGGGAAATAAAATTTCTCCTTTTCAAAACATGCCTTTCTAATTTCTTTTTGAGCATTAAATTCAATACTTTCCATTTATGGTCTTCTTATGTTGGTTAATTGTCTATCTAATAAATTCAGAGACATTCTTTGCCTGGTTAAACGTAACTTACATAGACTTAACGATGTATATTAAAAAAAAAAAAGGAAAACAAACTTTCTTCGGGACAAGGAAGCTTAAGAGGTAGGAGGTTGAGCTGACATTTAAAGATAAGAACACAAAAGTGAAACTCCCGAATTGCATCCAACCCCGCTAACCCTGCAGCTGACAAGCAGAAAAGTAACACTTGCACGGGCAACCAGAAGTGGTCAAACGACAGGGATGAAAAACTCTAACCCTCGAGTCTTCAGGACCTCTGACAGTGTTGCGGGTTGTTTGGAGTTATTTTTATGTAGTGACAAGAACCCTCGCGGTGTGACAAATAACGCTGTTCGCACCATTTTCTCCTCTTCCCCGGCTCGGCGTTCAAGGCCTACAAGAAGGAAGCTGCCGCGGCTGCTGCGCGGTGCCATGTCCAGGGAAGAGGAGGCTCTTCGCCTGACCCTGAGGCGGGCGGCGGGGCGGCCCCCGGGAGCGCTCGGCGGGGCCCGGACCAGCGCCGTGCCCGGGCGGCGGGGGAGGGCGAGAGCTCCGGGCCCCGCAGAGGCTGCGGGCAGCCCCGGGGCGGGCGCGGGGCGCTGCCGGGGCGGGGGGCGCGGCGAAGGCAGGCCCCGCTGAAGGGACGCGGCCGCTCGGCGGGGGAAGGAGGGAGCCGAGCGCAGACAAAAGCGGGTCGCGGCCGGCGGCGGGGTGGGGCCGTGACCGGGCGGCGGCGCCTCCGCTCCCGGGGGAGAGCGGCGGGAAGAGGCCTGGGGTGGGCACGGGCTTCCGCCGCCGCCCCCACCAGCCCGGGGCTGGCTGTGGGTGCGGGGTGGGCGTCCCGCGCCGAGCAGCGGGCAGGGGGCGGCGGGGCGCGGCGGCTGCTGCGCGCTCCCCGCCAGGGAGGAAGGGAGGGAGGGGAGCGAGGCTGGGGCGGCGCCCCCGGGGCGCCCCTCGCCGCTTACCTGTATTTCGGTGAAGAGGATCGCCCTCTCGGCCGCGTTAGACGCCATTGCGCCGGGGTTTGAAGTCCGCACCTGGGCGCTGCTGCCGCCGCCGCCGGCGGGGAGGGGAGCGCGGGAGGCGGGTCCGGGGCCGGGACTAAGGGCGCATCGGGGGCGGGGGGAGCGCTCCGTGCTCAGGCGGGTGGGCGGGCGGGGGTGCGCGGGGGGGCGGCCGCCGCCCGCTCCGCTCTCATGGGGGTCGCGCCGGGCGCGGGGGCGCGGTGCGGTGCCCGGGGTGCGGTGCCCGCGGTGTGGCGCGGAGCGGTGTCCGGGGTGCGGAGCTGTGCCCGCGGTGCGTTCCCGGCGGAGCGGAGCGGTGCCCGGGGCCGGTCGCGGTGCCCGCCGTGCGCTCCCCGCCCGGGCGCGGCGCTCGGCCCTGGCAGCGCCGCGGCTGCTGCGCCTGCGGCCGCCGCCGATGTCGCACCATTTGGCTGTCACCCTGTCGCAAACGCCGCCGCTGCTTTGCGGCTCCCGCCGGCACGTGACAGCGCGCGGAGGAAGAGCGGCCTCGCTCGCGGGCGGCCGGCTGCGCGCGACCCCCGCGTGACACCCCCGCGTGACACCCCCGCGCGGGCTCCGCGGCGCGAGGCCCCTCAGCCCTCACGGCCCCTCGCTCCCCTGTGCCCCCTCAGACCCCTCTGCCCCCTCAGACCCCTCTGCCCGCTCACCCTCCTCAGCTCCTCAGCCCCGCAGCCGCCTCGCCGCCTCCCTCCCTCCTTCCACACTCCGCCGGTGCCGCTTCCCCGTCCGTTAAGCTCCAGTGCTGGGAAATGCTGTGAATTCCTCCAGTGGTGGCGGGGGTGGAGGTGTGTGTGTGTGGGGGGGGGGGGGCGTGTGGCACATCCCTGGTTTTGAGGCCTGCAGGGGCTCTGCTCCCCCAGGCCCAGGAGGCAGGTGAAGCCCTCGGTTTGTGGGTTAGTGAAGGCAGGTAGCTCAGGAAGGAGAGGTCACGCTTGTCTCAAGCGCCCGGAGAGAGGGCAGCCACCTGCCGCCCTGGGGACCTGGAGCAGTGGCCCGGGAGGTTGTGGTGAGTGGGGGTCTAAATAACGTTTTTAATAGTTTAAAGGGCTAAACGTTTGTACTTGGGGTGCTTGGTGAGTTTTTTGGGGCGCTGGCACTGTTCAGTTAATTTGCGGAGTAATGAGCTGCTGAGAGCTTCAAAAGCAGTTTGGGTGTCTGGGAGGAAATGGTTTCTCTTCCCTCGTGGCAGCGTGTGACACGAGCATTTATTCTCAGCTTCCTGCCTTTCTCGAGTGTTGGGTTTTTGCACCTGTCCATAAACGTGCTTTCTGTTGTCCAGTCCATACACGTGCATTCTCATTCCACCCTAATATTGGATGTTACATTAGGATAATTGGACTAATGCAGAATGCTCTGTGGAAGCAATTACAGTTGTCTGGTGTTTGGTTTTGTTTTTTTTTTTTTTTAATCTGTGCAGACTCGTATAAACTCATAAAAGCTGAGGCATCCTCAACAGATTCGACTTCATGCAAGGATCAGCAGTTGTTCTGTTTATGCTACTGCATCTCTCTAGTCTGTTTGCTCTAGAACTGCAAGTTCAAGTTGGGTTGGTTTGTTTCGGGTTTTTTTGAGGAAAATGGGAATGGGAGAAGTAAACATTAAGTTATCACTGCTATTCCTAGCAAATTTGATGCATTTTAAGGGTGCTTATGCTTCCACTGTTGAGCACCAAACAAACCTGACAATCTGAAGTACTATGCTGCAGTACAAAAGAAGTTTATGAACTTAAGCACACAGTTAATTTCACATAAAAGTAATACTAAGACAGTTCTACAGTATCAACGCACATTTTTACTGAAATGACACTTTTTCACTTACTTAAACCTGTGTAGCTGTTTGATATAATCTTCCACATATGCAAATCTACATACAGACTTAGTTCACATGAAGCTACTGGCTTAACTTCTGTTCTGTGTGGCCAGGCATCTACAGGCTCAGGAAGAAAACTACTTGCTAGTTGTCTAAAAGTCACTATTCTACAAAGAATACTATCCACTAAAATTTGTGCCAGCGCAGCTTCAGTGTCAGTGGTATGAAGTAGTCTTATTTTAGTGGTCATGTGTCAAAAGCCATGAAATGGCTTGGAGAGCATGGTGTGATTTTGGGCACATTGCAGGAAAAGGTGATGGGGGTTGCTGGGAAAAGAAAGGCATTTATAGAGTAATTGCTCATTTTGAGCCTGATAGAATGATTCCAAACTGTATTTAAACTTTATTTGAACTCGTTTTGAGAATATTGAAGGATATAAAGAATTAATCAGAAATGACTGGTTTACAGGTGTTTTTGTACACCTGTCAGTGTGTATGTGGTTCATTACTGTAGCTCATCTCCTGGCCTGCTCCCATTGCAAAGGAGGAGAATCAATGTGCTTGCATGCATATTTTATAAGGCGTGGTCAGAGGGAAACACAGATTGTGCCCCACAGAAAATTCATAGATATATGAGTGGGTGTCAGCAAAGTTAGTGAAGCTTGAGATTCTCTCTAAACACAGGCAGCTGACTTTGGTTCATGCTTTACCTGGCCTGCCTATTGAGTGTAGCCTACAACATATTATTACCCCTCTCAAGACAAGGCTTGTAATCTTTTTTTGTATTCCCTATGTTATTTATGCAACTTGGAAAGACAAAGTCCTAGATTCTTTGAAGGAGGTGTAGTGGCACAGGAATCAAAAGAGAAACTGGTTGATAAAACATTGGTTTAGCTGAATCTCTGATACTTAATTGTTCTTCCTTCAGAGTCTGGAGAGCACAAGGCAGCTGTGGACAACTGTAGCTCTGCATTTAAGTACTGTGACAGTGAATTACTGAGCAAGAGGGAACATTCTGAGTGAGTCCCAAAACAGAAGGCAGTTAAGTATGTAAGTCCCAGAATTTAGCATTATATGGAATCCTGAGTTCAGCTTGTGCCTTAAAATATCTGAATGCTATTTCTTCAGCCCTTATTCTGTTAGCCCATTCCTGCACTCAATTATGCTAGAAAAGCAAACTTAATGAAAGGGATGCCAATACAACTGGCTGAGGCCTTTAATTGTTCCTTTCCTTCAGGTTTTGTTATTAAAGTCTTTATCCCAAAGACCCGGAAAAGTGAATAGCTGAGACTTCAGTGTTCCTTGTGCAAAACACCTTGTGAGCCCTTGAGCATAGTACAGAACTCTTGGAGGAATGTGCAGGGTCTTGTAAGCAAAATGTAGAGTATTTTTTAGAATAGTTCTAACTAGTCCAGTATACCACCTAAGGAAGAACTTGCTTTCACTTGGTGATGCATACAGAAATGAGGACTGAGATGTGAAGAACACCAGATAGGAGTTAATTATATTGTTATACTTTCTACTGGCAAAACTCTACCAGGAAAAAAGTAATTTTTTATTTAAGCTTCTGGTTAATCTTTATTTTTTAAATTAGTGACGTAGGTCTAGAGGGACAACAATGTAGACATGTGCTTGGGTATGGACTAAATGAAACTCTTGGGAAGGAAGACATTGGATACAATTCTGCAGGTACTGTTAGTAGATGAGTGGGGCCAGAGCAATTCTAGGCCAGCCGACTGCCTTTTTATGCCCTGAATGAGCTCTAGGAATTAGTGACCTTTTTAATGGGGTGGGGTAAAGGTTATTTAATTTTGCAAGTAATATTAATACCTCTTAAAGGAAATCCTTGTCTCACAAAGTAGTAAGGCTAAAATTCTCAGTTCAAGTCTATTTTGGCATAGTATTTAAATTCTTTCACTTAGGAATAAAGAAAACTATGTAAAAGAAGTGTAGCCCTAACGTTAGTTTAAGAAAAACCCAATACCACCAGAGCAGATTTTTAATAATGCAACTGTTTGTTGTCCCTGACTTCCAGACATAGCAGTATTACTCTTGTAATACTGTACTCTTGTCTAGGTTGGGTCCTTTGAAAATCTTATGAAATCCTGGAATTATAAGGCACAGAAAAAAAGAGATGGGAAAATGTATACATCTTTGCCTTCTTTGTTTGTTTACTTCAGCCTGGAGATGTTGAAAAAATAGTATACTAATGAAGAACAGTTCTTTCTATCTTGCTTCTTAAAAAATTGTGACAATAGGAGAAATCTTTCTTTTGTAAAGCTTCCTATAATACATCTCACCATAGATTTAGAAATAAATGTGTCTAGATCATGTTAAACTTTGAGTTAAAAAATAAATTACTATAATAATCTTTTTTAGACCAACAACTTACCAGTGTTTATTAAAGAAAATGCCAAAAAGGAGAAAATAAAAAAATTGAAAAAAAAAAAGTCAAAAGTGTGGATAATTTTCCTTTTTCGAAAACTCACTTCTTCCATAGTATATTTAAGAAGTTAATTACCTGCCTTTCACTCAGATTTCTCAAAGGGAATTCCATGTAAGAAAAGGCTCCTGAGAGAGCATGAGAGCTCTCTGAGGCTCTTACTGATGTACCACTGACAGTGACAAGCACAAGTTGATGACGTGTCAGAAACAGAAAACTGAAATGACTATGTAAGTTTATTTAGCTCTCGTGGTGCTTGCAAATTTCGTGTATTCTTTAACTATTCCTTTATTACTCTTGTAATTACACAACTAATCTTACAACTTTTGAGTGGATTTCCGTGATGTAATCATAACCCTCCTAGTAATTGCTGCACACGTTCTACTTAAAATTTGTCTTCTATGTTTACATACTATTACCCAGGGCTAGGTGTAGGCATATAATAATCACCCAGCCAAGTAGGCAGATGTTACAAGGAGTGGAGTGCAACAAACTTTATCTTACTATCTGTTTTATTAATTCTGGACCTTGGGAAGACTTGAAGTCAGTGAGAAAAGAGTGCTCCAGGGGAAGGAGGTTCATTCCTGTTACTGCCTCCTGTTTTTCTTTTCCATCCTTCTCTTACAAGGAAAAATTACTGTATGCCAGTTAATGTCTCTGGAACCTTGTGGAGAGGAAAGCCCTACCTGTGCAGAACCAGCTGTAAGATCAGACCTCATTTCTCTAAAGATCAACTTGGATTATTTGAAGTAATAACAACATGCTTTATGTCTTTACATTAAGGCTGTGAGCCTACAAGTGGATCAACATGATCGATCTGTACACCTTTGCTAAGTCCCAGTGATTCTAATTAAACTTGATTATGGATCCAGCTTATACTTGGTGGTGTTTCTGCAATGAGCTGTGCCCAGATGGACTCCTACGCTTTCATTGAATGCACTGAGTGAATAGGGCCCAGTGCAGCATTGGTAACATCATTTTCCAACAATGTAGATAAAGGATCATTCCAAGCAAGGTAACTGTACCTTTGGATAGTTCCTGGTCTTATTGCTTTTTTTCTGTCAATTCCAAGTGCATCACTTCAGATGGTGACTAGTTGAAAGTACCTTAGTTTGTTACAAAACCGAGGCAAGATGCATTCAAGAGTGATTCGCAATGTGTTCTCCTCTTATGAAGAAGGGTGATTTGCTGAAGAAACGTAGATGGCTGCGATCTAAAGTTGCTGTGAATAGACATTAGAACATTTGGGCTCAGGAGATAATTGAAGGTTGTCTTATGCAGCATTAGGGTGTGCAACTTTCCATGATTCTAGGAAAATCAAATTTCTACAAAAGGCTTTTCAAATATAAAACAAACAAAAAGTTTCACAACATAGCTGAAGTCTCAGTCTGCATTTGGAGGAAAGGGGAATGTATTGCAAAGGATGAGTCAGACATGGGCATCCCCAGAGAAATCTTTACAAAGCAGGAGATCTGTGCTTGAAAGGCTGCTGCAGGGATGTCTCTTGCATGCTTCTAAGGTGGGATTTGACCTACCTGTGGGCAGTGTCACTGCCAGGAATACTGGACTCCAGATTTGTAGCAGATCCCAGCAGGGTATGCAGAAGGTTGTGTCTGTTCTCTGCATCATGGTACTGACAGACTGGTCTCACCCTGTGCTGTAGAAGTTGATGTGTGTGACTTGAGAACTTTTGGTTGTCCTAAAACAATTTTAATTTGCTGTTTTGAATTCTACAGCAAAGACTGACAGAAACAGGAACTAGGTCCTTTGCATGAAAACATGTACAGCTGCAGTGACATGTCTGGTGATATGGTGTCTACACGTCAGCGTTTTCTTCAGCTCTAATATGTTTGTGAACACAATGAATACCTCTGTCAAATGGTCCTGAAACAAACTTCATCAGACACTCAGTCTTAGATGGTAATGATTTTTGGTCATGATTAACTTGATGGCTATTTTTTCTCTCCATGTCTTCATCTCTTCTCAGAGACAGTAGCCCGCATATGTAACTCTGTCAGGGATTGAAGTCCTAAGTAGTTATTAACTTGTACTTAGTATGCAACATCTCTGAATTAAAAGGGCAGATCTATCTTCATCTAATGAACACTTAGAAGAGAGTTACCCGGCAGGTTTATAGCTAGCTCTAATTGCATTCTTCTTGCTCTGCTGGGACTGACATCCTCAGGAGAGAAGAGAGCTTAACAACATTCAGAGAAAATGACAATTGCATCAAACAATATCAAGAGAAAGATTCGAAAAAGTGCTGATACAAAATATGTTACTGCTTCCCCTTCTCTCTTCCCTGTCTTAACTCCCTGTCTTCTCTCACCCTCAATTTTTTTATTCGCATACTGTAGCAGACAAACTTGCTGTCATGTAATTTACTGCAGCTTCACATTGCTTTGATTCATGTTCTGCTGCTTATGAACCCTGTGGTTCAGAGACGGCTTGTTAAAGTGTATTCTACTTAATTAAGTGTTGTTTAAGCATAAGTGAGGAAGTAAGACTAGTATCTCTCTTTTTTTTTTTCCTCCTTTTTTTCCTTCTTTCTTCTCCCCCACCCCTGGAGTGGGATGGTTATAATAGGAGTGAGCAGAGAAGTTAATCACACATATACCTTTTTAACTAGCTGTAACTGAAACTTTCACACGTTTCAGGTTCTTCAAAGGCATTTTCTTTTGTGTGAATGAATCTGCTGGCACTCTTATGTCGTCTGATAAAAACACAATGTAGAAAGGGTTAGGTGAGATTTCTATACTGGAAACTAGTTGCAATGTTAATTGTGGAGTGAATCTTCTGACTGGAAAGTGAAATTATTAGGCATCTGAGAGATTAAATGCTTGTGCTTCTCTTAATTTTCTTAGATACAGAGAAGCCAGTGATTTTTTTAAAGTGTAATACATTTTCTTGTAAGCACTTAATGTTATTTTTTTTATGTTCTAGGGCAAACATTGGATGTCTAAAGGATTAAGTTGAATCAGTTTGGGTTAAGTTGCTTCAAAGTATATTGAAATGCATTCACTGAAATTCCACATTGTCAGTCTGGCCTCGGATTTGAACCATTTATTATAATCACTTAATGAAATATTAGAAATATAAAACACTTTCAAGTTGATTTGCTGCCTAGCAGGTAGTTTGCAGTTATTGAATTTGTTTCTTCTTTTTAAGAAAAATGGGGCTAGAAGCTACTGAAGAACATGTGGAAAAATGTTTTGGAGCCTTGGTCTGTGTTCTGTATCTACACTGTCAAGGAGCAGTCAGCCAGAGGCAAACACTGAGATGGAGTTAATGGAGGAGAGGGCTAAAGCATACTGGGTTGATTTTTGAAACATGGTAATCTGGGTTTTCTTTATGTTCATTTACCTCTGCTTGCTGCAATGTTGACATGTTAGCTTTAATGAAAGCAGCTTTTACACAAGTGCTAGAAATGTCTCCAGCTAATGGAGTGCTTTATGCAGCATGCTCTCATTCTTTTCCTCTTGACATGTTCTTTGCTTTCTTCTACCTTGCACACACACCCTCTTACTGGAATTAGGGCAGTGATGGAGCAAAGCATAAAAATGAAGTGTAATAATCTAAAACCAAAATAAAAAGGTTTACCCTCCTCCTGTCCTGTATTCTTTCTCTCCATTCTGAGATCAATCTAGTAGGCCATTGCTTTGCAATGTCCTTAATGACTATTTGATTGAGATAAGAGAGCTTAGATTAGTTGGACCTGTGCTGAATGTGGTCGTGATAATGATGGACATGATGAGGATATATCAATGATACTTCTTCAGTATGTTTGGAACCATGATTGAATTCTGTAGCACAGAAGTGCACAATTACCTTAATAGTTGCATAACAGCCTAATGTTTGGGTTTTGTTTAATTAGTTGTGATAGATAATAGTAACATTTATTGGAAAAAACCACTATAACTAGACATTGAAAGCATATATTTTCCCATGGACCTAAACAAAACAGTAAATCCAGTTGTTATTTACACTTGTTATGCAGGTAGAAGTTGATTTAACATTAGAAAAGTGCAATAATAGGCAGGATAATAACAGGATAATAAAATTGTATACCGTATTATGGGGCTTTCAGACTTAAGATACAGCAGACAGTATATTATAACTTGTTTTCATAACATTCAGATTATCTTATCAATCAGAAATATGAATATTTCATCAGTATAGTATAACAGAAGACATTGAAAAGGAAAAGGTGAAGCAGAGGCCAGTGGGGATTGCCATTCTAAGGCTGTCCTTAACTCTGTTTATTGCTTCCCCTTTTCCCAGCAAATCCAGTATTTAAGAAGGATTGTAAGACCCATGTAATCATTGAGGATTTATTTGGTGCCTCAGAGCTGCCTTCAGCAACAACACTGTTGTTTTGTTTTTTAAACATACACATCACCTTTACAAGGTACAGATAGATGTTCTCAGGAAGTATTTTGAATAGTCACAATGTAAATTTTTGCTTGAAATTAGCATTTGAAATGTAAGTAGACATAGGTTCAACTTTTGGTCTGTCAACGCTGACAGAAGGCACTGTAGTTCTACAACCATCTTAGATACAACTGATATAAATTGGGATTCAAGCTAATGAGGTCAACTTTCTTTTTCTCTTGTGTCAGTACAAAATATTCTTAATTCTCATTTTGATATAAAAGTATAGAACAATTCTAAATATATAATAGGCTAAGGTTCAGAGTAGTGTAGAATAATCTCTACTGGCAAAAAGTTCTTCTGGTGTGTCTGGTGAATAGAGAGCATAGTACTCTGATAAACTGCTTAATATTTCTTAATGCTTAATGTTTCTGAAGATTAGTGGGTGTGGATTAATTAAATTAAGAGTTTAGCCAAAGTGCTTTAGAATTGCAGTTTACCTCACTCTGTTTCCAGTCTTTGCTGCAATGCAGGCAAAATATAGAAACATTAGTGTTTATTCATTTTTTTATTTGCAACTTTCCTCTTACTTGCATCATATGCAAGGACACAGTATTTCTAAGTGTCCTTAGCATAAAAAGGAAAAAAAAATCGTTAATGGCAAAGGTGAATTACTGAAAGATTCTTTAAAAAGGGAAATTTTAATATTAAATTGCTCCATCTAGTGGCAATTTGTTATAACTGATTTTTTGCTGTAGTGATTATTATCCTTTAGTAGTGATTATGCCTCTTAAGAATTTAAGATTGTATTCTTCTTTTACATGGGAAGTTCTCTACAAAGGGAACTCCACGTGACAAGATAAAAACTTTGATTTTCCTTCCAGTTTCTTCTGAGGAATTTTACTGTTTATGTCAATGGAAGGAAGTCTGTGATTCTTTGTTAAAGAGTTAAAATACACAGTGAATCATATACTGAGTACAGCACACTGAGATGCATCTCATGTTCTAATATGAGATAAATTTCAGTTGCAGATTGGTTCATCCAAACCTTAACTGGCATTGATAGGATACTTTTCATAATAATAATGAACTAATTGGATGATTTTTTAATGTCAATATACTTTGTATAATTCTTGTGCCAATCAAGGCAAAAACACCTGTGTTTCCCAGTCATGTGAAAATGGGGAGAAAATTTAAAAGGAAAATGTTCAAGGAAAGGTTTAATCCAGACATCTCTGATGCTTTTTTCCTTTGTGCACCTTGAAATGATGAAAAGACAAAAAAAGAAGGGAGCTCTTGAGGAGATTTTACCTATTTCCTGCTGCCCACTGCTGTGATCCCCCATGCAGCTGGTTAAACAGCATGTGTGTAGTAATGCCAATGTTGTTTTTTGAGGCTTGTCCCCTTGTGCATATGCCTTAAAGGTGGTACTGTCATATGTCAGTCTTGTGTGACTGGCCAATTATTTTTTACTTTATCCAATTATTATTTATTTTATCATTTTGATCAATTTTTAGTTTATCGATTTTATCCAATTATTTTTTATTTTATCCATTGTCTTTTAAGGTGGGGCTGCAGATAACTTTTTGGTTTGTTCTGAGATTCCCCGATGCCTAGAGACTGTAGGATATTGTAAGCCAAAGCATGGAATCCAGTATAAAAAAACTACTTCAGTCATAATGCATCTTTTGAATCTTAGCATTAGTGAATTGGTATCCCACAGAAAGTCAGTTGTGCCCTAGAAAATAGCCTGACTGCTTGTGAACTTCAGAAAACTGAGGAGCAGCTCATTAGCATCACATAAGTAAAAGCAGAATCGGGTTTGTACTTCTAGAAAGTTCATTTGTGGAAGACAATTGAAATTACAGGAGTGGTGGGTTTTTGTTTCACCTGGTGTACAGAGATTAAGAAGATAACACTTTTCTCCTTATAGTGAGTTCTCTGAAGGCAACTAATTTAAATTCAAAAATGCCGAACTTTTTTGGGGATCAGTTAGAAACTTTGCCCAGAGCATGTTAATAACTCTCCAATGAAGGAACAATATTCCCATCTACAGGGTCGTTCACCTTATCTATTTTTTTTTAACCGTTATTGTGAGGATACACGTGCCCAAAATACTATCTGCTGTGTATTTTTTGTACTTTTCTCTATTTAACAGGAAGTTGGAGCCCTCAGTCCTTCTTCTTGGGTTGATTTGATGTCATTTTTTTTAAGTGGAATGAACTCCGTTAACTCAGTAAAGCAGAAAAATGGATGGAACCTGCTTTCCAAAACTATTTCCAGAGACAGTGAAAAGCACTCAGTGGAGGTTTTTGTTAATGTAAACTATAGAGTTGGCAGACTTGGCCACTCTCTTCCTCACTAGGATGGGAATATAAGCTTTTCCATTCCCGCTTTAGCCACACATTGTGTCACTGATGACTGAATGGGTAGATGCAAGGATAAAGGAAGTAGCTGAATTAATATGCTCATTTAATCTGTTTAACTATTGAGATTTCAGCAATGGTGCCAATTAGAAAAATTGTAACTGCAGTTTTGGCATTCATATGAATTAAATTTCACAAGTGAATCATTCTGTATAATGACATTCTTACAATGGTTCTAATTCTGCTGGTTTTACTTGGTCAGAAGCCCCATAAGTCCCCATAAGAGCTCTAGGATCAGCATTTACTATTTGCCTCAGTTCAGTAATTGTTTTCTTTTATGCGACTTTTTAGAGTGCTCTGACAAGCATGGAATGAACAGCTTATCTTATCAAGATTTATAGTCAATAGCTTCTGTAGTCTTGTGAAGAAGACATCTGCTGTGCAAATAGCAAGGTTAAAGTGATTGCACATGAAGTAAATACAAACTTCAGCTAGTATTTCATCCTGAAAACCACTCTGAACAATACTTAGATAACTTCACGTAATGGAAGCCCTTTCATAATCTTGACCCGTATACAATTTTGTCAAATCCAAGGTCAGATAGAATTTAAAAAATAAGCTTTATTTGAACTTCTGTAACCATTATTTCACAATTGTAAGCATGTTCTTTAATAAAAAAAGTACTAGTATTGTTAGGTGGGTTTTTTTTTTAAATTTTCATGTAAGTCTCAGAGTTTGATCAGTTGTAATAGAAAAGAAAATATTATCTATTTGTTTAGGAAATATCTTCTAAACCATTGCAGCTGCAGACAAAAGGAGTTCATTTCGGATTGATTAATGTGCTATAAGTATCTGGAATTGCTTGGTCTAGTCACTTTGTTGCTTTCTTATCTCTCTGAAAAATCAAATGAAGTATCTGAAGATTCCTGATTGATGCTGTCAGCTTTGTACTGATATTACAGTGCATTTCAGGAAATGTTCAAAGTGAGGCAATAATTTTCAATCTATTTTCAAGTATGCCACAGTAAAGTTTTTCTATCAGATTATACAAAGTCCATTTCCCAAAGAACTGTGCATTTTTGTGTTGTGCATTTTTGGGTAGCTCCTTTACACACAGACCTTTATAAATATGTGTGAGAAAATGATGTATGGGTGATATTGTCTACTTCTGTTGTACCATGCCAAAGTGCATTTTTTTTTTCTCCATAACCCATACTGTGTCTTTTCGTTATATACAGACTTTAATTATTTTATTTTCTTGGAAGCCAAGTGTAACTTGGTTTCATTTCATAATATATGTAAAAATTTTCCAAATCTTGCCTCAAGATTTTTCAGGACCAAATCTGGTCTTTCATTGGTAAGAATGTTAAAGTACAGGAAACTGTAACAAAGAAGATTATTTTCCTCCTAAATAGGGAACTTGGATAAGATAGTATTATTAATTCCTATATTTGTTTTTCTCAGCTTGCAAGGAAAGCAGGAGTTACCTCAAATTTTCAATTCTGCAAAGCTATATGTGGATGTGTTTTGGCCAAAAGAAGTTCACACACCTAAGCTGCATCAAGTTGTATAAAAATCTTACTGTTGATTTGGTTTCTTTATGAAAGCATTCAGCAAAAGAGGAGCATAGCTTTGGTATCCATGAGCTGCACATGCAAACTCTGCGGGAGATCTTGGGTTGTAATAATGGTGGAAATACAGAAAAACCCTGAAATTCTCTCAGGAACCCCCTCCCGTTCCAGCAGAATGGCTGGCTGCCCGCCATGCTGCCGCTGGCTGCTTGCCAGCACCAGTACTCTGTGTCCCCTTCTGACACAGCTCAGAGAGCCTGAAGGATGAGTTAATGCTGCTTCAAGCACCATTCATGAATCAAATTTTAAATATGGATTCTCACCCACAGTGGTGTGGGAATTCCATCGCTCGCAGAAGGAACCAGGAAAGAGGAACCTTTTCTTAAATATAGATTTCACGTAGCTGAATAAAAGGTTCATTTTTCTTCTGATCACCCCCATAAACAACATTGTTGGTGGTTTTTTTTACTACAGCATGAAAAAAGAAATAACTGAGTATATTAGTATATTATGTTGCCATTTTTTATATAGAATATCTTGTATGTGCACTCTGGAAACTGCCTGATACAGTTTTCACTGTTTTTCTATCTTAGTCTAAAATACAAGGGAATATTCTGAAACACACTTAAGCTTGTACTTAACTTCCATTGGCTCTAATGAGGTTAAAATTAGGAAAGATTATTTTAAAATATTAATTCTGAAAAATGTAATGCTGAAAATTCTGAAAAATGGAATGGAACTCTTAAAAGTTCATTGAACACATTTTGTAAAAGGTATTCTGCTGTCATTTGACAGCAAAGCAATTCTGTCTTGAAAATCTGGAAGTGAAACACAAACACAGTGAAACTAGTCCCAGTGATATAGACCTTAAATAAGGTCCCTTGATGATAATGATTTACCAAAATTATTTATTTTAAGTAGCTGAAGCAGTAACACAAGTGAATATTCTTTTGCAGTATAAGATTGCTAAATTGTGTTCAATTCAGTCTCTATTTACTTGCTTATTGCTGCAGTGAAACAGGCAAAGCAGTTACATAATCAAGTCTTTATTGTATTGGTGTAATTTGCATGTTTTCTTTGTTGTTTCAGAACCATCACAAATTATTATGAGGAAATTATTTTCATGCTGGATGGATGATTGAAACCACTGAGTGAATTCTTTCATGATATTTTGGGTTTTCATGATAAGTATCCAAAGACACTCTAGTTTTGTCATTTATATAGCAAAGTATATTCTCCTCTTTTTTTAAACTTCAGTGTATGTAGCCTGATTCTTTCTCTCTGAGGTGATTTTGTGCCACAAAAGCTTTCAATAGGGCTGTATCCTGAACACCTTCCTTCCTGTGAGCATTACTTGTACAAAGTTGTCATTACGTGTATGAACAGTGCCATTGTTTGCAACTTGACTACATTTACAGGGATGTGCTCTCTTTAAACTTGGCCCAGTGAGACCAACTACAGTGTAAAGGCAAATCCTTTCCTTGAATTCACTGCAAGTTGAACTAGGCTTACAGTGGCACTGCTTAAGCTCCACCATGCTGTTTGAAAATTTACTCTTCAAAAAGAAAGGTATAATCAATAAAAATAAATGTTTGTGTTTTTTATTTTTCTATTTAGATGTGGAGGGATGTCGGTGCTTTGCTTAATAAGGTTGTTACTGACAAAAGCAGCTCTGGTCTTAGTCTGATCCTATTCTGAGGCTTGATTATCAAGAGCTGTTCCACTGCCTTGTGCTAATCACAGATCAGTTGTGGTTCTCTGTGTTTTGTGTGTGTACAGTGCCCCACAACTCCTGCATCTCAAGTACTCTTCTTCTGTTGTCTGTGTGTGGCTAGGTGGTGTAAACAAGGTTCATAGTTCCAAAAAAATTCTGCCTCCAGTTTTAGGTGCTATTTTCTTACAGATTGTAGCAAAAGACAGTAATTTTCAGTGTTCAAGTGCTTGCAGTTCTTCATTCAATCTTCATTTACAGAGTGATACAAAGTTTAGCTAAGGTGCTTTTTTAATGTAATGGCACTGTTTTTCTTCCAGTTCTTGGGTTTGAATATGTTTCTTTTTCTAGGTTAAGAAGAAATCATTTAATCTAAAATTGTCTTCTTTTTCTTTTTTAATTAGGTATGGAAATGTTTTGCATGACATTGTAACACTTCTTCCCCATTCTATTTTTATTTAGCAAAGTGACGTGCTGTGTCTGTGCTTGTATTTTGTAGTGTTTGCCTTTGGTCGGCACTGTGTCAACGCAAAGCTTTAAAAACAATAAAATACCGACTTTGGGCGAGAGGAAAGGCTGAAAGATTGCCTGTATATGTCTTTAATTTTAAAATTATAACAGTAGTCTTATATACAGTTTATATTAGCACCTGTATCAGCACTGAACCACCTTCTCCCAGAAAGTACATCTGCCAGACTTCCTGAGTAGATGAAATACTTTCCTTCAGAAAGCACAGCAATTACTCCCTGTAGAGTCAGCGAACTTTGCCACCTTCTTGTCCTTCTTGAAATGTCCTGTGCTTCTGGCCCTTTAATTTGATGTGAGGAGTTCCTGCACTCAGGCAGCAAGGAGACAGATTATGGCAAGGCTAGTCAATATTATGAGAACATGTAATGAGCTGTACAGCCTGCAGAATTCTGGATGGCATAAAGGGGAGACACTTAAAGACAGTTTTCTCAAAATAGTCTCATTAGCCTGGGAACCAGGGTTAAGAGATAAGAGAATTCTTGATCAGAGACTAGAACTTGCTCTTGTGTTTATTGGAAGCTTGTTTTTCTAAAGGTTACACAGTGTGTTTTCAAGGAGTCTGATGGCTAAGCTGTAGTAACCTGACCTGTCTTGAGTTTCTATCATTGCTGCTTGCAGACTGTGAACCAAATCCCAGATGGTAGCTGTGACATAAGACAGTATCTGTGAATATCTGGAGATAACCAGAATTTATAGTAAGTGTTGATTCTGGAATCCTTGCATAAGTAATCCTCCGTAATCAAATTGTTTTTACCTATGTAGTGCAACCAGAACTGGGTAGGGAATCCCATTTTCCCCAAAAGCATTTCTCTTATGGCTATTTTAAGATTAAATAGAAAGTTGATAGAGGCACGGCCACTGGGTAATAAATATACTTTCTCCTTTGAAAGTATGTTTTGGAACAATAATTTATATTACTGTATAAGGATAGGAAATATAGTTTTGTGAGATTCCTTAAATAACTGGAAAAAGCTTTTGTTCTGGAAAGAGGAAGTGTGTAGGTACGCAGGGGTGGGAGGGAGAGGGAAGGGTGCATAATAGGTCCTACCATAGTACAAACTATGCAGGAACAGAGTTATCAGCAAAGTGGAAAATAGGAATCAGCTTTGTTTCTAAGGAAAACAACTCCCAGGAGGAAGCAAAAGTCCATATGCAATACCGTAACTGCTGATGTGCTGTTACTTCCTACAGCACAATGAAAGTTCAGCATATTCTGTTTCTTAAAGTGGTACCCATGAAATTATGGAAATTCTCATATATAAAATTTAGTACAGGGCATCTAGTAATATAATGAGTCACCTGCTGCAATGTGTATTTTCCTGTGTTATTTATCTGCAGAGGGGGAGATGACAGCAAAAGAAATCTCTTGCAATATGGACTGAAGAGGTACCATAGCATTCTCTCAACCAGACCTCCTACCCCAACACAGAGTTAGCTCAGCCTATGACACGCCTGACAGAGAATTATCAGTACTGAAAAGGTTCCAGTTTCTGAAGGCAGTTTTTAGCCTTACTTCAGTCTCTAGCTACCCTTATCTAACCCATGTGTATAGACCTATATTTATCTTGTTTGTTTGTTGTCCACCACTTTGAAATCTGTGTCCCTTATTGTAGCCAGTTAAAAGGCACTGATGCACTTGTCCTGCCTACATTAAAGAGGCAGGAATAAATGGTCTGTTCTTGCAGAGCCTGGTGGGTGGACATTTGATGAAACTTCCTCTGACTTCCTTCCACCAAGGAAACTTAAACAGCAAGGTGGAGGTGCTGGTGCCCTGGAGCCACATTTGACACATGGTCAGGGAAGCCAATCCTAAATTCATATGAAGCTTTTGACCCTGTAAATACCCCAAATGTAATATTTCAAATATAATAGTTACATTGGTAAGTATTTAAAGTTATAGTTATGCTAATTCTGTCACAGGAAGTAAGAAAGCTGGGGTAACGTGAGGCATGATCTGTCTGTTTTACGCCAATAGAAGTTTTGTGTACATAAACTTATACTGGCAAAATTGTTGCTGCTGGAATCTGTTCTGTGCATTATGGCTTAATTGTATTGGTATCATGCACATCACTGTTACATTCAGAGTAGGAGAGCTTTGAGGGTATCCCTGCATTAGAGTGCCTATAGCAAAGCTATAGCACGAGCAAATGGCAGGCATGTTTCTGTGTGAGATAGTGCTTCTTGTGTTGCAACAACTTCACAGTGAAATTTGAGGCCCTTGCATTTACAGTAAGGGAGAAATTTCAAATCCTGAAATATCAGGATATTTGTCTTGCAGCTCTCACCAGGAGGCTGCTGTCACAGCTGCTGGGCACAGGTTGATGTCTGAAGTGCAGCCATGGAAAATATGTTAGTTGAACGCCCCCTAGCTGAAATAATTTTCAGAACGTGGCTAAGACGAAGGTTTTCAGGGGATTCCAATAAACAGCTGGGGGGAATCCCACGTTCAAAGTTCCTTGTTTGTGGTTTTCAGGTCAGCCAAGCAGTTACTCTAAGGATAGATAAATTTATGTTCATATGCTGATCCTTTTAGAAAAGTATCTTGCATTAAGGAAGCAATCTTCATTCTTTGTTCCTTTTAATTAGGTAGGTACAAATTTGGAAATATGAGGCTGTGGTTGCAAAACTCATCTGAAAACTAGTTTGCAAAGCCATAGAAGTGTTCGTGTTTCAGAGCCAAATTAAGCTACAAATACAAGTGTCATTGAGCTCAGTGCTTTCTCTGGTGTCATATATTGCACAGACACTTCTCAAAGCAACAGAACTCTGCCTTTTCTATTAGTACAACTCACTGATCTTTGAATGAGCCAGTAACATTGGTTTTATCTTCATCAAACTGGACATTTCAATATAGGCAAAGAAAAGAAGGAAAACCTCTTTTTAAGACTTTGTTCTATTATATACACACAATGGCATTGATTCTACCCCTTCCTTGATCAGGTTGCTCAGCCTATATCTGTCCACAAGAACTTCTCGGCATCTGCAAGCACTGTATACATTCAGGAAAAATTTTGTTGTTTCCAATTAATGAATGATTCCTATTGCCTGTATTCTCTCTCCATAAGTCTCATTTTAATATCATGTTAGAGAGAAATACATGGCCAGTTTAAAAGACCCAAAGCTCTACAAAGTTAAGCATCTCGGGTGATGTGCTTAGCTGCTACTGCATTTTGGACAGGCTCTGCAGTGAGAGTTTCTACAGCCATTGAAAAAGGTGACACTTAGCTAGAAAGCGGGTGATAGGATTGTTAAAATGGCCATACAGCCCTTCCTTTGCAATGCTGACATCACTGCTTACACGTTATAGAACAGGGTTAGCAAGGATGAAATAGCATTATCACAGTAGATTAGCCTGGTAGTTGCAAAAATCAGGCTATTGAAGATTAGAGACTTCCTTTCCTGACATTGTCAAATGAGTTTTTGTTGTCTTACTGTTTTCTGTGCATGTGAGAGTGCATGAAAAGGTGGACTGTCACCTCAAGCTGTCTATATATTATATCCTTATTTTTCCTCAAGCAGAATTCAGAGAGCTGAGCAGGAGTAATTGCTGATACACTACAGAAAATGCTGTCTTCAAGTTTACAACAAGCATAACAAAAGTATATTCAATATGGCTTAACTGCTAAGCAACAACAGTTGTGAGGAAAAAAAACGGACAAAGGTTCAGCACTTCCATCCCCTCCAATTAGCACTGAGCAAAACCTGATCTTCCATGTATTTCAAAAAGCAAAAAGTAAGCTTTTAAGCACCTTGTAAAACATCATCATCTTGGCATTGTGCAAAATGTATAAAACCAGCAAAAAGCACAACCCCTGTGTTTTCCTTTGTGGATCACGGTTATGTTCAGAGAACTCCTTGTAAAATGGAAGCAATCCAGAAAACTCTGCCTGAGATCTCCTTTTCTTGTGGCTACATGGCTAACCTGCAGCCAGCAGGTTAGTCCAAAAGTTGATGGGCTGTCTTTTAAGGCCCCTGGTCTTTTTTACACCTTTAGGGGAAACAAGACTAGGAGACACATGATAGAGTGCCTGGAAGCACAGGGTAGTAGTTCATTTCCAGCCACAGCTACCTAACATTTTAGTGGTTTAAAGGTTTACTTCCAGTAAGTACAGATTTTTTTTAATGAAAATCAATGAGAACAAAATGTAAAATTTGAAACTCAGTTTTTCATGAAATGTGATCAAAATATGGTCTATCGATAAGACTACAATGACAAGGCATGGCAATCATCTGAAAAATTCCCTTCACTTTCTCACAGGTTTTTTTTTCCATTATTAACTATTCTATATTTTAATTTGTAAAAGGACAAAATTGCATTTTTTTGTCCTCTGTCTCTTTCTTTCCTCCTCTCTGTTTCTTTCACTGATTGGGAATCACACTGAAAATAGGCCACTAAGTATAAAGGAATTGTACATTTATCAGATTGTCCACTTTTTGCTCCAGATTTCAAAGCAGTTATCTAAGGCATGCTGCATATAGAAATCACCAACAACTACACTGGTATTTATAGTTTTTGCATAAATGAAGAAGTGATGGGTGCCTCTTCATATATATATTTTAATTAGACATTAGCTTACATGTCTTGCAAGTCTTGGTTGTGCCAAACTACAATGATTATTATCAAACATTAAAGAATTATCTACCTACACTAAAATTAAACAAAGACGGTGCAAACTGTGAATTGCTCTATTAACATTTCAGAGCCATTGTTAACTAATTTCACTACCTCCTACTCATTAGTAACTGAGGCCTAAATTTAATACAATTGCTGTTTTGTGTCAAAGTATCAAACCATAACAAAGGAACAGAGGAGTTAAAGTTTAAGCTATATTAGTTTAGCATGTGTTTGAACATTCTACCAAATTACTTCCAGGTTTAGCTAAATAGGTAACTATAATCATGAAAGCTCAGCAAAAGAAATCGATTCAATACTTAAAGTCACACCAGTGTTTGAGTGCATACACTGAGTCAGGATTTTGGCTTATCCCTGCAATTGATCCAAAGATCTTTGTTTGGATCCTGATTCTTCAAAACAAACCTAGTTCTAGACCCTTCTGTAACAAAATAGCAATATGATGTCCTTCTGTTACACCCCCTACGGAATGCTCCTATTACAAGCAGATGGGTTATCTAATAATCATTAGGACCTCAACCATGAGATATTGTTGCCGTTAGAGTGTAATCTATCAGGAGAGAAAACTGTTTGTTGCTTGTCTCATGCTTTAGTAATTCATTCTCTATAGATCCTCATTAGAATGGAAAATTACAGCTGTAGGAATGTCTTAGTTTCAAGAAGCAGAAGCACCTTTTTCCTTTTCCCTATTTTCAAAATAAATGTTCTGTGGTTGTAGGTGAAGGAAGTGGGCATTGGAAGCAAAGTATCAAACGGCTGGTAACAGTCATTGTGGTTTTAAACCACGGTGGAAGTTCCTTGCTCTAGACAGCTGTGCTGGTTGCTATTTCAAAAAAAAGTTCTCTAAGCTCTACACTGGCACAGGAGAAAGAGCCAAGGCTGAGAATCAGTTACTGTTGGAAGTAATGATGTGAAAGGTCACAGGAACTGGAGCATTTCTTTCCTTCTGCAAACTATTTTGTGAAAAGGGAAAGAGAAACAGAAAAATTAGGAAAACTTGAAAAAGCAAAAGTCAGAACTCATGGGGTTTCACATTATTTTTCTGCAGACAGCAAGAAAATTGGCGATGATTTTTTACCACTGACATATTATACATTATATTATGAATCCAAAACTATTAAAATTTAGTACAAAACTAACTCAACTCTGCAAATGTGAACAGAGTTTGCATGAAGGAAGAAATGTTAACAGTAGTGCTCTTGCTAGAGTATGTCTGTCCTCTAATGGAACCACTTGCTTAGTCTTCAGTGTGGGCTGAAGAAGAAAGGATGTGCAGGGAAAGTAGGTGTCTCACACCAGAGTTAAGACAGAATTAAATGAGATTTTTATGTCTGTAAGGTGGCTGCTCTTTGGTTATTTTCCTGTAATCAAACTTTAGCACAGTGGTAACCACAGAACTGTACTTCCATGGTGCATCTCTTGGCTCTCCCTCTCACTGTAGGGGCCTATATTTCTAGTGGGAAATACAGATCATGCAAAGAAGCTGCCATAGATTTGAAGCAAGTTCTCTTGCTTGACCAAGGAGTGTGAATGGCTGATAACATGCCAATGCAGGCCAAATGCGATGTGTATGTGCAGCATCCCTAAAGCTGGGGGAGATGGTCCCATCTGCATAGTGCAGGCAGGAGTTTGAGCTCCACTGCTCCTGGCTGTCAGTCTGCTCCTTGCACTGCAGTTACCGCCCCTGAGACAAAGCTAGCAGAACGAGATATATGAGTTTGCATCTCTGCTTATCTACTTTTCAGCCTGTTAGATTAATGCAAACTCAGCTTCACTGTTCATGTAAATGAAGATGTCAGGTTTGGAGTGACTAGAGAGAGAGGTGGACTTTCACCTTTTTGCTGTCCTTGCTTAAGGGGACAACCTTTTGCAGGGATAGGCAGCTGTTAAGGGCAGCAACGCTCATTTGCACTAATAAACTTGCTGAGCCCTCTCAGTCCAAGCTGTGGAATTTTGTTCTTTCAGAATTAATGGACCTTCTACTCATCTTCTCGAAGTTAACAAGAGCAAATAATATTTTTCCGATATTCTTAAGAAACAGTTTTTTAGGAAACTCCTGGCTCTTAATGATTACTGGGATATCTGACCTTGTATTTATACCTAAAGCTATTGGGAGTTCGACTGTCTAATGGCCACTTTAAGTGATGGTTGGGTCATCATATCTTGTATATTTAGCAAATCTAGGTTTGGGGAATCTGCTTGAGATTTGACCTTGTGTAAATGCTTTTTAGATTATGTAGAATCATTTCATAAATCTAATTAGCACGTGATAAAATCACTTCAACTCACCTCAGTTGTCATGAGTCCACTAAAGTAACCCATGAAGTTTTGTCTGTTGGTACATGTTACTGTTGCTTCTATATGAATGCCTTAAACAGAAATTATGTACCAGTGTTTATAGCAGTATTTACCTTGGCCAACAAATTGTCGTGTGTCTCTTCTGAGTAAAAGTAAGCCATGCTCTGGAGGGAGAAAGAGAAAAAAATAATCTGTGCTATGCTTGTAGGAGACACCATTTAATCAGCTAGACCAGTTAATAACTCTTGCTTCCTTTTTTATTTGTCAAGGGCTCAATATTTTTTCAATATGAGGTCTGCTTCAGTGTGCTTTAAATGGCAGTTTATAATTAATGGTACTTGAGTGTGTCTCTTATTTCAGAAATTCATACAACATTCTTGGTTACAATTTATACATGATTTTAAAGTATAATTAATGTTCAGCTTTACAAGATATATGCAAACAGATATGCAAATTTGGAAATAAATATGCAAACATATAAAATGTTGTTGAATTAAGTAGTCCTTAACATTTTTAATGAAATCAATATTTTATTCATATTTTGCACACAATTTTGAGTACTTAGTGATTTGGTAGTTCTCAGACTTTTGTGGACCATGGCTGCAGATTGATTCTCTTGTGGCTCATCTTGTCTTGTAGTTAAGATACCCAGACAATAAAGGTATAAAGATATGTGGAATTTTGTATTTAACTGATAAGACAGAAAATTCTCAGGGACCCTGAGAGGAAATCAGGGTTCTGGATGTAGTCGCTGGTAGATATTAGTACTGGGAGACTGATAGATGCTTTGCAATTGTAACAGATACATATGTCATTGTAATGTAGCAATAGAATGAATTAGGAGATGAAAAAATACTGGTACTTTAAACTACACCCTTTGTAGTGTGATAATGTAATGCATGCTGAGGAGAGGCACAGGGAACAGTTGAAGGGTTTGGTGTTATAAAGCCCAAAGGCTGAAGTAGCAGGCAGTGTGTAGAGGCAGGTTTCCATTCTGCCTCTGTTGCCATCCAAAGCATGCTTTAAGTTTGCACAGTTTTGAACTACTGAAAGAATTTCTACAACTGCAGAAATTGCTGAAACTAGCAGTTTCTTCAGACACTTAAAGTCCTCCATCTAGATTCTGGTGTTAGACAGGATGGCTTGGACAAGCATTGACTTAAACTAAGGAATTTGAATACCTGAGCATACAAATGTAGGGTGGATGAGTGTGGCATAGAAAATTGTATTCAAGTCACAATGCACTATGGAATGCAGGAAATGTACCCTATTTGACTTTCAATCTCAGAACCTGAGCCAACGTTCCACTTTATACTTCACATACTATACATCCTATAAGGTGACTATCAGTTGAAGGGTAAATGGGGTTTCCTATCCTTGGTTTGCAAGATCACACACATAGGCTTTAAGTCATTTAGGATTATTACATCAACTTCTTACATATGTAAAGAGCCACGCTACAGTCTCTGCTGTTGATTATTTAAGACTTGAGCATTTTAATAAAGTCTGTAGGTTTGGTCACTTACATTTTTCCGATAAAGCTGAGGATATGCTTCATTTAGTTTACATCGATGCATAAATAACCAAAATCTTAATTATATTGCTAAAGAAACATCACTGAAAATAGACATATAAATGCTGTTTTGATCATTGCAAACTGCTATTTGTGGTGCAGTGTTTTAGTTATGAGATGTGGAAAAATTTATCTGCCCTTGCAGGTGTGTACTCAAAATACTATTTCAGGGCAAGTAGTGCTATAGTATTTTTCTGAGAGATATTGATTGATTTATTACTACAGGCATAGTGAGTGAAAATCCATACAGCTGCTTCCCTGTACTCTGTGGTAGTTTCAGAGTTTTTAGAGTATAATTGACTGAAAGAAGTAAGATCCTGATGTACTGAGCAAACCAGTGGTCAGAGCTATGCAACACCCTCTGCCTTCATACCAAGTAGCCTTGGTCTTTAAAAGCCTATACCTGCGCACTCGCTCAGTTCCATGTGCTTTTTATTCTCCCGGCATATTTCAGTGCTGGGTTCTTGCAAGGTTGTGTTTCTGTAGGCTGCATTTAAGTCCAGCTGATTGCCCAATCCTCTCTTCATTCTATTGTAATTGGTTTTTGAATTGTCTCAAATTCTCCAATGGATTTATGACAATCTGAAAATTAACAATGCCCCATTAATTGCGCAGGGCTGTGTGATTCACAAAGTTCTTATTCGACTGGTACTTCTTTTCCCCTTACTTCCAGCCAGGCAATCTTCTGTGCTTTTTAAACTGGTGCAGAGGCAGTAAAATGTCTATACATTGAAACTTTCTCTTCCTGGCACTCCATCACTTGGAAAGCAATCTGAGGCTTTTCCATAGGCTGATGTATTGGCAGTAACTTAAAAAAACCCCAAAATATGGAAACATGATTTTTGATTATGCTATAAATTGGGATTATTTCCTTCAGGCAGGCGGAAGGACATGCCAGATGGACTTTATATGTTGGCTGTTAGAAAGCTTTAGGAGCCAAAATTATAATTAGCTCACTGCTATTGAAATATGTTCTCCCTAGCTGTATTACTTTTTTTGCCAGAGCCTGATA
>JAWWLV010000005.1:15413550-15441537 GCA_035041135.1 Platyrinchus mystaceus | reverse complement strand
TTTGAAGCTGTTCTCATAAATACATGTTTTTTTGAGAAGACATTTTAGAATAGTTGGTGGGACACAGAATACAAATGGCATAAGGGTAGAACAGGATTAAAACCCAAACTATTAACTTCCTTTGCTGAGACTGAGTGGTCACTGAAGCATAAAACCAGATGTGAGCATCTCTGGACTCATTCCAGCTAAAGCTCAGAGCTGTAACCAGTCTTCAATGGTAGAGCACTGTTGGCCGTTTCTGTAATGCAGGAAGGCAAAATTATTCTAGAATCAACATAATGGCTTTTGCACTGAAGTGGGTCAAAGCTAAACCTTTGAAAGCCTCTTGAAGTTTGGTGGCTTGGGTAATATCGCTACCTAGTAGTTCCAGAATTCAGCTGAAGGCTTCTCAAAACCTGCTCTGCATTTTCTAGCCATCTCCTGCGCTTAAGACAGTGTTTGGCTCCCTAAAATAAAGGCCCTAAAGCCTTTTTTTCTGCTGCACATTTTCCTGCCTTGTCTTGTGCTCCTGTTGTTTCTCCAATTAGTTACTTTTGAAAATAATTCATTGGGCACTTCGAACAGTAGAGTCTATTTAAAATAGCAAGACACTGTTAAGAACAAACTGGGAATTAATGAAACCTTAATTTCACTAACAATAATTGTACTTATTTTAGTACAAGAAGCAGGTTTAGCTAACTCTTATGTTTGAAAACTACTAATTGTTGTGAAATAGATTACTATAAAACTGTCTGGCAAAATTATTTCCAAATTTCCTTTGGTCTGCTAAATATTTGTCCATACTTCATGTTTTGAAATCACAGTGGCAAGAACAAAGCTCAAGATGTCTGTCAGCTAATACACAGTATCAGAATCAGATAGTGCAGCTCAGCAAGAAAGGAGGGTCGTATTGCACAGCTGAGATGAGACATAGATAAGTCTAAAGCAAGTTATGGCTTTATCTCAGCTTAACCTTGAACCAGCTGCCCTTTCCAAACCCCTCCACTGCCACCTGCCCCCCGCAGTGTTCCTAGTGCACTACAGTTGTGCTGTAACACAGATAGAATTAACATTGGAGGTGGGAGAAAAGCAGCTTTAGAAGGGATATTTTTCATTCAAAACATGTTTCTTAAAATGTACATATAGAAAATACATTGATTGACTAGTTAAATTTTGAAAAAGAACAAGAGATTCAGGTAAAAAAGGATCTTTTCTGTTTAGGACTTCATATTAATTGAATAATAATAGCAATGAAATGTGTTATGAAACGAAGTATTTTTTTTTACTTTTTCATGTTTTTAATTTAAGAAATACTCCCACTACAATAAACCCCAGAAATTATGATCATGGAGGAATGGGTAGGCGTTCTTATTCTTTCCCAGAATGTGAACGATTAACATACAAGTAATTTCTCCCGGCGCTCAGAATGTTGTTCACCTTGTAAGTCCCTTGAGTTACTCACTCTACAGCCTGCCAATTAGTGTGTTCACATCATCCTCAGATAATGCCTTTTTTTTTTTTTTTCCATCTGTATTTTTTTTGGTCTTGGCAGGGAAATGTCAGAAAACAAGCTTGATTGTTTTGATTTCTTCCCCTTTGTTTTTCTCAACTGGTACCTTTTCAAAAGTTTTCAGAAATCAAATGTGCACTGCTGCTTTTTTATTCCTATTTTATCTGTAGGGGTTCCTAACTTGCATCCTCCTTTAATGGGGTCTCTGGGCTGCTTTTTTCAGAAGGTGAACACTTTCTTCATTTTTGCATCTGAATGATACAGTTGTATTTCATTAAGATACTTCTAATTTTTCGTAGCTTTGGGATAAGTGAGATCCTACCACTAAATGTATGACATTTTGGGTGCATTTCTTGTGTGCAGTTATTGCTCTTGACTTGGATTAATAATAAATCTCCTTTTTTCTCTAAGGCTCTTCTATTCAAATGCATAATTTCTCCTTTCATTTTTAGATACTTGTCCAAAGGAAGGTTAAAGTTACACTTGAATATCATGACACACTAATTTTTTAACAGAAACCCCACAAACTCTTGATTGGCACTCGCTGGAGCACACCCTTGTGATGATAATAACTGTGATGATATGTGCTTTTCTGTAGCAATAGTTTTATTGGCAAATGTAATGTTTTGCTTCCTAGTTACGTCAATGGGTTTTAATGAACAGATATCATGCAGCTACAGCAAACTATCTAATGATATTTCACAAACTACTTTTCCCAACAGGAAAGAAAGCCAGTAGCAGGAATACTTGTCACTGCAGTTAATTACAAATATTCTTAATTTTTGTCTCATTTTAGGCTAGGGGATCTTCAAAATAATACAGTATACACACATGTCCAAAACTCAGAGTACAGCTAAATTTTCTCTTCCTCTCTAACTTCTGAGATCTGATGTAAGTTCATACCCGAGACAGATCTGAGTCTTTAGCTGCAGTTCTGTATCCAAAAGAATAACCACAATGACTTAGTTCCTGCTGCTAGATTATTACTGCACCTGTGACTTCTTAAATCAGCCACAGCTGGCCTAGCTGGGACCTACTAGCTGCCAGTGGGGAGCAGCAGTCTGCCTCTGCTTCAGGAACACTCGCAGCTCCTCCATCACGTGCTGTTGGACTGAAAAACAGCACTCAGGCAAGAGAAGGGCAGTGGCAAACTCGGCTTCTCTTTCCTGTCATAGGAAATAACCCTTTCCCAGTTTTAGCTGAGTCAAAGCCATGTTCTAACACCTGCTTTCCAGATAACTGCTTACATTCCTGCATGCTGCAAAAAATGCAATAGACAAACTCGCTTCTTAATTTGGATAATGGGTTCTTTAAAAACAAAAAGCATAACAGAAGGGAAGAGTCACCCTTCTGCTATGGCCTTCCTTAGATATCCTCTTCTGGAAAACCTATAAAAGGTTTATATGCTTTAAGGATGCCTTTCATTAGTATAATTAGAGAAGCAATACTGTCTTCTGCTTTCTTCTTGGCTTGGCTTGCCTGTGCAAATCACACTAAACTGGCCGCAACTTTGGTAAGTGAGAACATGGAGAAGCTGGATAGAGGAAAGATTGGATCACCACGTTTTCTAGTAACACACTGTCTTTCAACCTCTTTTCTTGAAGAAAATATACAAATTGCTCCAGTTTTTCAGTGAAGAGCGGTAAAATACAAAATATATTCCTATTCCCCAGGGGTTACATTAGTGGGTAGAAGTGTTGTCTGATGCCTTGCTTGTATGTAATTGCCAATTAAGGAAAATGAAAGAAATCCTCCTGATTTGTTTTGAACAACTCTGTCTCCTTTTGAATGTGGGCAGATGTAAATGGAAATAAATCCAAGTATATCACTTTTAATCTTTAGCAGATAAGTGTTTACTGGGGACCCAGATTCATTCTATTTCCTCAGCTGTGCTCTTGTTGGTATAATGAAACTGTTTGTGACACTAATTGTGGTGGATTTGATTTTGCTTCAGGTTGACATTTCATAGCACTAAGTGTGAAAAATTACATCCTCAACAAAGCCTTCCTTGGTGGAGCTCTTGGAGACAAGCATTAAGACCTTCTCAGGCTAATTAGAGCCTGTATGCTGGCTGAGTGGTTGCTTCACTCTTCTTTTTGGGTCTTTGACACTTACCCTGTTCCCATCAGATGCTAAAGATAAGATGGAAGAGTGACAAATGTAAAGGAGAACCACAATAGCTACATACTTTTTTTGTGTACGTTTAAGTGGCATTATTTAAGCAGGTTACTTCACTTGGAAATCAAACGAAGATCAAGTGAATGGAGGATGGCCAGAATAGGTTTATCTATCATTGCTGGTAGGTTTATCTATCATTTATGTTTCTATTGAAGCTACAGGACATCATGTAAATAGGGAATAGTTTTATGTTTTCAAAATGTATATATTTCTGCACATATATATAATTGCCAAGCATGGTAGAAGTTTGTAGAGACTGATTGCCTTTTGAATCAATAACAATGAAGCCTTGTCTTCATACAATTGAGAGCCTTGGATTACAAATCAAATAAGTGGGGACAAACCAAGAGTTAATGTATGGCCAGGTTGCTTAGGATCAAGAGAGCAGCCTGTCTTTTAAAGGAATACTGATCTTGTTACTGAGGCAGAGTTTGGTGATACCAACACATGGCACTGCCATGCAGAGAAAAGAGAAATTTAGATTGAATGATTTCTCAGTTAAACAGGGACCAACAGGGAGTTTATAATAAAACAATTTACACTCACTTTGGAATATGACAATGGCAATTTTTCTTGTGCTGAAAACAAACCATTACTGATGTATGTTTGTGACCCAGCAGGAAGTTTTCTAGTGCAGACTCCTTCCACATCTATTCAGTAGCAGATGTAATTTGTCCAACGTGTCTAGCAGTATATAATACCATGTATTATTAGTACTGTCACATTTTCCTGTGATGCGAAAATCGTGGTGAAAAATTTAGATTTGTTTGTAGTCCCCCAGAAGGGACATATGACCTTCAGCCTTGAAAGTTTAGCTCTTAATGAACTAGAGGCTTGAATTTGCTTCTCTCTTTTTAGATTTCATTGAAAATATTTTTGGTGCAATCTCTGATTCTAAAAAATGTATCAGGTGACATTTTGACGTATATAATAGCAATTTTTCGTTTTTATGAGGTAATGTAAATCAGGAGGGGTTCCTTTGTCTGTGCAGTAAATCAGGGTGAAAGAACTGACTTCCTTTTTATGGGAAATTTCAGTTGCATTTAGAAAGCCTGATACTAGAAATATTCATGTTACTTGTGGTTTATTTTAGCTGTGCAACAGGAGGTAAGGTTGCAAGTATTTCTGATCTGAAGTCCGATGTCTCAAGTTTCTGTCTTCTTCAAGATGGATCCAACAAATCCCATATAAGACTGGTACAGTCAGGAGAGCAGGGGGATAGAGGATTGCTTGTAAGATCAACTGAACTCTCAGGTGATGTTCAGGATCACTTCAGGTCAGATGGAACTATAATTTCTCCCCTGCATCTGGGAGAGTAATTTCTAAGACTTCCTTGCTGAATAAGATACTGACACAGCTCATTCTGTACAAGAGAATCAGCTGCCATTTATAAGCACGGGATTTTGAAGAGCTCCCCATCTAAGGAAAGTTTTGGTTCTTCAGTGTTGGTGGTCACCATTGCTTTTATGGGATCAAGGATACCAGAAATTTATTGGAAAGTATTGATAATTGCAATGAAATTTCTGTGCAGGTCCAATGGGAACACATTCTTCTGATTTCTAGATTCCCTTAATGGGAGATTTGTATAGACTGTAAAATATTTTAAATATTTTCTCCTTTAGAAGAAGAATCCAATTTCTTCAGTTCTTCTTTCTTTTTTTTTTTTCTTTCTTACTTCTGAGGAAATATTCAAGGAAAAGGAAATGCTGTTTGATGCTGTTTTCCTTTTATAGTGGCAGTAGGCTTCTCTTGTTCATCATGGGCAACTGTTTTGGTAGTGGTGTAGAAATACTTTGGACCATGTTAGTAATGCCGTTCATTACTAATTTCTTCATTACACTTGTGATTAGCTCTCCCCAGGTTTGCTGAGGGAAGAGAAAGCCTGAAACAGTAACAAGCAAGGATCTTTAGTTAGATCTGATTGGCCCCGGGAGGAAGAGTAGGCCATAGCCAAAAAGCTTGGAATACCATAACTCAGCTGTGAAGCTGAATGATTGCCAAACACATTAGTAAATGACAATTCTCTTTGTAATTTTAAAATCTTAAAATTTCTGTTTGATCATTAGATATTGCTAAATATATGACAGGTGAATTAAAACATAATTTGCAGATTAATAAAAATGTAAAACTTTAACTTATCTAATTAAAATATAAGTATATATAGAGAAGTATTTGCAGATGCAAGCCATGCACATCATCAGTCTAAAACAAAAGTTGTTTAGATTCGTCCAATTATTAAAATTTAATGCATTTTTTTTGGAGCCAGACTGTGAGTGGTCATTCAGAAATGAAGAAAACTGCACTCAGATCTCTGAGAAAGAAATGATTCACCTGTCTTTGAATCCAGTGTACCTGAAGGGCTTGTTCTCTTCTGAGCACAGGGAAACGCTCTTACTCAGCAGTATGTGTTAGGTTATTTGTTGTGTAGGACAACGGAAATGAGACGAGGAGCAACCTTCGGAACTGCCCAAGTCAGTAGACTTGGCAAGAAGAGAAAATGTTTCTTCCTTTTATAGTGACCTGGGAGGTCCTGGGATCACTGTGCAGCACTGTGTCACCATGTCTGTGGGACTTTGAGGGGCATTGAGGGGGTGGATGAAAACCCAGTTTTTTAATGTCACAAATGAACTTGCAGTTCTGTGACTAAGATTTAACACAGGAGGTACTCTCTGGCACATAGCACTGCCTTGGAATATATTTGGAAACACCTTCTAGCCATTCATTTCTGAAGAGCTCCCATTACAGTAAGAAAACTGAGAAGAAATTTTCCCGGATTTCTCCATATTAGATATTTACACCTGCTACTGTGAGAGAGAATTTCATCAAATGTAGGAATCTTTGAACCCTTTGTGGCACTTTTGTTTGTCAGAGACAATTCTGCTACATCTGACATCTTCCTTAGGAGGGTACAGTATTTTATTAAACAAAGACTGACTGAGCTGGCTAGCAGTAAAAGGAGTGCAAATGGATATCATAAGGCCTTTCTGCTATTGGAACCAAGCAAAATGATCTAGTTTAACTGATTCAGGCTTGCAGATTTGTATAATTTTGTCAGATACCAGCTATCACAAAATAAGAATACTATACTGTAGACAGGTTGCTTTACTGGATAAATCAGATACCTTTCCTTGCAGGCTCAGAAACTTTCAAAATATTCCACCCTTCAAATATAAAATCACAGGCTTCTAGAAACAAATTGCTAAATACATTTTCTAGTAGGTGGTTCTAGTAGGGTCTGTATTTTCCCTCTGTGCACGAGTCACTGTAGAGCAGCATGTTCCCTGTTCCCCATGGTAGGTGACAATGGGCTGATCCAGTGGTGAGCTCAAATCATATTCAAATATAGCAACATCTTGATGCTATTATGATGATTACCACTTTGCAATTGGTGTGTCTGAACTCAGCACAGGAACATCATATTCCTAATGAGATATAGCAATAATTTACCTGTCACTAAATGATCTTTCCCTTCTGAGTGACAGTGTCTTACCATTACAAACATGTCCCCATTGACTAAAGCACTAATGAATACAGGTCTAGCATTATCATATTAGATATTTATACCAGTTGATAAAGTGAAGAACTTGATCTGGATCAAAACTATTCATATAGTGCATGAATCCTGGAGGTAGCTAAAGCACAGAGGGTATCTTTTCTCTTTTTTGCCTGGCACACGGGAGCCTTGAACTACTCAGGAAATAACTGGAGCAAATGAAGAGATTTTTCAAAGGAGACTAGAAGAGTTAGGCATAGCAGTCTGAATGTAAGTTTTTGTAAGCCATTCCTTTTAGAATCTCTGAGCCATTGTTCCTGTAGGGCTCAGTTTTGTACTTCTTCATTAGGCTTTAAGCCCACAAATTTATATGGTATTATTTTAAGCACGTGGTCCTGTGGACTTCAGTAGGGCTACTTAAGCCTGAAGTTTGGCATATGGGTAGGCATGGTCAGAAACAGAACTGTAGGAGAGATTCCCATTTATTTTGATGGAAGTTTTGCCTAAATGCAGGTTGAGCCCATGTGTTACAAAAGTCATTCATTAATACTCCAGTTGGACTGCTGTAACTAGAAGTTAATTCAGTGATTTTCTTACAGAAAACCTATTCCATTTTTTCTGAAATACACAGAGAATCTTTAAAATGCTAAAACAAGGCTATGTTCCAAAATGGTCCGTTATTAATATTGAGTAAATATGTACAAAAAAGCACACAGAAGGTACATAATATAAAGCAAATGCAAAATATTTCTTTAGTAATATTACTTGAGTATTTTCTGTTACGTGACCATATTTGTATTTTCTTTGTAAGCAAACCATTTCCTTTTGAAAGGAAATCACAATTCATACTTGACATAATTTCTGGTACAGCAGAATGAACATGCATTTAAATGCTAAATGGAAATAATTTCTTTACATCACCCCAACAGATGTACTTAGATAGTTGAAGAAGGTGAGGAAGAAAAATTAAATGCAAAACTGCATCAGTGATCCAGAAGTTTGCTCTATTTCAGTACAGCAACTGATTCTGATACTACAGGCATATTGATTCAATCCACAGACTAGTAACTAGCATGTAAAAATGAACCTTCTCTGAACTATGTAACATCTATGCATAAGCATAAATGCCAGAGTTAATTAGCAAAATAGGTGCAGCAACAATTTTGCATCTGTGATAGCTGAAATACTTTAATATTTTAATGATGTAATGATGTATACTAAAGCTCCCGAGAGTTTGAAAGTGCCTATTGAAATAACTATTGACAAGTTCTTTTATGTACTCAGTGCACTACCCGCGCAGCAGTACACTGTCATTTTAGAGTAATTGCCTAGCAAACTTTTAAAATGCTGTCACAAAAAAAATTGCTTAAACAGAGGTAGCTCTTTAATTTGTCTGCCACTTCTTCTGTCACTCCTACTGCACTTTATGTTGAGTGCAAGGTTTAGCTGTCATGTTTGAAGTTCTTCCACATATTTTTACAGACTGGGTTGAGGCCATGTTGCCAATTTGTCCTACAATGTTAAGGAAAGTTTTAAATAAAATATTTTTTTCACATTCATTTTACTTGTACACTTTAAAATAGAAGATTGGAAATTATTCCTACTACAGTTGGAGGAAACTATTTTGGATCTGTAAAACAGAATGAGTTTCACTAGAGATGATGCTCTGTCCAAATCCAGTGGTTTCATAGGAATATGTGTATGTGTGTGTATATATATGTTTATATATATACATATATATATAATACAGCTGCTTAAGAATGGTCAGTAGTTGTCCTGTCCAGGTACAGGTTCATAGCATGACAATTTTTTTGTTTATGAAAGATGAAAAGGCTTCAGTGGGAAGTTTAAGAACAACTTACCTCAGACTTCAACTGGCCAGGATGTTCAGCTGGGATGTGAGAGAACGCTAAAGAAAGAACTAGGACATGCCTCTGTACACTGTATTTTTGTAGTGCCCACTGATTTGTTCAGATATGAAACAGTAAATCATCTGAAAGTTTTGAATTTTCATGAGATGGGAAAACTTTCCTTCACAGTTCTAGATCCAGGAAGTTTCTTGTGCATTAGCTACTGTTGTGTGATGCTGGAGGCAAGAAAGCAAACAATATAATTAAATTTTTTGTACCTCTTCTAAAAGACTTTATTTTCTGCTTGCTTTCTTAGAGATGCCCTTCCAAGCAATAAAATTCCATATTACCCTTCTCCCAAGGCAGAGTGGAGGTATAAAGCAGCTATGTCAGTCAGCAACTTCCGTGCCAAGAAACGGGGAAGAGTTGCTTTAAGGCCACAAGAGCATTATGCAGTCATCAGACTTCCATGTGGTTAGTATTGATCTTTTTTAGATATTCTGAGATCATGAGCAAGAAGTAGGAGGAATTGTCTGGGTCTGTTATGCTTCTTACAAAAGAAACTTAACTATGGCATGTATTGCAGGCTCTACAATCGAAATTGAGTGTAAAATTCTGAATTACAGCAACTTGATCAGCTAAATGCTAGAAAATGGTTTCTGCTGTCTGAATCCCATCAAAATTGGGAACTGTATTAGGAGGAAACAGCTGAAGTTTATAACCACAATGGATCACTTTTTGTTTTCTCATTCCTTAAACAGACTTTTCATATTTAGCTTTCATACTTTTTGAGGGTAAAATGGGAAAGAAAAAATTACTGTTTATATGATTACTTTTTCTTTCAATTAAAGAAAAATTGCATATTGATTTTCAACATCATTTAATTATCTCAAGTAAATAGTTATAAAAGTAAAAATATGAAGAGCTAAGTATGATATATATATTTAAATGATGGGAGAAAACCTTCTTTTAACATACAGAGTTGCTAACAGTTTACACATTTGACTGTAGGGGGAGTGAATATTCATAATAGGAGGAATTTCACAATATGAAATGACAGTAGTTACTGACAATCTGTAGATATCAAAGAATGAGCACTGGCACATTAATAAGGAACTTAAAAGCAGATCCACAGTCTAACATCTTAGTAACTATAAAACTACAACTTCTACATGAGTCATATGTTTGAACTCCAAACTGTCTTATAAAATTTAGCTAGAACACATTTTTCTTGACACAAATGAGTATATTAATTTCCTTAAGATATTATCTCTTACCATATATTTAATTCAGATTCGCTTTCTACTCCCACTAAAATAATTGCTTACAATATACTGACTTGATTTTATATGGCTAATTAGAGCAGTGCATGGAAAAAAATAGGTTTGCAGGTAATACTGAAATTAAATATGTTAATCTGTAGCTCAGTGCACACATTTTGTATGAGCTTTAATTTGCTATATAAATTATAGTTCTGCGTTTATGAAATGCCCTTGAAAGAATGTCCTATTTTTTTGAATACTAATACCACAGGGAAACAAATATACAAAGCTTTTAGCTATAGGCTATATTTGCATAAATTAAGACAAGTAGTCAGTCTGAATATCCAACTGCAGATATACTTTTAAAAGATATTCTACATAGAGTTGCTAGGACTTGGCGTGTTTAAGATTTACATTTTTTTAACAATGTAACAGCCTTTCATGATAGGCAAGTCAATTTTGAACAATGAGGCATAAATAGTGTAACAAATAGGCTGTGGTTTATCAGCTAGAGCACGGTACAAATGATTCAAAAGGCTCTGAACTCATTTCTGTATGAGCTAGTAGCAAATATCTCCAGTACCAGTCTGCTTTACATGTTTATTCTAGAAAAAGCTGGTATGGCTCTCTCAGTGTAGCTGCCCAGTGCAGGGTATGTATTTTGTGACATGACTGCAGTGACATGTGCAATTCCCACATAGATTCTGGTAACCTCAGCTAAAAGACTGATCCTTCCATGTGAATTCAGTTAATATTCGCTAATGATAGGGAGAAGGCAATTACAAAATCTGTAATGCAGAGTATGTCTGAAATTCTACTTAAAGTTTGTTATTAAGAGGGGCAAAGGGATATACATGACCAATACACTTACACTTTTTTCATAGGCAGAGTGATCAAAACCTTCTCTCCTGTTTAGGCAATGGTAATAAATCCAGTATAGGGATCAAATCCTTAAATGTGTACAAGAACCTAAATCCTTTCCATTTCTGGCCCAGGAACAGTATCTCTACTGGAGGTACATAGCCATGTGTTGTGGAATGCATAGGAAACATCCCTGAAAATGTTTATTTTGAAAAAGTATCTTAATTAATTTTTATTTCACATGACTCTGTGTTAGTAATCAAGATCTTGTACGCTCTTGACAGAACAAAGTATCATTGGTCAGAAAGTTTTTGATGAATCTATTGACTTAGACTTTCAGTAGTGTTAAGAGTATTATCACTTGGGCTAGATGTTATCACTTCCTTTACCATCTTAAGAGGCAGCAGTATGCTCTGAGTCTTCCCACTAGCTTCACAGTAGAAGAACAGAAAACTCAGAGTTAATTTAACCTTCAGACTGTCAAAGTAAAATAAACAGTATTTTAAATGAAAATAGCTAGTCGGGGAATAGTTCACAGTGAAGAACTTCATTTTTTATTCATTCTCTTCATACAAGGTGAAGATCATACAAGTGAATGTCTAATATTGTTCCTCTGAGGGAGTGTCATTGAAAGTATCACCTAGAATTAATGGTTTGATGATGCTGAACAAGCCAGAGAAAATTGTCCCAGAATGTTTTTTAGTGACACTACTATTTTTGGGTGAAGATTTCCCCCTCTGGATGTTATTCATTTTATATAATGCTGTTTGTGCAATTAAATCATGAATTTAACTTTTTGGCAAAATAACCCTTCAACATCAGCTTTCCAATGAGATTATTTTGGTTGTCCATTGCTACTTTCTGTTATATGGAATTTAGTATAGCGTGACAATAAATCCTCATTTACTAGAAGAAAAAAGCACGTTGCATAAACAAATGTCACCAGCTCTGACTAAATACATGACAGTATGAGCCAAAGCCCTAGTTATGAGAATTGGTAGAAGAAATACAATCTCTAGCAATATTTCTATCAATCTTTAAGCCATGGTCAGAAGTTTATGTGACACCTTTTTATGTCTTCTCCTAGTAACAGCTACTAGACTAGCAATTAAAAAGAAAAAGGAACATTTAAAATACAAAAATTGCCACAAAACTCAACTTAGACAATGTGATGGTGTAAGGTTTGAGAAGAAATCTCTCACAGGAAGAAATCTATCCCGAAAATGTGATAGAAGTCCTATTAGTTGGTCAATTTTTAATTTTTCTTTTTTTGAAATACGGCAGAACACAGAGCTGAAGTTTACAGTCCTTAGGGCCAGTTAGCATGGAAGACTATCATATGCAATTTCAAGATGCAATGGAAAAAACCAGCTGGAGTGGTCAAAGAAATCCTGTGTCAACTATGACTGTAACAGAGGGAAACATGGCAGCTGAATGATAAGGAGGGTATGAAAAGGTCTAACATAACTTCCCTGATTGACTTAGGCTAAGAAGACATTGGGTGGATTTACTGAGAGGCTCTGCAGATAAAACCCACAAACTCCACTTAGGAATGGTAGAAATCAGGGGTGAAGGAAGAATGAGCCTTAATCCTTTCCTCCCATTGCAATGAGAGCTCATGCAATCTGCACTGAGAGCAGTGTAATTTGCTTCTGCCTGAAAACTGTCAGCTAAGATCAGGTGAAACTTCAAATGGAACAATTTCCTGCAAGAGTTGCTAAATTCTGTCAGGCTTTCTTTGGAATGCTGGGGGACCAAACAGGAACATGCTGCAGATCTGTATTTTGGGATGCTCTCTGGGTGGTGTCTATGTAGATGCAATACCGGAATGTTTGGTGAAACAGAACATGGAATACTTAAGCATTCTAGGAATGGGAAAGCAGAGGAGAGGGAGAAAGGAAGGAAAAAACACAGATGTTAATGATAACTGTTCCAGCCATTTTAAATCACAGGTTTATCCAGATACTGCATAGTCTCAGTATTTCTGAATCGGTCTCTCATTGAGGTGAGAACTTACTAATTAATTTCGAAACAATATTTTGGATGAAAAGGCAAAGAATTAACAACACAGTTGTCCATCTTCAAAGATGGAGAATACCTGAACTAAAACGTGCAGAGAATAGCAAACTAAAATATTTTTTCTGACTAAGACTACTGTAGGGTGTTAAAAACAATCACAACACTTGCATCTGATACAGGATCGTTTTATTTAATTAGTCAGCAAAGGTCAGGTCTTAAGTCAATGCACCAGAGTCATTGGACTGGACTGGACTAAATCTAATTATTCCCAGTTCCTACTGTCAGACAAAGATGTTTTGATAATGACTTCTAACAGAGTAATGATGATAGTGCTCAAAAAGAGGAGGAAACAAAAGATGATTCTTCAAAATAAAACCAGTTTAATATCAACATATATATCTAAGAACTGCAAGTACTATTCTTAAATCAATCAAACATCTGCTTTTTGATTTTTAAAATCTGTGACCACTATCCCACTGAACTTCTCCATTTGCTCTGATTGTAATGGGTATTGTTGAAGCCTGTTGACATAGTTTTCAAGCTTTTCACATTGCAAGGAAGGTCACTGCATTTAGCCCCTGCTTCACTCTTGTTTCACACACACTGGCACTCACTTCTACTATTGGACATATTTTATATAAAATAATGAATTGTGATATTGAGACTACAGAAGTTATTCTGAATTTTTCACACATTGCATCCCACCTTTGGGCCTTGGCTGAAAGAGAGGTCCATCTGGCAGTGGGAAAAGACAGAATGGAGAGAATCTTGCCTTTAATTCACTGATTCATTTGACCCTTTTTTCATACAAATTGGCATGGTTATCTGCCTTTTCTTCAAAAGCTCACACTCTGCTCTTTTAGATTTAAGGTTCACATGTAATGAGGTTTTTTGGTATCACTTGTTTTTGAAAAGTACAATAAAGCCCTAAGTTTTAGAGTTCTAAAAAATTGGGAAATCTATCAGTTAAAACATCTGGAA
This sequence comes from Platyrinchus mystaceus, assembly GCA_035041135.1. NCBI lineage: Eukaryota > Metazoa > Chordata > Aves > Passeriformes > Tyrannidae > Platyrinchus > Platyrinchus mystaceus. The sequence goes on along the minus strand of JAWWLV010000005.1, from coordinate 15,427,404 downwards.
ATATTTAAAAAAACCCCCCAACACAACAAAACAAACCCCAGACTAATTATGCTTAGTACTGTCAATATGATGAGATACATGCAGATTCTTCAGCTGTGGCTGTGGTACAGAAATTCTGGAGTGTGTGATGTTTGAATCTTCAACATGATTTAGCTGCTAGAAAATGTGTATTTTTAATATCAAAGATTTTTTTATATAAGCATAAGAAAATTTTGCAAGCCATCAAACAATTTTTTCTTACATTGTTTAAATTAAAAATGAACTGAACTTTTCTCAAAAACTGATCTAAAAAAGTAATTACATTTCTGTTTGAGTCTTTATATGCCAAGTTATAGCCTAATATCAAAGTGTAACTATTTATCTATTAAGAATTCCAGTAAATCTTCTTTATCAGTCTTGGATCAAACCATGAAATGTTTAAAAACCTTTCCTTTTGACTCTGATTCTCCAATCTTTGTATGATTATGACAAGTGGTATACCTGTATGTCTGGATTCTGTGCAAAGCAGAATTGTTCACTGGAATTACTATTTTTGCCTAGATATTTTATTGTGAATATTCCTATGGGTAATCCCAATGAAGTAATTTCTTCCTAAATGATCATTTCCAAATGCTTTAAAAGAGTGTAGTGGCTGTCTTATAAAAGATACTGCTATTTGGAATACTTGCCTGCTTCCAGTGCATAGTGTCCACTGCCAGCCTACGCATCAGCTTTAGAAAGCAGTGTCACTGTTTTCTCAATTTTTTTTTTTCTTTTTTTTTTTTTTTCAATCTGTGAAAAATCCCAGTCTTGTGAAAAGCACTAATTAATGCCGGTGAAATCTGTGGAGTTGGACCCTCGTGGGAGTAGCTAAATCAGGGTAAACTGAGTATTACGTTTGAAAGTACTGTTTTATGGCTACCAGCACTTGAGCCAGATGACAATCTGGCCATCAGTTCATACTTGTGGCATTTGTTCTTTATCTTGCATAGAGCAGAGGCTGATGGGTGAAGTGTCGGGCCATGCATCCTGCCATGAGGGGCTCCATCAGTGTAAAGGTTGGATGGTTATACACACGGCAAGCCTTATTCTTAGGAATAAAGGAGTGTTGGTGGGACTGACAGGCTGCGCTGAAACTGCGGGTGCTCAGCCCGAGCTTGACCTTCTCCATCCTTGAAGGGCCCTACCAGGCAATGACGCATCGGAGCGCGTCCCCTTTACCTCGGCAGCCGGGCACAGCGTTCGCCAGGAGAGGGCTTAGGCTTGCGGGAAGGTCGCAGAGCGGGACACCGCGGTTTGCTCGGGGCAGCCCGAACGGCAGAGCTTTGTACCAGCGCCCGCGGTGGGCAGAGCGTGCGGCTCCCGGCACGGGCGGTGCAGCCTGGGGCCCCCGGCTGTTCCCAGTTCGCCTTCGCCCCGAGGCCGCGCGGATGGGCAGCCCCCGGAGCTGTGCCGCAGCCGTGCCGTGCCCCCGGGGCGCCCCCGGCCCCGCGGCGCCGGGATGCGGGCGGCCACACGCCGGGGGTGGCTCCCGGACCGGGGCTGGGGCTGGGGCTGGGGCAGGGACAGGGACAGGGACAGGGACAGGGATAGGTCAGGGGCTGGGGCTGGGGCAGGGACAGGGCTGGGGCAGGGACAGGCTGCCGCCTGCTGCCGGCCGCCGCGCGGGTAATCACACGTCCCCCCTCACTGCTGATTTGCAAGAGCAGATTAATCAGAGCGCGCGGCTTGATGAAATTTGCTGTTATTGTGCCCATTTTTAGCAACATCTTTTATTATCTTCATTATTCATTTACAGGGGACCGGCATCAATTATGCAAATGAGTTCACAGACTTTGCAGATTACTTCATTTGCCGCTATTGTTTGTGGAAATTTAATTATTAAATATTATTAAGCTTGCGTTTTCTTCAATTTTCCGAGGCTTAGTTTCATTTGATTTTTCCTCCAGCTGCTCTCGTTTCCTTTCAGTGCCAAAACAGCTCCTCATCAAAGCGGCTCTGGCATGTGAAGACCAAATAAAATCTCCTCAATTTAATAATTTTGATGTTAGTCCCTTGTTCTCAGCTGCTTGCTCAAAGCAATGCAGAGAGAAACGCAGAGCACATTCAATTTAATGAGTAGAAATTGAATTCAAGTTTGTTCGGAATTGACTTCAATTAAGCAGAGTCTTAATGATAAATTAATCTCTTTTCTTTATTCCCTAGAATTTGTTTTTCAAAGTAGGAAATTGGACTACATTGAAAGACCAAATAAAGAATACCAATTTTAACTAGATTATGGAACCGATAGCAAAATTTAATTCTTTATAGTAACGTACTTGGACAAATAGCATTCACTCTATGGCATGTATTATAATTTATATTCATTGTTACCACTCACACTTTCATGGCATGGATAAAATGGCAGTTGAATTAAATATGGGCCTGTAATAGACTTCAGAGTTTTAATCTTTATTAAGAAACTCTAATTGAATGCATAATTAGCTTTTCAGGGTCTAGGAAACTAGGTTTAATATCTATGTGGGCTGAAAACATAGATCAGGCATTTTTTTAAGAGCATTTTTTAGGAGTTTATTTTTTAGGAGAAATTATCTTGGAACATGGCTTGTCTAAAAAGCCACATTTTAACTTCATTGCAAGAAGCTATGTATGGAGGAGCAGTAGCAAGCTTTCTTTGTGCACCTCTGGATGCCCAGACACAGCCCTTCCTGCATTCCAGGTCAATGGTGGGTAGGTCAACCTTCTTTCATTAGAACAACTCAGCATACCTTGTGCCCGTCCCCATTGAAACACATAGACAGAAGAAGTCAATGCTTGTGAATAACTGAATAACTGCAATGGGACTGTGCCCTTTTCCTTCTGTGCTACAGTTCTACCACCCCTGCTCACCTCAGTACCTTCGTTGTTCTCCTCTCTGTTATTCTTGCGGTATGACCACCACAAGCTCTATATTTTGCTGTTTCAGAGAGCAAGGTATTTTTTCAGGAGTGGAGAGTGATTTGAGTGTCTGCTCTAGGTTTTCAAAGGTGATCAAGCATCTTTATGATATCTTAAGCTGGTCATCTCATGCCATTGATAGTTTTTGAAGCTTTGATTCTTTAACCCTCTACTCAATGGAAAAAAAAAAATCTATTTTGCTGTTTATGATTGAACCTGTAAGACGCTCATTAGATGAAGGATACTTCAAGCCAAACTCTCATATATAGTTACATTTATGTTTAAAATTAATAAAATATCCACCCATAGTACTAGCATTCTAGAAACATTATGCAAACATTCTGTCCAGTGATGTCTCAGGTATGAAAGGAGTTTTTACTAAAATTATTACAAATTTGAGGGAGTGTCAAATTCTGTGCTTTGGTATTTCAGTGAAGAGAATGGGTAAGTTTGGCCAGCTGAGGATCATTCAGTCTTCTGCTTTACCTGTATGTAAATTCTTTGGTTCCCAGGCACTGAGCAAAGGTATATATTGCTTTTTAAGTAAGAAGTAATAACTTGAACAATTTCCTTTAGACACCTTTTACGATCTGCACTGGACTTTTGAGCACCTTCCACTGTGTGTCCAGCACTGGTCTGTTTCTGTTTCCTTGGAGTCTCCTGTTATGTTTTCTTGGTGTAAAGGATCAAGAGCCTGCCAACAGACTCTTTGCATGGCACACAATTGAAAATATTTATTAAGGCAATATGTTTGTTTTTACAGATCTGGGAAATTAAGTTTATTGCTTTAAGGATACCCCCGTTCTGAGGTGTATGAGGCTCCAAAGATTTGTTTCAATTTTCTGAGTGAATTTTTCTGTAAATATTCTTATCTATTTGGAAATGGGATCCAAGTTTTTCTAGAAGTGATAGAGAAAGGTTTGTTAATCTGAACTTCCTGTTTAGTTTGGAAGTATGGTTTAGAGGTGAACATGGTGGAGCTAGGTTGGACTCAATGATCTTAGAGGTATTTTCCAACCTTAATAATTTTGTGATTCTATGATTCTGTATTTCAGATCTGCAGTTATTTAGAATGAGATGGAGTAAATGTTTTTTTACAAGAAAGTGCAGTTGCAGTTCATACATAGCTGTGTTGTTTCATGTAGAAATCAGTCCCTGTGTTCCAGTAGACATAGACCAGACTTCAAAAAACAGTAAGGTGCTCACAGTCACAGAAAGCCTTGTAGAGGTGAGAGATGTCAAAGCTCCATCAGTCTTTGCAGTCTACACTCCTGATTGAACCCATTTTTAGGGATGACACTGTAGTTGTCACACACACGTGTTCCAACAATCAATTACATTATAAAACATCTACGAAGAAGTCATTAAGATAGTGGTCCTGTTAGAAATACCTATACGATAATAGCACTGTGGTACTCCATGTTCCCTAGTATATCACTGATTCTCTTATCAACTTCTTCAGTGCACAAGCATTAAAGGCTTTTATTGCATATAGATCTCACAAGTTCACGTTAAGGTCTGACCATTAAACCAAGCTGTTTCCATCTATTTGTCATCATTTGCAGTAATGGTTCTGTAGTTCAGTGCCTGCCTTCTGCAGTCCCAGTGTTGTCTGATTAGACTCTTGTTGACACCTGAGAAGATCACATTGCCATCTTCTCCTTTCATCTGGAAAAGCCCTACAGGGCCCTATATGTGGTTCAGTGAAAGAGTTTCTTGAAGTTACTTGTCTTATGTACAAAACAGCTTTTTTATAAAAAACCTTAAACTGACTTTCCCCCTTTCAGAACTGGATCTGATCTCAGTGAGTGTGCTCTTTCTTTTGCCTTCTACATTTTCCCCGGATGTTTGACTTTTTTGAGTCTTTATCAGGCAGAAATGGGATGACTCCATAAGGAAAATTCAGCCAAGGCAGTAACTTTCTTGGAGAGGAAAGGAGCCATAAGAACAATTTCAGTTATGAGTGTATTCTGCATCTGAGCCACAGAGATATGTATTAATATGCCTTTTAAAACAGAAAATGGAATCTTTTTACAAGGGACACTTGTGTCAATTTTGGCTATGCTAATGAATATAGTAACTAGTAAATTATGTAGCCTGACTGGAAGCTCAAGCTTCCTACTTCTCAGAGAAGGGTGAGGCAAAATACTGGAAAGGGAAATAATTTGTTTCACCAAGAGAGATGTAATGGGGAAAAAATGACCTTCCTTAGATTATCCTTTGCCAATATGGAAGAGCTCTAGTTTGTTAGTATTTATGCATCTACACTGCAAATAATGCCCCACTTCTGACAGTACTATAGTTATTACATATTCTGAATTTATTTTCTGGAGATTTCAAAATAATAAATTTCCTACCATCAAGATTGTACAGCTTTCTGTAATGTACAGCTTTCTGTAATCTTTTCTTATTAGACAGTATTGTTTTCAGTGCTGCTCTTTTCTACTCCATTGTTTTTGTTCACAGTCCTTCAACAGCTCTGATGGTAAATGCATGAGGCAAGAATAAGGTTAAGTATTCAAAAAGTAAGAAATGTCACGCACAATCCCTCTAAGAGGTAACTCTTGACTGCATTGTCAGCTACTATTTCTGAAGTACAATTATTACATCACTTCAGATAATGTTGCATTTTTTGCTGTTGAACACTTTGTATGTACCAGAAAATCTGGCAAATCAGTTATTTGTCTCAGCTTTTCAATGTGCATGAGCAAAATCTGCTTTCACAACTACAGCAATCTCTAACCACAGATCCCCATTCTATTCTTATGGTCAGGGGCAACATTTGAGTACTTCCTAGTGAATAATTCTGTAAGTCACAGCCACTTTGCAGGTTATTCCACATTGCAGGTATGATCATCCATATTTCAAGCTTGGCTGATAATCTGGGTAGATATATTTGATTAACTTTCTAGGACAGAACAAAGCTCTATTCTGGATATATTTTTCATTTTCCAGAATTTGAGAAAAAAAAATCTAGAATTTTTTTTTCAGCTAAATATCCAGTATTATTTGTTGGTCATGGGCTGGCCACTGTTGTTGCACTTGTCAGATCCAGAAACAAGCTTAAGAACACTGTGAGATGTGACTTGCTTTTGTAGGATACCTGTACACACAGCTAAGTTAGCTTCAAAGTGAAATCTCATTTCAAAACTGAACTGAAGGCAGCATTGCTGCTGCTTAAAAAAAAAGTCTATAGTATATGACTGCTGACTAAAATAATAAAATATTTACTGAAGAAAGATGAGAATTTAATCACATAGAAGTCTGTGGTAAAGACATACTGGGCCATTATGGCAATTTAAATATATGATATTACATGTGTTTCTGTGGGAGAAAAGGTATGATATTGACAAGTAAGTGATTATGTAATTAGATTGTACTGTAAAGTGTACGCAGAAGGTGTAGAGCTAAAAAGATTTAGAGTTTCTGGGTTGTCATGTGACATTCCAAATACAGTTTCTTGAAAAATCTCCAAGTTGAATATCTTTTACTATGCAAAGAAAAATTATTAAAAAACAAAGTTCTATTATGTGGCATTAGTCTTATTACTGCCAGAAGGCTTGATTTCATGGGCTTCAAGGAGAACTTTCCCTTTTCTGTAAAATTTGATGCAGGTTTTATTGCAAAAACCTGTGCTTTTTGTAGAAGCTCATTTCAAACCTTCTTCAGTAAGGAGCTTCCTTTATGCAGGGCCTTCTCTTGGAAGATGTGGAAGAGAGCTGCTAAGAAAGTATCCACTGAAGGAGGACTAAGGTCTCTCTTCTCAGTTTTTGTATGGATTGAAGTCTTGCCTAGAGATGGGAACAAAAATCAGGCCTTTCAGCCCTAGTGAAATACTGTACTCAAGGTGGAGTGAGAGAAGTGGGGCTTCTGCAGCTGTGCCATTGTTAGGGCTTTCTCTGTAGACAGACCTTTAGATTATTGTAATTCTGTTGTTGATTAAGGTCATTCACCTCTGTATGGTTCACAGACTGTGACGTTTGTCTTAAGGTGCACAATGGCTGAATTCTGCTTTCCATTATGCCCTTCTAAACCAAAAGCAGTACAATTAGTTTAACTACTCATTTCAGCTAGCATAAGCAAAAGCACTTCCCCTGAATAAAAATTGGTGCCCCACTTGGAAGCACTTCTTAAACAGCACTATATAGAATAAATTCACATTTTTCTCTGCTGCCCATAGTGATGTCCTGAGAAATAATTTTAGTTTTAGCCCATGCTGGAGTATCACTGTTGTATCAAGAGTCACTGGAATGAAAATTTGCATAAAGAAAGCATCCCTTGTTCTTTGAAGTGATTACTTGTTGTTGTTTTTTTCATCTCTGTTCTTATGATAGTTGTACTTTAAATCACTGTTTTCATTGTTTGTGTCAGATGCCCACATTGCAAGTTATATTTTCTTGTTGGTACTGCTGGGTTTCTTTCACCTTGCCCTGGAGCATCTTCCCTTCAGGAGATAGGATGTGAGACTAAATGGCCTGTGATTCTGATCATGTATGGCAATTCCTGTGATCCTAAGTTTGTGTACTGTATTGGAGCTTAGAAACTTACATTAGATGTGATATGGTTGTATTGCCCCAGGGATGCAGAGCTGAAGTACCAAAGGAACAAATTAACAGGATGTCACATTAAAATAATTTTTCAACTGTAATTTAGGTAACTAGATTAATGTGAATTAATTTAGGAATACTTAAATATAACATAATCACACCTAAATGATGTACAATATCAACAATAATTAAGGTAGAAAAATCAAATTTATGTAAAAAGGAGTCTAGACTTTCAGTGTTTGTACACCTCAGATACATCTGTTGAAAGAAAGCAGAGTCAGAAGGGAATGCTTTTAGTTCCAAACCATCTAGTAAACATATTACCAGGGCTGGTCAAGCCCTTCTGTCCACTTGAGAAAACTGTTGACCTTCTGATAAGCACTAAAGCAGTGTGACCACAGTCTGTAATTATTCCGGAAAATATGTGTATTTCAGTGGTTTTTTTAATACTTGTGCTCTGGTTCTATTTTATAAAATGTTTAGCAAATGACACAGTACCTTTTGGCAAAGCAAGTTTCGAGGGTGAAATGCAGAGAAGTGCCAGAAGAAAAAGAACATTTGAAGCTGATGATGTAACTGAAATTGACTAAATGTATGATTAATAATGTGGAAAAGCTAATTTTCAAATGGTTTGTTGAAAAGCAAGGAATTACATTTACTGTAATAGGTCAAGTTACCCTGGGAGTGTTAGCACTATTAATTCAGCCTGGAGAAATAGCAAAAATATCTATTTTCATTTTCCCTGTGAACAGATTTCTTCCCCTTGTTAATTTCCTTATAAAGAAAAGAATCCTGTTTGTCCATCCAGGAACAAAATTCCTTAGGAGAGTGTCAGTGGTCACTACTTTGTACTGTTTCATCTTACTGCAATACAATTTTAAAAGTTATTATTTGATTAATGATTTTGGTGACTATTAAATCATTTTTATCATGAAGACCTAAAGTGACAACTCCAAATCAGAGTTGGTAGGTTTTGATGCTACATGAAAAACCGAAATCACCCATAGACTGATGACAACTTGCTGTTTGAACAAATGAGCAATTTTTTAAGTTTCAAGACTTAAGGCTATAAGTAATGATTGCATTCTGTTATACAGCTTCCTGGAAGTTTACCTAATTTTAGTAGTTCTATTATATTGCACAGAATAGACTCAAGCAGTTTCCTGTCTGCAAACTTTCTCCCTGTAACTGAGCAATCAGTTGCCTGAAATACAAGCTATTGACACATAAGAGGAACAGACAGGTGTTTAATCAAGACTCTGCTTAGGTGACAAATGAACCACTGCAGAATATAACTTACTACTCTGTGTAGTGAATCTTAATAGAGAAAATTCAGCTCTGTGCCAAAATTTTCATCATGTGAGCTTTTGGATTCAGAGCTTTTCCAAAACTCTGCTTAATTGGTGAGAGAAATTCAACACTATGCGAGAAAATGAGAATGATTTATAGCCTATTCAACACTACTAGCATGGTAGTTTTGCAAAGGATGAGATCATAAGCAAGCAGAGAATTTGTCCTAATTAAACTATCTATGTATACTGTGCCTAATATGAAAAAAACCCAGAAGTAAACTAAGAGGAGTAATTATTAGGTTCTGTTCCACTGAAGCTTATCTTGTTTGCTGCTAATGTTCATCTTATAAATGCTGTTGAGAGATCTACCCTTAAAATACCTGCTAAATAAGAAGAGGAAAGAAATTATTACTTGAACTTCCTTAGACCTCACCACAAGCTCTTTTAAAGAAAATGTAATGAAATGAGGAAAACTAAGACAATAGGTGAAGAAAACATGAGTCGGATTAAACAGGATAGAATGAGTTGGAGAATGTCAACAATGGAGACTTCTGCTGAAGCTGCCACTTCTATTTACATTCATGGAAGTGTGTTGTGGTTTAACCCAGTAGGCAACTAAGCCCCACACAGCCACTTGCCCACTCCCCCACCAGCAGGATGGGGAAGAAAATCAGAAAAGTCAGAAAACTTGTGGGTTGAGATAAAGACAAGTAAAGCAAAAGCTGTGCACACAAACAAAGCAAACCAAGGAATTCATTCACCATTTCCCACGGGCAGGCAAGTATTCAGCCATCTCCAGGAAAGCAGGTCTCCATCAGGTGTAATGGTTACTTGGGAAGACAAAAAGCCATAACTCCAAACATTCCCCTCTTCCTTCTTCTTCCCTCAGATTTATATGCTGAGCATAATGCTGTATGGCCTGGAATATGCCTGTGATCAGTTGGGGTCAACTGTCCCAGCTGTGTCCTGTCCCAACTTCTTGTGCATCTCTGATCTACTCCCTGTTGAGGTGGGGTGAGAGCTGAAATGGCCTTGATGCTGTGTAAGCCCTGCTAAGCAATAACTAAAACATTCCTGAATTATCAGCACTACTTCCAGCACAAATCCAAAACACAGCCCCATACCAGCTACTATGAAGAAGAATATTCCAGCACAAACCAGTACAAAGTGTCAGTTTGCTGTGACCATGGGATGATGTGTAGAGAGAGCAATAAGGTTGTCCTGAAGTGCATTTCCTGAAATGTAAGTCTTGCTAAGAAAAGGAAGTGACAATCCGTGAACTTTTCCAGTGCTCTGGTGCAGTATGTTTGCTCCTGTCTGGTGACAGATGGCAGTATGTGAGTGTCTAGGGACAGTAGTGTCTATGAGGTGAGCCATCTCAAAAGAGAACAGTTGGTGGAAGTGCTGCATTCTTCTCCTCAAAGGAGGAAGCATCAATTGGTGCTGAGTATCTCTAGTTAGTTAACAGAAAGCTCGTTCAGAAGATGTCTGAGTCAGCTGTCTTTTAAGCCTGCTTCTTAAATGGGTTGTCCAATGCCTATCGTGGAGAGAGGCTGTCTAGGAGAACGTTTGTGTATGATACCAGCTGCTTTATCTATGGGTGAATTAATTTGGTTTTGCTCCATCAGCATAGCAACTTTCATCAACATTCAGTTCTTAGGAAGTAAAACGTTTTAGACTGAGGTGGTGCCTGTTACCCACAACTTCTATAGCATTAACCTTAGTTATTAACGCTGGCAAAATGTATTTTCCACTTTAGCTTCTCAGTAGTAAGTATATTATTCAAGACCAAGACTTGAGATACATCAAATAACTGGCAGTATCATACCCATTAAGCTGTCAGTTTTCAGCAGGGCACTCGTGATATTACCTATGGCATCCTGACTCCCTCCAACAATCTCCTCTCCATCAGCTGCCTCTCTTATGCCCCAGAACCTGCTGTCAGTGGCCTGGTGGATGGCTCATTTGACATGTCTGTCGTATTGTGAAGCATGTGTAGGAGCTGGATTAAATGAAGGGAAAGCTGGCTCATCTTGCTGCCTACCAAGGAGCTTCAGGTTGGGGAAAGCTTTCTCTGCATTAGAACTGCAGTAATTGAAAGAGGAGAAAAGTAGAAGGAAAGGACAGCTTTTCAGTAAGGTGGGGAGAGGGAGGCAGCAGAGACTGGATGGAGATGGCTGAAATACATATGATGCTGTTGGAGTCTTCAGTGCCATATTGGAGTCTTTGAGAACTTTTAAGGAAATCATTTACTGTCCGCTTTTTCAGCCTTAGATTTTTAGCACACAGGCTTCTCCTACTGCTTGCCAGCATTAGCTCTTCCTGCTTCTGGAAAGTTGGAGGGAGAAAACAGAAGTAGCAGGGATGAATTCTGTCTGCCTGTGGATAAAAAGAGTGAGGCACCTTTCCCTCCCCTCCCAAACCTGAGTCTTTTGTTAAGCTCACAATGAGTTACAGAAAATTCATCTGAATAATTCTGCACTCTCTGGATGTCAGCTGCTTTTTTCAATAAATTTGCTCTCAGGTACAGTGGTGATACAATGATAAGGTGAGCAGTGAAAATTTCTGACACATTTTTAAGTAAAAAGAGAGGGAGCAGCACTTAAAATTGCATTAATGAAAAAGCATCCCTGGAAAATAGTGGAGAGAGTTATTTTTATGCAAGTGTAGATTTTTGATGCCAAGACAATAAAGAGAAACCACAGTTTGTTCCATTAAGCTTGTATCATATTGTCAGCACTTGCCCATATGGAAAACATATAAATTGTCATGAAAATATGAAAATGGGACAATTTAGTAATGTTTTGAGTAGGCTTTATAAATATCATATGTATTTTTAAATACATAAGTGATGCAGTTTTGAACACAAAAGAACCACAGTTGTGGCAGCCAGATTTTGCTGTGTTCCCAAAGCAGCAAAATTAGCAGAGCTGCAAATGTAGTTATTCAAAAGTTGAAAATTTGGAGTATGTCAGAAGAAATATTAAGAGATTTGGTGGGAAACCAGTAAAAGCTAAAAGTGGCACAAATATGCATTCTTTTTTCTCACTGGAGGTTGGAATTTGTGTGTGTGCTTCTAGATTTAACTGAGCTTTTGTACAGAGACTCAGTCATTAAACCTGACTACTAATTTGGTGGCTGGAGCTCATGGGTGGCTGAAGTAGTGGTATGGTTGGGCAAAGGGTAAAAATGTGGGCAGCTCTATGACCTTTCACCACATTGTGTGTTTGTATGGGCTTGGAAAGTGCTAAGGCTGGGTCTGCAGCTTTGACAGCCCTGCTGGTTGTGTGGATTATCAGAGGTATGAATGGAAAAAAGAGGCTGTGCATTAGCTGAGAATATGGCTCACTATGCAGAGAGGAGGAATCAAAGGCATCTTTGCGGGCTTTTTTCTCATAGCTTTTCTCACTAACTGTCTTTCCCTTAGATTTTGTGTTGAATTTGTGATGATCTCAGTTTCAGGAAAAATAACTTTACTAACACCAGCACTGCTGAGTATTATGAAATGTGTGTTCCAGTAATTGATGCAGGCCAGAGACTAGGAGGTGTTTGGCAAGGGGAAGTGTTATTTTGGGATCCTGTGTGCCTGGGATTCCTTTACATGGTAATCATCCAGCAGCTTTCTGCCAAAATCCTTTTTGACTTGGTTCTCTGTAGAGTCAGTAACATTCCTTTCTTTCTCACCTTGTGTAAGCTCTTCCTTATGGAGTTTAAAGTCTCCAGAGCACATGCCTAGCTGAGGTCTGCTCCAATGTACTTCCTAATGTATTAAATTGTCGTTCAGTGGTGCTCTGGGTCTTGAAAACAATGTCACCTGATTGTACTGGCTTACCCTATGTGTCTTCTGAGGCACCATCTGAATGAGAACAGCCTACTTTTCTTCTCCACAAATGCCAGCTTGTGTACAAACCCCACCTTCTTGTCTCTCCCTGCAGATTTGTGACCTACTGAAGGGGGTATTCCATCACTGGGGAAGCTGTGCTTCCTTCTGTGGGTTTTTTATTGTTTTTCACCCTGGTGCTAAGAGAATTTCCTTCTGAAGCTAGAGAAATCTAACTCAGAATGCCAGTGCTTTTAAAATATATTGTAGAGGGATTCTATGTTGGACCCTCCTGAGAGGGAGGAAAGAGAACATGCAATTAAAAAGTAGTAATTCTTGTTAGTGATATGACAATAATAATAATGTCTGTCTTTTAAAAAAATTCCAAGAAGTCCTACTGATTCATATTTATATAGAAACCAATATTGAAGCATTTATTTCATAGCTAGTGGCCAAGGGATAAGATAAAATTCCAGTGCTGTATTTATATTGTGTTTTGCAGACATATCTAATCTTCAGTGGCATGAGAAATGTTGTAGAAAAGTATGTCATCAAAAATTGCTGCAGCATCATACTTAAAAATCTGTCCTCTAGAAACCAGGTCAGCTTTCACTGTAGCTTATGGTAATACATACAGACACTACAGAGTATTTTATATCTTATAATAGAGATAGTATAGATAATAATATGCTTTCATCTATTACTTTTATCAGATCATCTTATCTCCTTTGTGGCATCAAAAGCATGTATTCAGAATAGATTGAGGCAGAAGTGTCTGCTTTATTTAATACGCACATGAAGGGCCTGATTCTGTTTACACTGAAGTCAGTGGAAATTTCTGTCCTTGATGGGAGCAGAAACAACTGTCTGAATTCTTCTCACAGCATTTTGTTAGTGTTGTTTATGGTATGCATATTGGGAATGGAGACTGACCTCTCAAATCATGAAAATATTGATACAGAGAGTTCAATTATAGCCGGGCCCAGAGAGTGCTGGTGAACGGGGCTGCATCCAGTTGGCGGCCGGTCCCCAGTGGTGTTCCCCAGGGGTCAGTGCGGGGACCAGTCCTGTTTAACATCTTTATTGATGATTTGGATGAGGGGGTTGAGTCCATCATTAGCAAATTCGTAGACGACACCAAGTTGGGAGGGAGTGTTGACCTGCTGGAAGGCAGGAGGGCCCTGCAGAGGGACCTGGATAGGCTGGAGAGCTGGGCTGATTCCAACGGGATGAGGTTCAACAAGGCCAAGTGCCGGGTCCTGCACTTTGGCCACAACAA
>JAWWLV010000005.1:15356356-15413450 GCA_035041135.1 Platyrinchus mystaceus | reverse complement strand
GGGTTGGACTTGATGATCTCGGAGGTCTCTTCCAACCCAGTTAATTCTATGATTCTATGATTCTATGATTCTATGATCCTATGATAGTGCAGGGCATTCGTGATTGTAACTATTGTCTTGATTTTCATTTCTCTTGAGTGTGGATTAGGGGGTTTTGCTTCCCCCCAGACATGGGTGTTGTACAGTTATTTGGAAGAAAGTATTGTTTATGTCTCCTGAAATTGTCCTAATTCACCACGTGGTACTGATTTTTCAGTCAATGATATGTTAGCAATTTTTTAGAAGTCTTTTTTTGTCTTTTGAAAAATTTCAGGAAGAGAAGTAAAGTTTTATAGAATCTGTGAATAATTTGGCAATGCGGTGTACAAAGAGGCTCCTGCATTTGGTTTCAGAAGAAAAAAATTAATAATTTCATAACATTTTCTTTAATCCAACAGCTTCTTTTAACTTTATCGTAGCAGCAATTGGCTACGTTAACTGTCTTTTTCTGAGGTCTTTAATACAGAATAATTTTTTCCCTGCTCACCATATTGCATATTTGTAGTTTTCTCTAGGGAGGAGTGTTCCTGAGAACATTGTTTGGTTCTCCCGAGGAGTTTGAAGACCAGCTATAAGTGACAGTCTGAGATCTTTTTATGCTCCCAGGATTAACTGCTTGTGTATAGTACTGCTTAACTGTAAAAGTAAGAAGTTAAATGGGCAGTATAATTCTCAAGCCAGTCTTCTAAGGCACCTGTGAGATCAGACCAGTTGTGAGTCACTTTTCAGAAAGGTTTTAGAAGCTCAGCTCACACAAACATCAAATTATCAGGATAGTTCTTTCAATTTTATTGATTTCCTAAAAGTGTCACACCACTAGGCTTGTGAATCCACCCTTCTTGTTGTATTTAGAATATTTTTTTTTGCAAGACCCAGGCAGAGTAAGAAACTGTAAAATTCTTCTATAAAATGATTGAAATTTTAGTTAAATCATAAACCGTCTATTGATCTCAATCAAAAAATTTGTTTTTTATGTAATAATACTTTTGTTTGTCTTTAATATTTTAAAATCGGTTATGTAGTTGGGGAGCACAAGGACAAGATTCTTCTTTTCTTTTTGGAGACACTAATAAAGGTTGTGAATTTAAAGATAACACTTTTGAAAATGCTCATCAAATTCAAAATCTAGTTAGAACTCTTAAACCTTTGGTGACATTTCTGTGCTTTCACTGATGGGAGTATAGAGAAAATATTTTCCTAGTTTTCTGTTGCTTTAACAAACAGAGGACATCTGTGGTGAGTCATGGAGGAGTTTAGCTGTGATACGTTACTAAAATGCATTTTGGCAGTGGATGGAGAAGTAACTACTCAATCTGTTGAGAAGCAAGAGAGTCTTTTAACCCATTTTTCAAAGTGCTCGTAGTTCCCGTTTGAAGGCAAGTCAAACAATAAAAGTAGTGAGGAAAGAAAATTAATGTGTATCTGGAATACTTTAATTAAAATAATAATTATAATGGACCCATAATGCTCACGAAAGTGCTCCTATTTTCTTCTTATTGTTGATTGATTCTGCTAAATTTTACCCTCACAGCAAATTATGTTGCTGTTGTGTTACATTTCATATTTGGTTACTGAGAGATATTGAGGCAGTTTAAATGAGACTTCTAGGGAAAAATTAGTCCTTATTTGAATTGAAACAGTATCCTTTAAAATAAAGATAGTTGTTTTAGTACAGTGATTATTTATAATGAAAGATTTTGCAATAAAGATCCCAAGCAAGAATTAAGTGCAAGAATTAAATAGTCAGAGGACTCTCTTGAAAGCATGAAGCAAATGATAACTTACAGGAAATTAAAATACAGCCTTGGTAAAGACAGAGTTTAAACAGAGTTATTATGGGAAACAAATTATTTCTCATACAGGCTTTCCTTCTAACCATAAGTTCCCTGCTTTGTCCTTTATCCTGGAATGTTGTGTTTCCTCTGAGCATGCTGTCAGTTTTACCCCAAGAACCCCTTCCTGCTGGTAGCATAAGCTAGTTGTGTACAGGCTGTTTCAGTCTGGAAGTCTGCTCTTCGTTTTCTGCCAATAAAGTTAAATTGCTCGTAGTTTTGTTGCTTAATGCACATCCTGTAAGACAGGCCAGATCTTTCTTCTCTGAATCTGTAACTTTAGTTCAGACTGTAATTTTACCTTAATTTGCAGTGATTCATGTATTTCACACTACGGTCCAAAATGATATAGGGATTCTGACAAGAATGACTTTCAAACTGTCTTTACCAAGAAACCTTAAAAGTAAAGTATGACGCTGCAGATATTAAGGTTTGAGAGTGATAGAGGTTGCTATCAGAGCAGCAGTCTTTTAAAAGAGGATTTTGGTTTGATTGTCACAGCTTACTGAAAACAAAGATAAAGCAGTGGTTTATTTAAGAACACTGTCTTTTTGTGCTGTGTTCAGTAAGACAGAGAAAGTGACTTGGAGTAAATCTGATCTAATTCTGAGTCTTTTCCTCCAAAACTTGAAGAGAATCCAAAGAAAGTGTTAGGCCTCAAGTAATACGCTGATATTTCCTTTTTTGTATGTGTCTTCTAACTTCTCTTTGCAAGAAAATGTTGTGCAAGAGAGTGAATATTGTCAGGAAGTTTATAAGTCCCTACGGAGTAAACATGTTGACATTTCTGAATTTTGCACTTGATTCTTGAAACTGGGCATAAATGGTCTGAAGTCTTTGACTAAATTTATACATGTTTTAAAGGTATTCCTTAAAGTGGCATATGTGAAAAGATGTTTAGAATTTGAGCCTCATTTTCTTCATTCAAAGGGAGAGGTGGCAGCAATATGCAAGACTGCTCACATTTCTTCAGCTGGTTCAGTTATGGGGTAGAGCAAGAGTTAGTGGAAAATGAGCCAGTTTTGCATACTTGAGCAAAAACTAAAGAAGAATCACAGGCTTCTGTGGGGAAAAGGCATAGCTATGTCATTCCACTGATACACCTGTGAGCAAAACGTGTCCGCTTCATACAGAGACTGGCAAAATGAGAAGAACAAAGGTAATGTTACCCTACATTAGAATATAAAGTGAGAGCTGATTCAGCATTTGAAGAAGAGAGAAACAGAAAACAAGTCTTAAACCACAGGGTGTATGCAGAATGTGAAGGTTTTATGATCAGACATTGTTTATCTGAACTTTATTCTGGTGTAATTTTCCAGTATTCATATGTTACCTCATGAGAGACTCAATCTCTTCTCTGTGTATTTTCTGAATTTCTTGTTTTCTGACCAAAATAGATGTCATGGGGTCAGACTGTCATATTTTGAATATGAGTTATATCTACATTTTGGTAGAAATGACATGTACAGAGCAGTCACAGAATCAAACAATAGTCACAGAAACAAACATGCAAAATTAAAGAAATAGATGCATCTCTCTTGTGGTTTCTCATTTTGTTTTGCCTGAAACAAACAAAGGGAGTCTGCACATACCTAATTGTGTTCAGATATTCTAAGAATTCAAACCACATAAAAACACTCCATCATATATGGACAAAGAACTTAGAAAAGGTGCTATTCTCTGATTACGTTTTTTAAAAATAACCTATTAGAAGAAAAAAGTTATTAAAAAACTTTCATAGTTATTTAGAACTCAGACTTTAATTCATTTGAGTTTTATAGACTAGTAGTCTTTAATCTTCCTTGCAGAATCTGAAGTGTACCTGTTACATACTGGTAAATTAGTTGTCAATCCCTCGGGCAGTATATTTTAATATCAGTATTATATGGTAGATGATATAAATCTTGTGTACGGTATTATTAGCTTAGGCAGCTGCTGACTTAAAAAGGCCAGTTTAACAAGTCACCACTGTATTATGTTTAATTAGGTACAGTTTATATAATGAGGTGTTCAGTTCTAATGGAAAGACATGCTGTGAGCAGCACATCTGCAGGAATAACTATTACAATCAGCATTGCAGAGACCCATGGAACTGCAAATTAGACTTACTTATCTAGAAATAAATTACATCCCAATGCCTTCATAAAGCTCATTAATTAATTCCACTGGCATAAAGGTCTTTTTCTTAATTTCATGTTCCATTAGCATAATAAACACAATTTGAGTTACAACAGTATGATCAGTTTAATGGATGCTATTTATTTTAGTTTTTTATTTAAAGTCCCGGTAACATAGAATTAACATCAATATGCTGTTTGGTCCTTTATTAAAAATTCCCATAGGATAACCAGCACAGATGTTCAATACAGCATCATATATTTGCTGCATTTTATGACTTCACTAATTGGCCATATGGAAAGGTGTTGCTTGGATTTAATTTTTTTTTTAAATCCGATAAATTATATGGATTGTAATAGTCACAATTGGTTACTATGTGAAGTTGGACAGGTTAATATACACTGCATGCTGGGAGTAAAATAAGAGTAAGCAAAGTTTTTATGTATGTGGATTCATAGTAAATAGTAACAATATACTTCCCAGTGTTTGACAATCAGCCTCATTTAAATGTAGTTCCTGACATAATTATAATTCTTTAATTTATGCAGACACTGTCTAATCAGAAGAAAATGTTACCAGTTATTTGTTTAGTCACAGTTAGGTTGTAGACAACCTAGTTGTTCCATTCAGTTTTTCCTGAGTCCCACTTTTCATGATAAACTATACTGTTAGGAACATTTATGGTAAGATGTTGTATGTTACTAGAACAAGAGGTTTCATTATTCATCCAGCTAATACTGGTTACTTTAGATGAAATCCATATCTGTGATTTTGTTAATTTGTAGTAAACTAGAAAAATGACTTAAACGTTTTTGAGTTTACTTATATTGTCAATCTTATGCTAATGCCTAAATTTAATACAGCCAAGCTGATTTTGTCATCAGTTTGGTGTATATGTTTTATAAGACCTGTCTCTTATATTGTTTTTGCATTTCCTTGTCTTATTTCTCCTCTCTGTATTTAGTGTCACTGACTGTCTGCAAATATCTTCTCCTTCAGCCTATAACGCAGCCACCTTCTAAAGTTACAGAGTGATTTTGGTCATATAAATCCATCACCTGAATTTTCAAATAAAAACTGATTTCTGTCATTACACTGTAATTCACCTTTCTATTTCTCCCATGCTTTCCAAAATCATCTGAACCTGAGCCATCTATCTCAGCTACTGCGATTTCCTTCAGTTACATGACCTCAATTATGGTATCAGAAAGAGCTGCACCAGAGCAGATGAGGGCAAGTTGCCTTAATTTCAGTGTGTACGTCTGTATGGGCATACACATACACAGGGATATAGTTCTCAAGGGTTTAAAGCATTTTGCTTTAAAAAATGCTCTGCAGCTCATTGTATTTTTAATACCCCCAGCCCAGCACATGCACATACCCTTGGGGTTTTTGATTTGAGCTTGTTTTTTTTTAACAATTCCTTTTCATATGTTTAATGGCTGGAGTTTTTTAGGCATTTTAACATGGAAGTAATCTTAAGAATGAAATGCCTTTTACCTTGAAATTTAGGTTTATATTGTAATTGGAAATGATCTAGCATCATGCAGAAAAAGAAGTAGCCTTTAGTATAATCCCTTGTGGGTGACTCTGAGCTGGAGAAAACACAAAGCAGTGGAGGCTGCATAAAGCAGTGAAGTTGTATGATCAGAATAATGTCTTTTTCTTTGTAAATTCTCTTTAGTGCAGATGTTCAAATGAAATTTTTAAAATGAATCACTATTTTCAGATGTCTTGGTATTATGGGTCCTAAGACACACATGTCAGCAAAAACTGATTTTGCACTGAAGGACAAAGCTAACATTATTACACAGCTGCATTGTCTGTGAACATAATAAAGTATTTTCATACACTATATAGTCACACCATGTAAAGATGTAAGAGAGGTGGCAATAGGGGATTGATTCTATCACATTTAACAAACAGTGACTTGAAAAGCTTGTGCATTTGCAAATTCTTACATGGATACTTGTTGTATAGTTCAAACTGGAAATATTCATTAGAGGGTTTTAACTACAACAAACACAAGCTGGACGAGTAGTGCCGAGTGGTGGCCTTTGGCAGATGGTTGGGCTGGTTGTGGTTATGTAGACAATCATATATAGTTTTCTTTAGCAGTCAAAAATGAACAGTCCCAATTACATGAGCGTGTGCAAGCTAAACCTTGCTCAGGTGTCAGCAAGCTGCTAGAGGGGATGGACTGAATGCACTTGGGACAGAGGGAGAAAGTACCCTTGGAAAACAGGGTATCAGAATGATTCAGGTGATGATAGCTCTTACTATATTGCTATGAAGTAGGAGTGAAATAGCAAGTGAAGCGGTAAGTATCCATGGGGACTCTGCAGCTACCTATAGAGCTTCATATGGATTCTTTTTTCCTTGCTGTACCTTGCTGTGAGAGCTTAAACTTACCTCCTGCTATTAGCCTGTGTGATTAGCTTATGTTCCAAGTGCAAACATACTCTGGAAAATTTTATCCTCAGGAAGAAGATAAAACCCCATCGCTTTATAGCTGGTTTTAAAGGGCTATTTCTGTGGTTTATTTTGATATCTCAGTCTATAATTCCAATTCACCTACCAAATTATATTCATAATGACAAGTAACAGGCATAGAAGATCTTGGAGAATCTTCTGCCTCCCATTGCCCTGATTTCAGAGCACCTGAGATATCAGCCTATATGAAGTTGGCAGTACACTGAGCATGTGACAGGTCAGGGTTTTTTCTCAGCTGTCTTTTGTCATAGGCACCACTATCCTATCCCCACTTCCACCACCAGCTTTGCATTTTGCAGCTGAACAGACAGTAACTGGCTTTGTAGGGTTCAGTGCAGGGTTGAATGCCTGAAATGAATGCAGCAATTTTCTTTGATCTGTAGGATTCAGATTAACAGAGAAGTCTTGGGATTGGAGAGAACAGGTTCTTCCTGTTGATACTTATTGATCTGATCTCTTACTCATCTCTGTCCCAACAATGACTGTGTTTTCTTAAAATCTGAGTGGATAGGTAAAGAATGGATAGCACTCAGGGAATAAGTCCGAGGGCACACATGTTGGAAGGAGATGATTGTTTATTGAAGGGCAAAGCTATCGTTATACTGCTGCTCTGCAGGGAGGAGTTCTGACAAAGGGCTAGCAATAAAATAAGGAGAAAACCTATCACAACACAGAAGTTTCTACATATAGGTTAAGTTAATCTTCTTTTGAAATAAGGCATCTTTTGAATATTGCTTATTGTTGATAGAGAAGTAGTGGAGAATCATTCTATTTCAGGTGCAGCAATTTTGTGGTTTGAGACTGAAGGGTATTTAAATGCACACCATATGAAATGTTTTAGTGCCTTAATGAAAGGTGCCTCTTCTGTTTCGGACACTGCAGTATGACCGGATAGTTCAGATCGGTAAAATACTTTCTTGTGTCCAAGGTTTCCTATTATTTATAAGCAAAGTTTGGTTTATTCTCTGTCTTGCAGGTTCATTCAACTGAAGTGAAGTCTTTGATGTTTTTAGGCCAGGATGTCATGGAGTTTAGAACATAGCTGTCTCATTGCTCCTGGTCTGGCGCAAGGTAAGAAACCAAAGAAGGTGGCTCATGTACATCAGGAAGTATCAGGTGGTACAAACCACTGGGTCCAAAATACCCTATGCAAAATTCAGCTTCAGGTAGAAGATAAACATTCCTTCTTTATTTTTAGTCTCTGTATATGTGCCCAAGGCTTAGGATAGAACATGGTGTCACTGACACAGAAAAGCATGACTGAAAGTGTTATTTCACAGATGTGGCTGGTCCTGGGAAAATTTGGCTAGGGAAGAGGCAAATTACTGTTAACTTCCACCAGAGCCCAATCACACAAATTATAGTTGAGTCAGAAAAAAACACCTCTGACACATAGACCTAAATGTCACCTAAATTCAAATGGAACCTTACTGTGTTGTATGACTACAGAAGCTCCAACAAGAATAGTTCTTGAGAAGCTGAGAGCTTCTCAAACTCCTCAGCAATACCTAGAGACTTCCTATCTCATTACTGTCCCATTAAAGAGAACTGGGAGATTTCTTGTCTCTTTAAAACAGTGTGAGGAATAAAAATGCAATTGAAATGGTTTGTAATGCAGACTTAATATAGACATTGACCAGATGTCAGGTTGGTACAACTGAATAAAATTTTAATATGGTCAAACATTTCTAAAAGCCATTCAATGCATGTTATTTTCACAGGATGGTACAGATGCTTTTATTTGCATCTTGGTGATAAATATTTTAAGAGCAGTAATATTATTTAAAAACCTTGTAGGACTATAGGTGTCACTTTTCCTAATAGAATCTCTTTCCCCTAGTAGTTTATATCAGTGATCCTGTAAGTATCCATGGAAATGTATCTATTATTTTCTGCTTAGAAGTGCTCTCTATAGTCTCTGTTCTTTGCGTGGTCTTGAAGAAGCAATATCAAGTACCATGCCAAGGCCTTAGACTTCAGACCACCAACTGTAGCTTTCTGGTTGTTGGCTTTTTTCCACAGTACTTGCTTAAAAAAGGTAGATAACTTGTGGAAAAAAAATCAGACAGAAATGGATAGAGAAACTGAACAGTAACACTAATGTTGAATCCACATGCCTTATGACCTTTTTATTTGTTAAAGCAGCCACTTTTAATTAGTCATAGATACTGTTGCACTCAGATAAACATTAGTGGTAATTGAAAACATCTAATACACAAAGGATTTGTAGAAATTCAATACATTTAGCTGAAATCAGCTTCAAAAAGTTGCTTTGTTCTTGTCATAATGCTTGAAGTTAATGGACAACTGAAATAGAATGGCTATATGTGTCATACACTGAGTGAAGGGGACTGACTAAAAGCCATTAGTGTCCAGAAAAGAAAGACAAAGGTAGAAATTATATTGCTTCCAGATGAATCCTAACTATTCCCCAAATTCTGTGTTAGTGTGACGGACAGAAGGCAGGGCCATTAATCGGAAGGTCAGATAGAGCAAGATTTTCTTGATTGAAAAAGCACCAGAAAATTCTCTAGAATGTTACAGAATCTACAAAATACTTTTTAAAAACTGGTTTAATGGCTTGATGGCCTAGGTGACAATTCTACCTGTCACCCTAAAAGGGGAAGTTAGCTTTCAACACCACATATAGTAGAAGTGCTAGAAGAGCTGAGTTATGCTTCAGTTTTGAAAAAAACCCATTTAATTATTTTTTTTGTTTCTTCAGAATTCTCTCATGCAGTTAGAGCATAAACCTTAAAACTCCCTTGCATTACTACTGTTCTCAAATTGATTCAATGTCAGCCCTCATAGTTCTTATTCCTGAAGAATTGTTTTGTTAATAGAACTTTATCAGCATAAAGTTTAAAAAACAGTTTAAAAACCAATAATTTAATAGTTAGCTCCCCCACATCCTAAATATAGTTTTATAAGTTTCATCAATCATGTTAACTATTAATATAATTAAGGTACATTTCAAAACAGTCCACTATCAACGTCAAATACTAAATACAAAAAGGTATATGAATATATGCAATGCAAAATTCCACTGTAGATAATTTTTATGTTTCTGAGAAAAACATGTCTGCAACCCTTCCCTTTGATTAGGAGATATGTCAGCTGGAGTTTTTAGTACTGAAAGCTGTACACAACCTATTGGATTTTTACTGTTGATTCCTCCCACTTGTCAGTCACTGAACTGTGTGTGTTTGCTGGGCATCTGTATAAAGCCAGTTTGGTAGGAGGCTTGCCTGTCTCCTTCAGTCTACCAGTCTCAAAATTCTGAAGTTAGACTAGTGCTTAACTTAGGATGGAGAAAGAGGAAAAATCTTTAAATCCTCTTTTTGCTAACCAATAAAAGTTGCTCAGCTAAAAATGCTCACATATTTATGGCCTCATGATTACCATAAGGCAACATTTGCTCTCTGGCCTTTTGTCAGCTTTGTTCTCCTGTCACTACTTTTCATTCTTTACTCTTCTCCTGTCAGTAAATCCACATGAACAATAACTGAAAGATCATTCTGTTAATATAATAAATACTGTAATGCATCATTGCTTGGGTTGACTTATCTGCTGCTTGAAGCTTGAATGAATGTCCACAAGTTGCAGTAAATCTGTTTCTCTGTAATGGAGCAAACCCCAATACTGCATAGCAAGGATCATTGAACCAGAGCCACAGCTCTAATTCTTGTATCCTTGGGCTCTCAGTAGATGTTGGATACCACTTGCAGTTTTGGATGAGAAATTGGACAGGCTACAATAATAAGTGGTCTAGTTAGTGCTGGCTGCAAAATAACTACTTGTACCAAACAAATGGTGTTTTCTGTAAGAAGGGGAAATGCTACTGTTTTAGATTAAAACCTTTCATTTTCCCATTGTGCACATATTTTTCTGTACACTATGAAAGTACAGTTCTGAGGAAGGTGGAGCAGATGTGGTCAGACAGTAGTATTTTGTCATTTGACTTAGAGTAAGGAGAACCATGTGACATTTTAAGGTTTGTGTTGTGTAAGAGGTCAAATAAAATCGTCTAATGATGCTTTTTAGCCTTGAAAATTAATTAACCTATACTGTGGGTTTTTTTAATGGATGAGCTTTCTGAGTCTTTTTTCCCATTTCATTGTATTAGAATGTAAACACTCTTCGTTAGTAATAGTTAATTAGTCTGGTGCGTAGAGATGTTGACACATTCAGGACCAAAATAGGAAAAAAATGCTGGTGTCATGTTTATTGAAGTATTCATGCTAAATTTTCTTACATATAGTAACGTCAGGCAGTTGGATGAGTTGTGTTCATAGTATGCACAAACAGCCTTTTTGAAGTAAGAGAACAACCCTTTCTGCCACCCTAAATAACGGAGATTTTTTTTTTACTTTGCATTAAAGACATGTGACTTCACTGTTCATACAGTTTGTCATGAAAAATATCTGTGTCAATTTTTCCCTTTATACCTAGATATTATAAAAGTGTCAAAGAAAAAAAATTGTGTTCTTCCTTTCCCTTAAAATTTACCAACTTAAGAGATTTTGTTGTCTGTCGAGCAATCTCAGAAGGAAATAAATGACTACACAGTGTGGAACTTCCAGCTGAAAGACTCATTGTCTTCCTTTTTATTTCTTAGGCCATTTTCCTTCAGTGCAGCGATATCAAAGGGAGTGCTAGTGCCCAATGTGTTGGAAGCTACACTGGTTTTCAGGTCTGTTTTGCTTTTTACCTTTTGCTCTTATTTATCCTAAATAAAATTATGACTTTTCCTGAGGCATTTTTCAGTCAAATGTGACATTGTAATCAATTTTATGAGTTTTTAAGCTGTCATGAATGTCAAATTGCAACTGAGGACACTCAGCACCATACTGGATGGGGCCCATAGTTAAAGCTGATGCTTGAAGAATTAATATTGTGTAATAGTTTTATATTTGCTAGATTTCATTATGAATTTTTATTTACACTGATGGAAAACTGTCATGGATGGAGTCATGCACTTCACGTGCAAAAGGGAAGAAACAATGTATTTTGTGTTTATGGGATAGTGAGTTAACAAAGTTCTGCTGTAAATGTTACTGCTTTAACAAGAAATGGTGGCAAGGTACACTTGAGTATTTCCTGCTTGGAGAACTGGGTCAGACAGAACTGTTTGAGACCCTCCTGTTGAGTGATGAGGTTCAAAAAGGACCCTCTTGCATTCTGAACTCCTCAGAGGGGAGTTAAGGTGTGTCTGGATCCAGACTTAGTCCCAGACTTGGTCAATGATTCATGTCTAAAGGATTATATATGCACAATCATTCCTTTATATCACTTAGGTAAGGTTTCAAAGTTTTGGTGTGCTTATTTCTAATCCACTTACCATATATTTGACACAATAAGGATTACTTTAGCATACTCAAGGACTGATCCTGATGTGCAGCCCACTGATGTGCAAGAGAGCTCAGTAGACCCTGGGCTGTTCACTATTTATGATTAAGATGATTGACTCACAAGACATGTTTGCCTACCAACTGCAGATGTTTGTTTCTTCCAGATGTGGCTTGAGCAGGACATTGCCCAGCACTGTGGTGAAGGAGAGTACATATTGCTCAAATTAGGCCTTGGCTATTGTGTCTGGCTCCCCTGAATCCACTGTAAGCTGGATGCAGCCATCACAACCAGATCATCCATTGGGACCACCAGTGGTGGTTATCACTTGAGCAGGTTTATGGGAAATAAAGGTCACAGTGAGACAGAGAAGGAGAAACATGCTGTCACAAAAAGCATGGCAACAGGACAGGATGTACGTAAGGATGTGTCCTGTTTTCATAGGATAGGATGACTGCACTGGGCAAATAATATACTGTAAGATGTATTTCCTTATTTTAGATAATGCTTTAATGAGAGCTTATAATTTGGAAAACACTCCAAGCCCATATATATTGCATTCAGAAAACAAGCCTGCAGGTTTCAGTGTGTTTTTCATTTTTACTCTCACGTGACAGCTTAACTTGTTACTACTTGATTATAATTAGGTACTTGATTTTCATCAACAATAATTTCTAAGTGAAGTACTTTATGTTTTTTTAAGTAGGCTTTGCTTAATACTGTGTGATTTCAGGTAAGAACATGAATTTCTGTGCCTCAGCTTATGTTTTCATACTATGAGTAATTTACCTAACTCAAATATGATATCAAGCATCAAAACTTTTCTATGTAGCATTTTAAGCTCCAACTGATATTAGCAATAAATTGAACTTATTCCCCAGACTAAGATACATTGATTTCTGAAAGCCTAACTGAAACTGATGTTTCAGGCCTTGAAAAAGCCCACTGTATCTTTTGTAACATCTTCTCTTTTATTAGCATAGCATTCATCTGTTTTAATTTTGTTGAACAGTTCTAATTTCAAAGTCACATGTTTGGCTGAGTTTCTAACCCCTGAAGAGCTACCCAGGGTTAATCAAAGCTTAGTCTATGTAGAGAGGATCTTTTGATTCTCTTCCTTCTGCTGGCTTTAACAGGATATCCTCTGTGTAAGCAAAATCCATGGTAAATGCTTGCTAGAAATATCTGGAAGTTAACATAAAAGGTTCTGTCACACAAATGATGGTCCTGGAGAAACTTGAAAACTGCTTACATTTACTTCAGGCTTTGCTTAGAGTGCTGCAGCCTGGCAGGGGAGTCTGGCAGCACCTGGACATGTGCACATAGGCTGAGTTTCACTAAACCATTTTTCATGCAAAGTAAAGGTAATCAAAAGAAATTGTGAGCAGTAAACTATTACTGGAAAATTATTACTGAACAATTAGTTGCATAATCTGTGTATGTGAAATATATGAATCATGACTGGTTTTTCATTTATGTGCTGGAGACTGTTTGAGTGTCTTTATGTGTGAACGCACATGCATGGGTGTGTATCTATGTGAGTATGTTTATATGTGTGTTCTACTCTCCCAAAAAGAAATGGATATGGAAAACTCGTAAAAACCTCCATGTTTTCTGGCTTTGCTATTACATGTGAATGAGTAAATTAAAAACTGGGGAAGACATGAGTGTGTGGAAAGTCAGTGGATATGCTGGAGGGAAGTCTGGTAGTTTAACACGGATCTTGATGATGTGAGCATCAATTCTGAGTGGTGCTACTCTTGGAGGGAAGGGGACAGGGAGATGAAAACTGCCCAAGAAGTGTGACACAGCACAGAAGAGGAACAGATAGTGGCCCTTTTCTCAGAAACTTGTACTCTGAAATACAAACCACAAGAAAAGAGTCTAGGGAGTGTTTGGCAAGCAGAGCTCTGTGTATTTCTAAATATTATGGGTTTTGAAAGAGTTGAGAGTGAAAAGATTTTCTTTGAGTGACCAGTAGATACTGATTGCCTGAGATGTGTGAGGTTTTTTAAGCCACTTTTTCTGTGAGGGATTCTAATTGGACACTAATTTAATTCTCTAGCAATAACTTTCTGTGCATATGGCTATTTTGTATTTTTCACAGAAGTGCCTGCTTGTTACACGCACAGCATTTTCCTTTTCTCAGAAACCCTTGTGATACACTTATGCAGAATTTTGTTTATGTCTTTTCAAATTCAGAGAGCTGAGCCTGAATCCCAGCATGGAGGAGAACAGATTTTTTATTTCACAAGAAAAATCAATGGGCAGTCATGATAGGGACTTTATTCTAAAAATTCTGTCTTTCCCCAGCAGCAGTGCTGGAACCCATAAAGTAACTTCTTACCTTTCCTGGCAGCTTAATCAGCACTACCTGTTTTAAAAATAGACCTGCTCTTTTGGATTATTGAAGGGCTATGTTCCAAGTTGTGAAAACATGAACAATGTTACAGAACGGATATGTATGTAACCTTAAAATATATGCTTTCTGAAATCCATGATTATTAAGTTTGCTATACCACCCACAAAGTGGGTGAAATAGATTCGTGTACTGTTCTTCATGGATTTTTTGTTTTGTTTTGGTTTGGGTTTTCCTAAGTGGGAGAAATTCATACAGATAGAAATCCCATGAGTACTTCAAATCTTCATTTCAATTGTTGTGTCTGTGTGTGCATTCATATATGTATTTTGGGAGGAAGGAAGAAAAGTCAAGAAACACCGTGTACATGTGTACAGTGACCAAGGTGGCAGAGTTTGAAGCTCAGATTTCTAAAATTGCTCAAGGCTCATCTGACTGATGCTGAAACCTGTTAGCAGTTCCCACTGACTTCAGTGAGGGCAGAATTAAATAAATACTGAAAGCTTTTGAAAATTAAACAAATTCTTTGCTTAACTGAGATTGAATAGCTTGACCTCGTTCTGATATGTTACTGAAATCTACGGTAAGCACAATTTTCCTAATCTCCAAAATTTGTTGAACACTTCCCTATTCTTTTGTCTCCTTTTGAAACTCCTGCTACCTGCTGGTGGGAAGCTGTACCTGCTTGTGCTGTTAAGAACAAGATGATTCCAGTAGTATGCTTTTCTTATTGGAATGACTATGGAAAAGAGCTGAACTGCTATTGAATATGGTCTACTGCCATGCTACTGAAAATCTAACTACGTCTTAGATATATTTCTTAAATATCTCTGCCAGCATCTGAGAAGTGAAGAATTTTAAGAAGTATAAATTACAATTACTATGTAGTAAATTATTCTTTTACATCAAAAACTTCCAATTCAAATAGCTTCTCAGGAATCATACATTTTTCAACAACCTCAAGCATTTTTTTGCAAAAATACACAGTTACACTTGTCCTTTTCCTCAGTGGCTTTCTTGGGACTGTCCTTACATAGGATACCATGTTCAGAAATATTAAAGATTTCTGATATAAGCATTTAGATTCTTTATTAGCTGGAATATAAAGCAGAGAAGAGTGACTCTGGGTAACAAATACAGCTTATTCTTGGGCTGACTGGTTGATTTCAGCAGTTCTGGTTTCTGTAGTTGTCAGTAAATTCTGCCAGATTAAAATGCTATGTTTTCTTCAGCTAAGACATGTCTTTGCTGAATTGCTGAGATTGAAGTTTCAGGGCCTTTTGTACTATATCTGTGGTTCATCTAGTTTGGCTGTTTTCAGAACAGGTTAAAAGTATTGTAATCAAAGTGAGAAGCATGAACTCATAGAACTTGGTTTAGGAAACAGCTCTCCCTTAATGCAGAAAAGTTCGTGAGAGTTGATAGCATTGGTACATCTTATCTTTCTGAGACCTGACTCTTGCAGACTCTTATGTACCCTCATAGTAGGTGTCACTTTGCAGGATCTAGACCTTCTTGTAGCTATGGAAATTATCCTTCTATGGCTAAATACTCCATTTGTTTCTTATGGCTGGCAGACTCTCAACCTAGCTGACTACAGTCAGAAAGAAGTTGCATAAAGTGTTTATTTAAAATACTGTTTTGTGGTTTTAAAACTTCTGTCTTTGTAATTTTTCCTTGGTATAGTTCAGGCTGTTTATTATGTGGAAGGGTCCCTACAAGTACTTAGTATAAAATAATGATGGGATTAAGAAGTTGCACTCTTAAAGATTCCAATCTGTGATGAGTATTATATTCTACAGTGAAGTTCTCCACCTGTGTTATTAAAGTTTTCGTGTTAGTCATGTCTGCTCTGCCTGAGATGACCTGAGCTTGGATACACTGTGGCTGAGTTTGTACAGTTCTGTGTTGTATGGGTTTGGTTGGTTTGCTTGGGCTGGATTTGGGATCCCTGTATTTCAGTGTTGCTAACTTTTCTCCTTCCCATCAAAACTTCATTTTCTATTTCATGATGTCGATGTCTGTGATTTTGCTTCATCTGGGCTATCTTGTCTCACTGTTTCCTTGGATAATAAAGGGGTGAACTGGATGATGAGTGAGCATTTTCAGTATTGTTCCCTCTCAGCATAGCAGGATACCTTACTTGCTTCCATGGTGACTGACAGACAGATGTGCTGAGCAGCCCATGATGCTGCTGTGTTCCATCTGTACTCCTGTGGCATTTGGAGCCCCTCAGTGTGCAGGCTGAGCTGATCCTTCCGCCTCATGAGACTTTACTCATTTCTGTGGTATTTTAAGTGATTCAGCACTGCATTTTAGATTCAAGAAGTATACTTAGATCCTTCCATCAGTTCCTCAAAAGCATCTTATAATGTGACAGCTAAAGGTGCAAATGTGTTCATATATAATTTCACTTACAGATCAATAGCTATCTTAAATATTAGAGCTGTGATAGATTTCCTTGGAAAGTTACATTTGCCAGTGCAGTGCAGTGGGGTCTTTAGAAGGATATGAAGTAGATAGCTTTTAATACAGAATTTTCTTTTTGTAGTGAAATGATCTGTTATTTAATTCTGTAATGAGATGGGTGGGAAAATGAGTAACTATGTCTATAAAGAACAAACATGAACTGGCAGCACGGCAGTGCAAACTGCTGGCTTGATTGCTCTTAACTCATGGCAAATATAAGATAACATGCTCCCTAGTAATGTGGTAACAATGGGGGAATCAGCACAAAGAAGCTGTAGTGGGCAGTATCCCACTCCAGGTTACTGCATCCATGTGTTTACTTGTCCATGTTGTAATTGCTCTCTATACCTAAATTTTTTCCCTTGGTTTGTGATTAGATAATTTCTCTAATAGCTCACTGTTATTGTGGAAGAGCTGCACAACAGCCCTTGTAGTTCATTTTGCTTCTGAAGCATTTGTTTGCATCACATTCTTTTTCTAAGAAAATAAATAATGTGTGTTAACAGTGGAATAAAAGTGGTGGGCTTATGTGGGTATAGTTTTAGGAAGAGGATTAAGGGGACCTAGAGGGTGGTTGGGCACTGAACAGGCTCCCCAGGGCAGTGGTCACAGCACCAGGCCTGACAGAGTTCAAGGAGCGTGTGGACAATGCTCTCAGGCACATGCTGTGACTCTTGGGTCTGTCCTGTGCAGGGCCAGGAGTTGGATTTGATGGTCCTGATGGCCCCCTTCCAGCTCAGCATATTCTGTGATTCTGTCCTGCCCTCCACATGTCTTGGAGCACATGTGATCACACCCAGCATGACACATAGGACAGAGACCCTCTTTTCCTTCCCCCATCCAGATCGTATCTGTATTGACCTGGCCTTCTGCTCTGACTTCTGTCATGGAGAATGTGTGTTCCTATTCACAGTTCATGCTTTTATGCCTCCAAGGAGGTAGTTGTCCCTTGGTTTTTGAACCAGGCAGTAAATTTTGGATAGATGCATGAGAAACCCGGATGTTCTGTTTGTAAATTAAAGATCACTAATCTAGTGTGTGGTTATGCCCTGTAATTCTTATGCATTGTTGTAGAGAGGGAGGAACAGATTTCATTCTGTCTCCAAACTTTGCATTTGTTTTTGTGGGGGCTTTCTGTGTCTACCCTCTAAAAATATACAAGCTTCCTTACTTTGGATCCTTGCCCCAAATTATTCTGGGCATTTTTCAGATGTAGAGTTATAGGCATACAAATTACACACCAACTTGTGAGATTTTGTGAATAAGGTGTTCATAAATCTTGGGCAGTATTGCATGTGTATGTGTAGATTGTGTAGATTTTGAATACAAGTGATACACAAATTGCCAGTGAATAGGTTGCAGAACTTCCTGTAATTTATTTTTAAGGCTAATGGCTTTTTTTATATTCCATTTTCTACAAGTTTTCATTAAGCAGTACATGTGAAGTACTTCAACTTGACTTTGATGCACACTCAGTATGAGAAGGAAAGATCAGGCCTTTTATCTCTAAACTACAGATCAATTACCTTTCTAAACACTTACCTCGTAATTTTCCTTTAAATAAAATAAAAGGGTACTACAATCAACTGTATTAAAAAAATGAAAGTGGTTAGAAAAAATGGAAGCATCACCAAAGATCAGGTACAAGGGACCATGGACCTGCCATTATAGGATTAGATACCCGTGCACAATTATCACACAGAGTGTAAAAGAGAAAATGATAACTTACATTTGGAAGTGAAAAAATCCTTAATTTCTTGAAGCAGGTATCTGGCTCAATGATGAATTAAATATGTGAAAACTTTTAAGTGAAGCACAGCTGCTGGGTTGTCAGAGCAGGTGACTTTATCATCAGCACATTTTGATGGTATAATGCTTAGGATGAAATAACCACTTGTTTCAAAAAACAGTCTCTAGTATCATATCTGAAGGTCGGTCTCATAGATTTCATTGCTTAATATTCTAGCTGACATTCCCATTTTCTGAAGTATGAGTCTTTAGATACATAACTCTTGGATATTGTAGTATCAAGAAGGCTACTGTGTGCAGCATTGCAATTAGGTAGAGAAAATCTTCTTACTATGGTACATATGTGACCAGTAAACCAAAAGTTCCAATTTTTTTTGTGTTGTTTATACATTTTTCCTAGGACTCTCATAATAGTACAGTCAGGTTCTAAATATGAGTGCTTTTCGATTCAGCACTATATGACTTCAGAAAAAATCATTCAATAGAAATAGCACTGCAGTTCAATGTAGATAATAAAACTAACATCCTCTTACACAGCTCTCGGCTGTGTAGGTTCAACTTATGAGGTATTTTTCTTTTCTCTTGAAGTGACATGACATTGAGTTATTATTTCAGAAAGGAAAAAGGGAGACTGTTATTTTATTCATTTATATTCCAACTATATTAAACATGCTAGTTTAAAAACACAAGACTCCCCCTCTTTGAAACTAACAAAATAGTCAAATGCAGAAGAAGCTATTCAAAATTGTCTTTTAATAAAAGTTTAAAGTCTTCAAAATATATTTGCCCCTGGAGCAAACTTTTTTCATTTAATATTGTGTCTGTTAATTAGTGCTTCAAATTTGCAAATTCTTTATTGGTTTATATCAATGTAATACCCAAAGCTCATCTCATTGCCAGTTTTGAATGAAATATGATCCTGTTTATTCTATTAAAACGAAGGCTTGAAATTGTTACCCAAATGCCACAGGAATTCTTGCCATTTTCTCATCAAATTCCTCATCAGATTTTTTGTTAAAGTCACATTGTTTTAGATTTTGAGCCTTGGCATTTAAATGAAATTCAATGTGCCCCACTGGAGAAAATATCTGCAGGGACATATTATGTACAATATCCATTCCAATCAAGCAGGAGTGCACTGTGTGACTGAATGAGAAGCTTATTCTTACTCCACTTAGGTTTACCCTGATGTGGCTATTGAGTCAGTCTGTAAGAAGAAATGTTTAGAAAATTAAACTAGCAGAGCAGCAAAGATTTTTTTAATACTCAGAGCAAATACTTCCAGTTGCACAATATTAATTTAAGAATGTCATTTTAAAAAAGAACCTGGAGGGGTTTGGAGTCAAATTCCCTCAGGAATTCAATTAAACTTGGGAATTGGAGCCTCCAGGTTGCCTTGGTAAATCTGAGTGATTAGTATTAAGAGTTTTCTTTGAATATAAAACCATGATCTACAGAAACTGAAGGGAGTAGAGAGGTGTTGGGGGAGAACAAAAAGAAAAAATAAAAAACTCAGTTTTGTAATACTTAAGCTTATATTAAAAAGTTGCAGCAATTCGAGAAGCATGAGGCTAGCTATCTTTAAAGATGACTGGAAGGGGCTTTTTTCTTTTTGAAGTAGCTGCCTTACACACTAAACTTGTCCCCACCAGTTGGTGAGCAAAAAAATGCAGTGTGGAGGAGCAAGACCTTCTACAGAAGCACTGGGTGTTTGGGGAACTCTCTCCTTTTCCTAATGAGGAATTCTGGCCAAAAAACCCTAAAAGAGTCTCTTTAAAATGTATTCATGGTGACAGAGTCCTCTGCCATCCTTTGAAAGACTTACTTTTACAGGCAGAGCACCTGCCTGTAACACCTCTTCTGCTGCAGAGATGTGAATAAGAGCTGTTGTTACAAGCTTTTCAGCTACTTCAAATAAAGACTAGAAGAGATGTGGCAGTGGAGGTGAGGGCATCACTCCAGAGAATTACTATAATTTATCTGTCTTTAGCACTATAGGCCATGAAGACCACATCAAGAATACCAGGTCCAATTTTTGTGCCCCTTAATACAGGAAGGACCTTGATAAAGGGACAAGTTCAGCAGAGGTCTAAGCAGGATGGAGCGGGGCTATTGACAGTGGGGTGTGGGGAGAGGAGGAGAAACAACAGGGATAAACTGGGGGCTGGGGGGGGGGAAATAGAGATTCTGACTGGATGTAAGGGGAAATTGTTTTCTCTTGAGGGCAGGCAGGCGTTGAAATAGAGTTCCAGATGCAGGAAGGCTGTGCAGTCTCCATTCATGGAAGTTTTTAACATCAAGTTAGATGAAGCCCTGTTTTACCTGATCTGACTTCAAAGCTGGCCCGACTGTGAGCTTGAGTTTGGACTTGAGACATCCTGAGGTCTCTTTCTACCTGAATTTTCCTATGATACAATTCAATTTGTAGAGGAAGTTTCACATTTCTATTTAAAATCTTCTCCACTCCTTTCTTGTCTTTATCCTACCTGTTTTTTTCAACTTATTATTTAGACTTACATCAATGGATCTTCCAGTGGTGTATAGTTCCTTTCAAGAGCACTTCTGGAAGAACTGATTAGTAATGAAAAAGAAAACAACCAACCGAACAAAAAGGACAACAAACCAGCAGATACAGTCAGGAAAAGTTGTTCCCCAGATAGGGGGAATTCAATTTGTAGGTTACAGAGAAAAAAGAATAATGATAATGAAACAGTAAAGTTATGGTGCAGTTCTAATTCTGTGTGTAACTTTGTTTATAAAATACGCCTGTCTGACAAAAGGAGGCACATTAAAGCTTATAAACATACCATTAACCCGAGCAGTGCAGTTCTAAACTTTTCAGGTTCACATCTTCTTCCTTCAAGTTTGAGGAGACGAGTTGTGCACTGAATTTGGAATTCAGTAAAGCTGTACACCAAACACAGAAGGTGTTACAGAAAATTGTCTGGTTGAAATCTCTTGCATTTGACACCCAGAAAGTATTCATATAATGTTGACACTTGATCCCAGCTGTCAGAGGAGCTGTGCAGTAAACAAGCACTTTCTTAGCAATTGCATAGATCGTATAGGAATTGGGTAGATCAAAGTCCACTACAGTGAGTACTCTGTGCTAATAGAAAATAGCTCTGGTACACCTTATAGCTAACTGCATGAAAAAAGGAAATTTTAAGCACAAATTGTAACATATTGTCTTAAGAAGTATTCTTCAAATCCTTTTGTTTCTGATTTGAAAGGTTTTAGAAACTCTAACTACTTAAACCTTATAGTGCAAGTGAGTTTTTTTTTACTAACTGTAGGTCCCTACATCGCCACAAAAAGGAAAATTTGTTTTCTTTGATATTTTACATATAGCTGTATTGAGTAGAAACGGATGATGAAAAGGAAGTGTGAGTTATTCTAGCACCTCACAAGTAAGACAAGTTGTTTGGGGCTTTTTGTGGCCATGAAAGGATAGAAAAAGCTGATCAGAAGTGATTCTTGTCCTGCATGACCATTAAGGGGAAATCATGCTCTGTGAAGGGTGCAGTGCAAGTAGGTAAAGAGAAATGTGAAACATAGTGAAGTAGGCCTGTGAATATTTTGGTCATAATAGGACAAACAGGAGAAACATGAACTAAAACATCACCATGCTTGTTCAACAATTCTGCTCACTTCTGCTGACAGAAAGGGAGTTGGCTGATGGCATGATAAGTGAATAAGTATGTGCAGCAAGGCTAGATTGTTTTTTTTTTCATAATGTTTCAGCCTTTGCTGTATAGTTCAACAGTAATGTGAAAAATGTAGTGCTAAAATAGGGGCAGATTCTTTGTTTATTTCTGTCAGTGATTCCCTATTACATTTGCAGAGATGACATGGCAAAGACGAATTTCTGAACTGCTTCTTCAGCAATCTCTGATGGTCTCTGAATTTCAGGCTCAGATGCTTTCTGGCTCGAGCATAATTATCAGGAATAAAAGTTTCAATAGGTCTAACTCTGCTTTCAGCCATAGTCAGGTGATCTCCTTATCTTTTGTAAGCAGAATACAGGAAATTCTTTTCTTTGTGGAATGATTCAATTTTGGGTTTGCATTTATGTTATAAAACTAATTCTTCATAATGCATGTGTTGGATTTGTCTTGCTTTCCTTTAGTTACTGTCTCTGCAATGCTAGCATGAGTAAAAATAGTATGTTAATGGTTATTTATTTTTATTAGTTCACTAGTTAGAAGGTATGATTCTGAAGATATGAATTCTTATGTGAGGAGCAGACTGATTAAAAAAGCAGTCACTATTTTTGCAGGCAGAGTACATGTTCAAAACAGAAAGCTGCTAATACCACAGAGATAAAAGGATCATTTGCACTAATTTGTGAAGCTAATTAATCAAATGAACTGAGTATATTAACCAGTTGATGCTATTCTGCTGAGCAGAAACTGAAACAGTTAGAAACTTCTTCAGTCTTATTTTGCTTATTACTATGATGTACTTTGACTTATATTGCAAGTTTCCTACAATGATAACCCTTTCATAAACACTGACATCTTAAGCAGTTCAGTGAACAAGAACTGTGAATGCTCACAATGTCCAGGCAGATTCCTCTTTGTTTTATAAAGTTTTCTTAATGAATTACTGAGAACGAAAGACATAGTATGTCAAGACCCATATTTATGGCTGTAAATATTAGGGGTATGAAAAAATTTTAAATATTTACTACATGTTTATTAACAAGAACAGGAGGAATGTATCTGGATTTATGGTGAGTTTAAAAAATATTCAAGTTCTGTGTAGCTTCAGAAGATTCTGCAGTGGAAAGATGTTGTTTTTACTGAAATTTCATAAATAAAAATACCAAAGAATGGGTTTTTTGTATTGCTTAGAGTCTGTATGAGGTGCAGAGGCAATGTATTTCAATGTTAGATTTGTTGGTAAAACCATCATTAGAGGTGGAGCAAAATGTTTCAAGATAGATGCATGGGTTTTGCAGAGGCAAGCCAAATGAGGCCACCTAAAGCAGAACTGAAAGCAGAATTAAGGGTTGCTTTCTGACATGACAGAAATGTGTGTACAGATTCCATTTTTTCTTGAGAAGCCAGTGGGAATGAGACATGCAAAATAGATGAGAATTTGTCTGTGAGTGTCCAAGCCAAATCTGTAGAAATATATTCCCACGTTGTAGAGTGCCTAGTACATGTGATGTGGGAACTGCTTCCCAGTCGTACAGCTGTACAGCACCTTATGGACCCAACCAGCTGGGCCATGGGCTTCTGGCTGCTGTGCCTGTTCCAGTGCATTGACAGCACCTGCAGTAACCTGGCAAGAAATAAAACCTTTGTATCTGGAATGAAGTTGTATGGGCAAGACTGGTATGGAAGGGTTAGGGAGGTGTAGAGCCTGAGGCTTTTATCTGTGCAGTTAGCTCAGGGAATGTGTTGGCATTCTGTGCCAGAAGGAGTGAGGTTATACAGCAGAGAGTTCTGAGGTAAGATGAGAGAGGAGGAAGTAATGGGAGTTCATCTGCTTCTTATTTAGTGCTGCTTATGCCAGTAGCTGTGACTGAAATAAATTTAGGAATTCCTTCTATAGACATAAAATTCAGTGGGTTCAGTAGTATCTTCAATAGCCTTTGGAGATTTGTTTTCCATTCACTTTTCATTCCTTCTTTTCTTGAACTTTAATTTCCTGCATCTTCATGCTAAAAACTGCCTACTCTGTCAGTGACGTGTCAGACTGGTGAAGAGAGAGCACAAAAGCAGAATCTAAATACAAAAGTCAGTTCTTTTTCCAGCCCAGTCCATTTCCCACCTTCGAAGACTGACAGGAATAGCCTCCCCGATACCCTTTGAGCCTCTTCTCAGCTGACATGAATTGTAGCAACCCTAAGACTACTCAGCTTTTTTTTGTGGTCAAAGCTGAACAAAGTCAAGAAAGAATAATGTTCAAAACCGGAGTTCTTGATTTGATACCACCATACAACACTTAGTGCATAAGGAATACAACATATCAAACCAGTATTCCCAAGAGCACCTTTACAAGAAATTGAAAAGAAGGTATTTTGAAATATAGAAAAAAAACAAGTGTGGTGATGATTTCCCGCTAGCTTTCAGAAAGAGAGGTATCCCTAAGTTTTCATGATGTCTTTGAAGGTCTCTGCTTAACATTTAATGCTGTCTAGTGCAGCAGTATTTCCCTTTCTGTGTTAAATAATTAACTGATGATATCCAGTTCATAGTTTCAAGGACACTTCATATTTTTTGTCGCTCTTCAATTTGTAGAATAGTTCCTCCCCCTGGCAATTCCCACACATTTTTATTGCATACTGAGTGGCCTCAATTCAAATGTCTTCTATGAACTTGAGCATCTTTCAGGATCAAACCATGAGTCTCAGAAACAGTTATAATTTTAAGGATTAATGCTTTTCAATGCATAGAATACATTTTGTAAGTTATGCATTGTGAGAGTTGCTCGTATCTTCTTAGAAACAGTTGCTTGAGATCAAAACCATTTCCCACTCTGTTGTCCTTTACCATATCAAATAACAATTGAAACAGCAGCAGCAGCCAATGAACATGGATCAATGGTATCTCCAGCCACTACATTTGTGTAGGCTTAATCCATTTATGTGAAAATCAAGTTACTGCTGGCCTGCTTTTTCTTTACTGGAAACAATTGATAACATTACTTCAGAAGAAATTAATCCAGAGAATTAATTAGCAGAATCTAGTATCCAATAAATGTAGTATTGAGAAAGATTTTGTGGGTGGTCAATTGTGACATTAGATGGAAGGTAAAAAAAATAAGTAGTTAGCTGTTTTCCATAATCAAACAGAAGTAACAGAAAAGGAACAAACGGAATGACATTGACTTTGGAGAGAAGTAAATAGGTCACTTATTGTACCTGTCACAGAAAAGCTTGGAGAACAATTTTTTCATGTTTTTTTGGCTTAGGCCCATTTAAGGGCTTTAATTTTTGGAAGAAATACTTTGAAAAATAAAAAGAAGAAAAGATTGTTTTTCAGGCTGGTGAGATTTATGCTGCAGAAACTGCACTGGTGCTTTAGGATCAAATTCAACCCAAGTCAGTGGGAGAAAAAAAAGTTAGTGCTTACTACCTTCATCATCATTCGTATGACTGTTAGTAGGTTAAGTTTTTGCAATTCAGGGATGTGGACCTTACCTATGATTATAGTTAATGCAATTTGGCTGATGAGTGGTAGCTTCCATGGCTGTGGTACTGGAATTTTTGATTTTGAGTCTAGCCCCTTTTTTAAAAATTATTATTTTATTGTTATTATTGACAGAGTGCACTTAAAAACACAAATGGAGATCAGTGTGCTATTTCACGAGGGCTGTGTGTGTGTACAGCCAAGTACTTTCAGCCAGATTTTCAAAGGTATTTAAGAGTCTGAACTTTCAGAGAGATGCCTAAGAGGATCTTTGAGAGACTGTCTGCATGTTTAAGCAGCTAAATGACTTTAAATATCTCGGATTATTTTTGAGAGATTTAAGCAAGTGTTTAAGCACCTTCTTGAAACAGGGTTTTAGTAAGAGTGAAGGTCTCTTAAAATCCTGAATAGGTCATATTTTTCTGGGAATGGGAGTTGTTCATGCGCCTCCCAAATGGGAAAGATGTTTCTAAAAACTGGTCATGTTTCATTTGAGAACTCCTTAAAAACTGGCTTTTGCTGCTTACTCCAGTAGATGTAACTTTAAGGAGAAAGAAACCACTTTCCAGATAGAAATTCTCTTTTAAGCCATTTTTGTCTTGACCCATAGTCCTATGTATGCCTGAGTTAACTCTGTGGGCTGTAGCTTGACACAGAGAATGATTCTGCTTTTGGAAGCTGTGCTCATTCAGCATGTTTGCTAACTTAGCAGCAAAGTGCTTCTGTATTTGTTTGGTCTTGGTTTCTGAGCAGTGACTTATTTACTGAAACATTTCTTTTTCTCTCTTTTTTTTTTTTTTTTTTTACTTATTGGAATTGATTGTATGAGTGAAATTCAGGATGTTGTGACTGCAGGACTGTATGCTGTCAGTTTTTCTAGCAGATATTATATGCTTGTAGGACCTTGTGTTTCACTCATTACTCTGACTAAAGAATAACTGAACTAGAAAAACATACTCTATCAATATTCACATTAGAGATCTTTTTGAGGCAGTCTTACTTGTAAAATTAGGGATTTTTCAAAGATAGATATTTTTGGGGTGTATTTAAATTAGTAGTTGCTTTCTTCTTTTTTTTTTTTTTTTCAGAAAAAAAGCCCTGAGGCATGTGTAAAACTAGTGGCTACATAAAGCTGAAGAATCAGATGTCTGCTGGGCAAATTGACAGAACTCATTAATCTTAAACGTGGTGTACTATAGAGTCTGTCCTTTCATGCACCTGCCCATGCCTAAAGTAATTACATGATGGCACTATTAATACTGAAGAGCTTGAGTGGGGATAGGGTTATCTTCTCTTCCTAGTAATTGATTGCTAGCTGATTAGTGGACAACATTTCTCCTGCAGTATAATTGCCTTTCAGCTATTGTAGCCTCTCTAACCCAGGGTTAGGCCATCTCACTGGTTTTGAGGCCCTGACAATAGCACCACAGACCTTAAAAGTAATGAACTGGAACTCAGTCACTGGGAATTCCCCAAACAGAAGATGACTAGTTAAATGTATTTCAATGATAGCATATTTTACAGCAATCAGACAACAGAAGATTTGTTACTTTCCCTCCTGCCTCTTCTTTCTATGAAGATATTTTCAAACCCTCTGATTCCTGTGTGGAAAAGCAGACAGTTGACTTCTATTAAATCACATCTGTTGCTTGTATAAAGTTATTATCTAAAATATATCAGATCTGTGTAATAAGCTTGTATGTTCTTCTGTGACCCTATAGAAATAGAAATCTATATATTTGCTTCTTTAGAAGCAAACTGGTAGTAAAGGAGCATATGAATTCTGCAGGCGAGTCTCAGAGACCTGCTGGTTTCTAAACATAATTAAGATCTCATGTTCTGAAAGTTGACTCTGTGATATTTTTGTTGAAATCTGGTACATATCAGACTGCTGCTTGGTTAAATCTGTCGAAGGAGGCATCTTTTGTTCGGAGAGAGTAGATGATTTCCAGGGCTGCAGCATTTTTCCCGCCCTGTGACCCTTGTTGCCGTACTGGCTCAGGGACTCTGAGACCTCCTGACCAACCATACTTGGTGTGCAGGTTCATGAAGGTGAAGGTGAAAGATTACACTGCTGGCGATGTGACAGATCTGAATCTTAGGAGAAAGTTGGACATGAAATGAATGCTAATTTCCACCCACCAGCTTTCTGCTTACCTGAAAAATAACTCCTACCTTGCATAAGCCTTGCATCATGCTCTGTTTCTCTTTTGTATAACTCTGCACTAAACCAGAGTCACATTAATCTTTGAGCTCTCTTACACTGGTCCTGGAATCAGATGGGATGGAACAGCAGTGGTACAGCAAAGAAATGTCTAATCTCTGCCTGAATGCTGAACCATGTACATAAACTGATTATCAGTTTATTCTATGGTACACTCAAACAACTAATTCTGTTAACATTTTTTAAAGACTTCTGATTGGCCCTGTTCAGTACAATTGCTTAGCTTAATCACTGAAGTGGATGTCTAGATTTAAATTATGCAACCAGTTCCCTAGATCCCCATTTCCAAAGATATTTAGGGACAGTTATTAATGTTACCCAGTATTATTTCCAGTCCTCTGTCTATGAATCCAGCCAGAGGCATATTCCTAAGATAAAAATGCAAGAACACACAGTTGTCCACTGTGTGACATAACCTGCCTGGAAGGACATTTCATTTTCTAACTTTTGTAAATTACCAGGTACCCAAAAGAATTTGCCTTAGGAATGATACTAAACTGGTCAGATATCTAAATGACTTCTGGCTTTCTGCTTGTGGCATGCCCTGAAAAATAATACAAACATAGCTGAAATGATGGAGTACTTTGATTGATGATTTTGTAGTAGCCTTTGGGCTGTGGAAAAGTTCATATGGAAATCAAATCCCCTGCCAGCTGACTTTCATGAGTGCTAGTTTAGGTCTCAGACAAGCTTTTTCTCTGCTAATGGAGTGTTTTACCTGACTAGTGATTCTCAAAATGAACTTCTGACAGATGTGTAGCAGTTATAGAGAAACTGTAGGGGAAAGACAAACTGAGTTTTGCATGCAGTAACGGGTGACATGACTGCTATTAAACATTCACTCTTCAGATCTAGAAAATGAGCTTCATGTGAACTGGAACTGAGAGAAAGCAAGGTCTCCTGTGCAGGGTATGGCATGGCATGGCCAACCTTCAAAAAACTGAACTCTGTGCACCTGTGTAGATTCACCACACAAACCCACTTAGACTGCATTGTTTAACAACTGCATGTACGAGTTGGATTTTACAAGGAGACACCATAGTTTATACTCCATGCCCTTATCCAGTGTTCAGTTAAGTTGTCCTTTACACATTCGCCTGGGATTACAAACTGAGCCTCTGCCCTTCTCGGTGAGTTAGCATTGATATAAAAATGTCTAGCATACAAACTCATGCAAAATGCAGCACTTTTCAGCATTTACAGGAGGATGACAGGGGATTAGGGATGGATATTAGAGAGTCTTCAGGTCATAATAGTAGTGTGTTGTCAGGAAAGGGGAAAAGCCTCCTCGTTTTTTTCCTGATTTCCTTTGTTTTCTGCAAACATAAAACAACCCATTTTTTGCACCATAAAATTTAAACCAAGAATCTTGAACTGCATAATTCCTTAAAGCAGTCCTTATAGCTCTATAACTGTTAAGACCTCATTTGTTGGACAAAAGGAGAAAAACCAGTTTTTCCCAAGTAAATACTAAAAGATTTTTAGAAAATATTAATGTAATATATGCATTCACTTATTCTAAGTGGGCCTATATTATGTGTCATAAAAAATCTTTCAAGTGTTAAGATTGCAAAATGAAACTTTCAAGTCAGGAAATGCCAGCATTAAGGTTGCTCCTTTAAAAGCATTTCTGTACTTTGTGGCAATGTTTCATGAACAGTCTTTAATTATTGGATCACATGCTGGTTTTTTTTCCTACAGGACCACTGCCTCGTTCACTGCACAGATGGGTTATGTTCTCAGAGTTCAGCATTTTAGCTTCATTGTTTCGTGTGTGGCCCTAACTCATATTATCTGGGAAATACTCATATCCAGCTATAATTAGGGAAAATTTCACTTCCACGTGAGCTTATCTGGGCTGCTCACTACTGTCATGCAAAATGCTTCTCAAATGTTATACATTAATTTTCATGATACCTTTAGAAGGGGGCGGTTGTATGTCCATTTTACAAAGGGAGGACTGAACCACACAATGATGGTTGTAAAGTTACCCAGATATTTGGTCCAAGATACTCAGGCCTTGATTTTTCAGGATGCTTATAGGAGTATGTGATAATGTTTATGTTCACTGGTAGAGTTCCTCTTGATTTTGATCAGGTGTAGAAGCTTTTAACACTTCCAAAAATTACAAATGAGACATCTAGAACACAAAAGGCTCTTTCCAGCCATTTGGGCTCTTAGCCCAGTTACAGGTTGTTATAGCTAGGAAATCCAGAAGAGGTTAAGAGGACGTCCTTGTGTACTCCAGACTCTTTACTGCAAGTCTCTAAAACTCCTCATCACCTTCTACTGAACTTTGGACCTTTTGAACAAAAATGAATTCTCAAGGACAAAACAGAAGAGATGAAAGACATTTTCACTACCATTAATGACTAAAATGATTTACAATGGCAAAATTTTTTTTAAAAGAAGACTATGCTTCATGAGAAACACTCCTTTTTAACCCATATTTTTGCTAAGATGACCTGAGAAAAATGTGTTTCCTGAACCTCTGAGCTGATTGGTTTAACTCTATGATGTGAGCAAAACCTGGCTTGTGAAAATCCCAGACTTCTAACTTCCAGTCCGTGGATTTGACGTCTTACCAATTAGACTCTTTACATTCAATAATCCATCTCCTTTTTTAATATTTGCTTCCCAAATGCATGCATTTACTCATTGAATCCACATCTAACCCCCACAAAGAAACTTTCAAACTTCCTTTGATGTTGAAAGGCAGGTAAAGCAGGTAAAGCAGGAGTCAGAATGAAGTTCTCAGTCCTTCATCTGTCTTGTGTATGAGGCTGTACTTCTTTTTTTGCTATGGATCGTAAGAA
Source organism: Platyrinchus mystaceus (assembly GCA_035041135.1). Taxonomy (NCBI): domain Eukaryota; kingdom Metazoa; phylum Chordata; class Aves; order Passeriformes; family Tyrannidae; genus Platyrinchus; species Platyrinchus mystaceus. The sequence continues at coordinate 15,382,860 of JAWWLV010000005.1, read as the reverse complement.
TTCATTTTGCTGAATAAAAAGAAATGAGAAGATGTACACAAAGAGCATATTTAATACTCTCCAGTACTAGTAGTTTGCAACCCGAAGCAGATGTGGACCTTAGAATGTTAACACCAAGGGAGTTGTGTACTGATCCCTTCCCATTGATCTCAATAGAGATCAAATTGACGTATCAGTTTATGCTCTCAGATTTCAGCACTAGGAACATTTCTTCAAATGGATAAACTTTTGCAGTCAGGGATGGTAACTGTTAACAGTAGTAGGTTGCCAACACACAATTAGGCATATGTTTTTGGAGACATTTGGTATAGAAAATTTCAGCCCAAGAAGTTGAAGCTGGACATGGTGCCAAGGGAAGTGTCATGGAAAGTGCTGGGCAGCCTTAACTACAGGTGACATTACTGGCTCCACCTGTAGTATGTACTCTCTACAACTATTTAAGCAATGTTGTCCTTTGCTATCATGTTTCTTACGTTGAACTTTTTGAACAGTGAAAATAACAAGCTGAGCTCATTAGTCGATTAGGTGTTGCAGTGAATTCATGTGTTCAGTGGTAGTTCTTGTTCTTCAGTTTGATAGGGTTTCTTTTCGAGAGCAATTACATCTGATTGACATGTTTTCATGTGCCTCTAGCCTTGACTCCTTCTTACTAAACAATTCTAGATCAAGGACAGTGACTTTTCTACTGCCATTAACTAAAATCAGGATCCCGGAGAAAAAGTTAAATACCTTTTAAGATGCAACTTGAAATGAATTATAAAATATGTATAAAGAGGAATATATTTTGGTTTCGTATACCGTAGTTGTTGAAAGTCAAGCAAAAAACATAGTTTAAGGCATGGCCATGCATTAAAATTAAGAAAAAAATTCTGTATTTCTACTTCAGCGGAGAAAAATGAAGTAGAGGGCCAAATCCTATCAGATAGCTTTTCCATGTAATTTGCACTTTATAATTCACATTAAATGATGTAATTTAGTGAAGTTTTATACTAGTAATGCTACTATATATCCTGAAATCCTAGTAAGTAGAAATTACTTTTTAAAAAAAAAAATAAATGTTTCACAATAAAAAAAAGCATACTTGAAGATACCAAGTGTTCTTGCCCAGTGGATTTTGCCATTTATTGAAAAAGCCTTATTTTGAAAAGGATTAAAGGCTCAAAGATTAAACAAACAAAAATCATTCCTCCCTTACTAAATCCACTATAGATGAATGTTTGCTTTAGTTTTAATTTTTTTATCTTGTACTTGTGTTGGTTTCTGAGACTTTTTTTCGAATTTAAAATTTTGTTTTTGGGTTAAAATGAAACAAGTCTATTCTCCTGCTCCCTTTGCACCCCAGACTCAAGGGATGTATTTTCACATCCCTTGCATTCACCTATTATGATCTGTAAGCGGAAATTATGTAATTTAATTTGCGTTTTAATGAAGTTGAAAGAAGCTATCAGGATTGTCCAGTAAAGAGTTTTTGCCTGAGCAGAGCAAGTAAATACAAGCAAAAACTGCAGTTGCTCTCCTTTCATAAATCAGTGGCTCTTTTTTCTGATGCCTGTCTTGGGAAGCTGCATAACAATCTGCATTCCTTACACGAGCAAATTGAAGTAAGTTGCCACCCTCTGGCTTTTGAAGATATTCTGCCTTTCTTGGTGGAGATACTCCAGGTCATGTGGCTGCAGCGGATGGTGACTATATTATTGTACTTGATGTCTGTCTTGCCCTGAGGATTTCTCAATAAGGGTTATTTAGCCCTTTGATTTTTTTATATATATATTTAATACCATATAAGAATGCAATGTAAAATTAGTGTATTGGGTTTGCCAAAACTAGAAATTCCAGGTAATATCATGCAAAGCAATAATGGCTCTGTTGGTCATTTCATGTTTTGCATTGAATTATCCTGCATTATGAGTTGTAGTAGCCCAATGCGGTCACGCATATAGTTGTCTTGCATTTTTCCTTAATTAGTTATTTTCCCGTTTATTTCAGAAGCCTCTAACATTCCTTTCCCTGCTATTGCTCACACTCTGCCACTCAGTTAAGTGCTGTGCTATAATGGTGTTAGTAACTACAGAGTATGCCAGGTGTACTTTTCTTTTTGACAACAAAAGTCGAGATGACAAAACTGTTTTGTTTCTATGCATTTTTCCCTGAAAACTTACCATAATAAAATTAGTTCTCTCTTGCCAAATTAACAGTTTAATATAGTAATTAGTGAGTTCTGCCAAAATATCTGTTCCAGCAAGAAATTTGCATTTTGGGAGCTCTTCTATTTTTCCCTTAAGCACCGACCACAGAACTTAATTAACTTTCTTTTCCATCATAAATTCCAGTGCAGGCAATGACCACTGTGTCCTCCCCCACTCCTACGTGTTCACTTATGATAAATTGTCCCTTACTCAGCCAGTCTGGAGGCAGGTGCCTGTATGAATCTCAGGGGTTATACAGACTGTACTATCCACAGGGCTGATTAATAACGGGCTTTTCACTGAACTCCCCTTCTTTATTCTGTGTTCATGCTTCAGTGAAACAGGGAGAAGCTTATGGTAGAATGAGAAGGTTCCTCCCCTCCCAATTATACTTCTCATTTAAACTGATGTCTTTTGGATTTGATTTGCATGTGCATGCTGCAAGGTGCCTGCACTTACCCCCTTGACCCACACAGCCATTCCTGTAGTGTATTGTAAATACAACCTTTGCCCCCTTCTTTTTTCTCAGTAACTCCTATGTTGATAAATATAGGAGTTATATTTGCATCAGTGTTTTTCCTCTCTCTGCATTTCCTCTTCCCTTCTTGTCAACATTACATTCCTAGTCAGCTCCAGCTGAACTGCTATTGCCCAACAGTTTGTGTAAAGGGTCTTCTATTTTGTTTGCATTGCCTGTGAGGTTTTTATCCATAGAAATCAGTAAAAGTTGTGACCAATTTGATTGAACATTTCAGGAGACACTTTCTAGGAGTCTATCTGTATCTCAACACACACATCTGTAAACATAGTCAGGAGCCAATATTTAATCCCAGAGCTATGAAACACAAGCTATTATGTGTCATGGGAATAGCTGCTGCAGTGCACATTATGCTGAATTTCCTAGGCAGAGTGCTGTGGTGCTGTGCAGATGCACTAGCCTGGCTTCAAACAGTAAACTAAAAGGACACAGTAACTCAAGGGCCAGTGCTGTCATGCAGCGTTCGCTTCTGGGTCTTGGTCTAGCTCACTTGAAAGTCTCCACACCACACTCCTTGGAGGTGAGAGTCTCTCCAGCAGATCAGATGTTTTTGCATCTGAAGTGTAGACAAGGCCTAAGCTACTTTGAAAATAAAAGGTTTCTTTCTTCCCAGTCTGGTCATGAGGCATTTCTGAAAGCATCAGTTCCTTTTTTATAGGGAAATCTTTCCAGGCCTCTAATAACCTCTTCTTTTTTTCTTTTTTTTTTTTTTTTTTTTTCCCCCCCTGCTTTTCCTTCGCTGCTTTGGAGCTCTGACTACTAAACTAGAACTAGGAATTGGGGGTAGGAAGGTTGCCCTCAAATTAGGTATTTAACTCTTTCCCTGCCTTAATATACCATTGTATTTTTGATTTGGTTTAAAAATGTTGTAGATTCTGAGCAGACAATTTCATTACACTGTCAGCAAGAATCCTTTTGTGTTTCTTTTTTGGTGGCAACCTTTTGGTCCCCAAATTCCATGTGAATACAGCAAACACACAATTTTCATTTGATGGAACTCTCTAGTTGAATTTATTGTACCTCATCACTGGGGAAAAGATTTTGGCCATGATTGACTCCTGTTCTTTGGTTATTTCCAGCACTAGGGAATTTTATCTTTTCATTCAGTGTCAGGTATACTGCAGGCCTGACTGGTTTTGGTATTCTGCTTCATCACCCTTTATTTTAATCTTTTTCCTTAATGCTTGGTCTCCAGTACATTTGCATATTTTAGTTCTGTCCATGACCTATTGATTTTTAAGTAATTTTCTTATTTTCTGTTCAAGGCAGTTCTTTTGTTTTTTCTTCTTTTCCCTGTTCCCACCACTCTCATGCATGAGAAAATACTTAGGAAGGATATCAGAAAAGGCAGTGTGAACTTCCATATAGTCATTGTTCTTCTTGGTTCAAACCCAAAGCAATCCATAACTAAATCAAGCTCAAATATCTTGTCACCAGGTTGCCAATGGATGTTTTAATTACTAAGAGGTTCCAAAAGGGGAGGGGACAAAAAGCCTACTTGAAAGAATAAACTTTGTTATCTCCTACTGCTGTATGTGACTTCATCTTATAAAGCTGTTAACTTGACTTTCCCTCTTGAAAATATCATAAAATTTTTGATAACTAGTGGAGGGTTAAACTGAAGAAGTATTTAACTTCAGTTTATGATTCCTTTCATTTTGCTAGGCAGACTGTCACTAATGAGAAGAGTGATGTTTCAACTTCCTGCATTTTTCACTTATTATCCAGGTCTAACTATAGTTTTGTTATTATCTTGCATTCAAAATAAAAGCAAGACACAGAAAAAAGTAGATACCATGCTGAGCCCAAACATCATCAAACAAAAGGCTGTTTCATACATAAAGGTTTCTCTCTGATCTTCAGATCAGCCCTTAAAAAAGCATAACAAAAATAAATGCCAGGGGGTTTTCTGCTTACTTTTCATAAGGACACTCTAAAGCAGGAAGAGTTATGATAGGGGGTGTTGGTGTTGTTTCCTTGTGGAAAACAGTCATATTCACATGGCTTCAAGATGAGAGTTTATATTTTTGAATGGAGTAAACTTAACTGGTTAAAAAAAATGCTGGATGTTTTTAAGATGCTTCATGATACCATAGTGGCATAACAAGAGCAGTCTCTACTTAGGAAAAGTGCTTTCTCCTTGTTGGAGAACTTTCTAAAGGATGAAGGAATCTTATGATGTTTTCAGACATTATTTATAATGTATTTCAGTGGAGTACCAATCACCAATAATTTATTAGGAACTGGTGCTTACAGCCTGAAAATTCTAACAACTACCAGTAGCAATGAATTCAGTATGTGGTATAGTTATATTTGCACGTAAAAGAACCTGTTTGCTTTTATCACTTGAAAAGCCAAAGACTAATTATTTCCATTTGGGTATTATATTAGCAAGGTTTGGCTTTTGCCTCAGGTGAGAAAGAGAGGTTTATTTATTTTTTTTAGTGCCTGATGCTTTTAGTGATTGCAGTATTGGACATGCAGGAAGGAGGGTTCGGTGATTTCCACTGTGGCAATCTGTGGTTGGGACCAGTTGTGAACCCATTTCTAGGAGAAATGCCTGTGGTCTGTGTTATCAGCTACACTGTGAGTGCTGTTGACAGCACTGACACAGACTCAGCTCTGTCGCTCCATGTGTTACTAATGTTCACATGGATCAAAGTGCATTCCAGGCTGGGTTTGTGCTTTTCATTTATATACTCCTTGTCCTTACTGGGAGATCTTGGCAATGAGCTGCACCTTCCCATCATACTCTCACTTGAGTCTACTTATTTATATAGTTTTTTCTTATCGATTTTTTTTCCTGATGTAGAACAACTTTAGATGAGGATACAAAGTCAGTGTTAGGAACTAGAGTAGCAAGGAACTTGGTTGTTGCAATTCAGATTATAATTTGTTCCAGCAAGTCCCAGGTTGTCTAAAATGCTAATGCATGAGGTTTTAATGTGAGGCCTTTTGTAACAACATACCTTGAAATCTGAATACCATAGTGAAATCTTTAGTGTGTTGGGTTCAAAGCTCTTTGGATGGTGCCAGGATCTTGAAAAAGTTTCACAACTCATAGCTTTATGGGAAGTGTAGGCTACCTGCAGTTCAGTATATTACATGGGGAGTTGATTAAAGCTGCTATGTATAAGAGCTGCCATACATTTAGGATAAACATCAGAAGCCATCAGAAGCCATAGACCCTTGAAAGGCTAAGATAAGGCTAGACTAGACAGGAGCTGAGCTACATGGAGAGAAGACTTCACTGTGGAACAGATGCAAAACCAGAAATCGGGAAATTCATCCTTGTGGGGGAGGATGAGGGCATTTGAGTGCTATAGATGAAAGAAAGAGCAGACAGAGCCAGTATGGCAGAGGCAGAGCGAGGATGGGCAGGAAATGAAGACATGACCCTGAAAGAAAGCTAGAAGGGAGCCCTTGAGCACAGGCTAGAAAAAAGCAGCATACTGCACAGAGCATCTGCTGTTTTCCACTGTGCTCAGAGGAACAGGACATATATATTTTTGAAAATAATTAGCTTTGCATCAAAGAAATACCCTGACTCTGTTGTCAACTTCTCCATGTAAAAGTGAAAAGAATACATAAGATGCTGAATGTTTGCTACGGTGTTACATAGCATTATTTATCTCTCTGCCTGTACCAAGGAACATATGAGGCTGCTGAGGCTACCTGCTGAGGGCCTTATGGCAAATTGTTTAAAAGGTATTTAAGCTCCTGAAGATGTAGAGGCACCTAGTGGAGTTTTTAAAAACACCCAGGATCCTAACTCTCTATGTAGACAATGGCAATTAGATTCCTAGGTATTTTAGAGAGATGCTATTAAAGGGCCTCAAGGTCTTTCAGTGCTTTGGGAAGGATGCACCCTCATGTGTTCATCTGAACTGCTTTTGACTGTGGAAATCCTATGGCTGGTCTCTAGTGCTGACAAATATATTGGTCTGTTCTCTCTATTGCTTACTCATTCCAGGTGATAAGAGAATCAGACTTCTTATTTTTGAAGAAAACAAACAGGGCTTTAAGTGGAATCTTAGCTATTGAATGGCTTTTTCATTTTTGCTGTTCTCTGGGGTCTTAGTAGTAAAAGCAACCCCTTCACTCAGAGTGTTGTGATACAGGCTGCTTGGGAATGACATATAGTAGTCAGGGGCCAAATACAGAAAGTGAGATTCTTGGCAAGGAAAATCAGTAATATAATTGTAAACAGTTTCTCAGTGTACTGAAGCCCTGGCATCATTAACACAATCAGCATGGCAGTGTTCTGTTTGAAATGTTTATTAGACTTTGTTCTTCTTGTTTTCCAAAATTTCCCCTTTTGTGCAGAAGCCACTTTAGGTTACAAGAGTTGTATTTGGCTTTTTTATTTTCTGTATGCAGCTACATGTTGGCTATTAATTAATACAACTTAAAGATGGCAAATATTTATTCTTAGGAAAGTGCACAGTATTATCACAAGTAGAATCTATGCAATGCAGTTCTTAAAATGATTCCTATGATTCATCCCAGACATCCTGTAAAAATAAGTAATACTCAGTATTCAAAACAGAAGAAAATAGTGGAGTCTGGCCATCATCTTTTCAGGAATTCTTGCGTGTTGGCTTGCTCACAGAAAGATGTAAGTCATGTCACTGTTAGTTTTATCTGGAAGAATGCGGAGTATTTTGTTGTTTCCTAAAATATTTTCCTAAGCCCTGCTTTCTGCATAGCTGTGGCATCTCAGTAAATCTGAACAGGAAAAAATTCTGAAGTTATTTTCTGTGTTAATTTCAGTGGCTGCTGTTTGCCATTTTGATTATATTGCCAAATTTTGAAGGTCACCCTGTCTTTAGCAATCCCATCAGAACAAAGTGCTAATGCTGACTCTTTTCCTGACAATGTAGAGCTTTAACTAGCACACAAGAGGAGTCCATCAAAACTTTATCCTCCACTGAGTATTATTGCATTTGTAAAGATAATATTAATACACATTTCTAATGCTCTATGGATCATTATCTGGCAGTGGACCAATAATTGGGTATAAAACATTAACAACTAAAAAGGAATACTGATTCCTTTGGGTTTATAATTGTTGTTCATTACAAATTGCTACCAAAATAGGCCTGAGCTGATTCATAGAGAATTAAGTGGATTTGGTTTAGTAATGTTTTCAGGTTTCTGAATAAATTATGAATGCATCTTGTCTGTTAGAAGGAGCCACTGACATTATGAAACGGTAATGAACAGATCTGCAAGAGAAAAACAGCCTGAGCTGATCATCCTGTTCAAAACCTATTAAGGTTTGATGAAATGAGAAGATTTTTTCCTTCCATGTATAGATGTGCAACAAGTCATAAGTTGTGGACTTTAATAATATATTTTCTTCACAAGCAATAACACAGCAATTAGGAAGTGCTCACTGAGGTAGAAATAATGGTAACTGCTGCACAGATTAGCTTCGCTAAAGGGAGCTCTCAGACATACAGTAAAACAACATATTCCAGGTTCCTGTTGGTGTGTAATTTCTACTTTATTTACTTATCATCTCAGTTAAAGAGGACTCCTGGCAGTAATGAGGCTACATAAATGCACATATAATACTATAAGATGTTACAAATTATATAAAAGATAAATCTAATGATTACCTAATATAATGACAGTGCAATCACTGGGGAAATTGTACAGTTCTGAGAAGCCCATGGCTGGCAAAAATGCCACTGCATAGTGTATTATTTCTTAGCTTTTGCTCCTCCGTGACTGTTTGTAAGAGGTGTGTAATTCACTTGGAAGGGAGCTGCTAAACACAATGGCTCACAAATCTTCATCTAGTGCAGCAATACTTACAAGTACCGTGGTAAGTATGAAGATAGCAATCCTGAAAACTTGGAGGGGTTTTCTTGCTGGAAATTCAGAGTATTTGTTGCCACTGTGTTAAAAATTAAGATAACATGACTGCCAAAATGATTCTCTTATACTCTAACTGCCTTAAAAATAAACACAAAAAAAAGGCCACTTACTGCACGTTCTGTCAAAAGAAGGTATGTTCAAGTCCATCAGTATTAACTCAGGGAAATGGATATTAGTATCTCTGAGCCCCAGCAGAGTTTTAATCTTTAAAATCTGCAAGGACCCTGACTCTGATGCCTCAGATGTAGAACATTAAAAAAAATGTCAAACAGAATTTAGTCATAGATTAAGCATAGTACATTTAGAATATGTGCTTACAGTAAAACATTTGTAAAATAGCAAATGTTAATTAAAATAAATTATGATTAAAAAGCACTTTAGAAGTGTAATTTTTTTTTTCTTTTTATGCTGGATGATAATGCCTAAATCCTACCCTCTCCCTCTGTGAAGGAATTGATAAGATTATATATGTAATTTCGGATGTAAATGCAGTATAGGAGGTCTGTTACTGAGTGGTATGGAGATATTAGAGGCATTCTGTGCTGAGTAAGTTCTGGTGTTTGTGTAAGTGTGAACGAGAGCCAAAACGAAGATTTTAATAAACAAGTGACTAAAGTTAAGCTGTTAAATGTTCTCTGTAACAGCTGAGCACTTGGTATTTAAAATCTAAGTGCTTACTAATTTAGGAAACTAAATATGAATTTACTAACCATATCCATGTTGTGGTGTGAAATATTGGCTTTGAAGAAGACATAGTGATTTGATTATTATTATTATTATTTTCATTATTATTATTATTATTATGTGAACAAAGAGAAAAGTAGTTGGTAGATTGTAGTAAGGTGTAGACTAGAAGTGATTGTAAACTCCATGGGCTTTTTTGAGTAAGCCCTGGAAATGAATGGCAGAGAGGATGGCTGTGGTGTGTTCCTGCCCTCTGCTTCACGTAGAAATGGTGCAGTGGTTGAAATTGGACCTGGAATGGAAGGGTGCCTGCAGGAAGGATGCCAAGCAGTCTTGTAGTCTATGAGAGGATATGAATGGGGAAGATTAGACATTTGATTTTTATGATTGGTAGTTTGCACACTTGATGGCAGAGGAAGGGAATGAAAGTTATGAAGAATGATAGCTCTTGGTACCTAAAGAGGGAGATAAATAAGACACATCTGTATTTGAGAATACTCTTTTTATTCAGGGAATGTGTTCATATCTCCAAGATATTTGTCGGACGAGTATTTTTCTACTATCCTTGTCCACCTCTGGAAGGTCAGGATTTGGACTAGCTTTTTTCCTGCTCCGTGAATATTTTACAATGAGGGGCACAAAAGAACATCCTTCTTGGACATCTCTAGGAACAACTGCAGTCTCTCAAAAGAGAAATTTCTGGAGAAGAAAATGAAGGCATTGTTAACAGGCAGCAAGGCTCATAAGAGGAATTATTGAAGTTATAAGCAACTGAGTAAAACTTCCTGAACTTTGCTTGATAAAGGTGTCTATATTCAATTACTATGAAGAAATCAATATATGTATTGTTAGATGGTATGACCTGAAGTCAGTGGACTTCAAATGTTTTAAGCCTTGTGCTGTGTTTGCATGTTTGACTGAAATGGCAGACTCCTGCTCTCATTTACCAAAGCCAGTACTTTGAGATTTGCCTCAAACTGGTCAGAAGTCATCAAGGGAATAACAGACAGCTTATATGGCCATGTTATCCTGTTTTCTGTTTGCTTGACCTAGGCATGCTTACATTTTTTACAGAGATGTCCATTTCAGAAGTTCTTTCTGTGGCCCAGGATTTAATTAGTGCTTTAAAAAATGCAGGAATCCCGTCTTCCTTAACCAGTCACTCTTGTTGTTATCTTTAGTGTCTCTACAAGATTATATCAATGTCAAGAACAGTGAGCCAATTTTTATATGACAACCAGAAACTCTTCCAGCAGCTCTTGGTGAGTGATAATGTCTTAAACTAAAAGGCATAGAAGATTCCCTAGTTGCTTCCCTGCAGTGACAGTCATGTGATTGCCAGCTCATGGCTGAAGCAAAGAAGATGCTGTCCTCACTTCCACACCAAGTTCTCCTTGGTTTGTGAGGTATAAACTAATTCCCCTTTGTGTGTATATATCTGGTGGTGTGGAACTATACTATCAAGAAATGTATGTCTTCAATAAGGCATCACAACTTACCAGTACTATAAGCTATAGATTATACCAGTGTACTGTGCCTGACTCAATCTCCCTGAGCTAAATCATGTCAGGATCTGAAATTCACTGTTCCATAAAAAAGGATAGAGGGAGCCAAAATATCTGGGCACACAAATATATGCATGTATATAGCAAGAAATTATAAGTCATTTGGAGACTCTTAACAATCCCTGCCAAATCCCCTGGGAATAAGTTTTTTTCCAGGTTAGATTTCCAAGGGAAATGACAGAAGCGCAGTCACTCTGAGTCATTTACAGCCAGATCAGACAAAGCACCTCAGTATTTTAGAGCAGGAGAAACTCCTGCTCTGGCAGAGCAATGTTATTAATGACCATTAAGTCTTGTGCATCTGTAAGATAAATTTTATTCAGCACAGATATGCTTCATTTTGTTAAATCACTATTCACATTTGAGAGTGTCCCTTCTTATTATTTTTTGAGATCAAAGCCATAAGATGCAACAGAAAATAAATGCATTAGTATAAGTAGTCCTTTTTTAAAAGTTTAGGAATTAGAAGTAACTCACATAGTATAAATCATATGGCATAATTATTGCATTTAAATGTTACATTACACTTATGTTTACATTAATTCTTAATAGGTCTGATTTTTTTCCTTCTGAAAACATAATTGGAAACTGTATTTTCCCTCTTATTCTAATTAAAATATTTTAATAAATGTTTATTTAGATACTATGTCATGGAAGGTTGCAGCCTTGGCTGCCTAATGTAATGTAAAAATCAATTAGATGCAGAAAAATATCTGGTTTTAATTTACAAAGACTAGATATCTGCCTGATCGCTGCTGGGTAGCAATATCCATAACGTTTTATATATTAAAATAGTAATGATTAGTATTAATCTTGGACATACTGAAGTATTTACCTATTCATATATTCAAAGGTAATCTGTTTCCTTGAATGCAGCTTTTGAGTTGCTGTATTGTATCATTTCTTTGCCACAATGTCTTCTACAGTGGTTTGAAAGCAATTTCTAACATGCATCATGTACTCGAGGTTTATTTGTCTCATGCAGCGATCAGCATGCAAACATTGCTGCATATATAAGCCTTGAAACTAATTGCATGCAAAACAATGCAAAGATTTTAACATTGTACGGCAATTAATAATATCTCTGCTAGTGTAAGTATGTTTCCTTCCCCATACTCACTTCCTCCATGCCCCCTACAACCATAAATCATTTCCAACCTGTCAGAATGGATCTGTGCTGGCAGAGAAACAAGGGTAATGTTTCAATTTTCTCCATCTGGTGAGATATTTTCTGTTAGTTTTTCTCCCTCTCTGTAGTTATTGAATTTGCATGAAGAACTATGTATTGTAGACTAATAAGATTTCCTGAAATAGAGTGGAGGAAGCATGACCTGTCTCCCACTAAATCTGAGGTTGTGTGAGATGAGTAAATTCTGTCATGTTAATGTTATTGAGAAGTGAAGCTGAGGACCAGACTGCTTTCCTGCCCCTCTGGTGCAAAGTGGGAGATGCTGGCAGGGAGGCCTAGGATTGGGACTGTAGGCTTGTGACTCACTGGACTCTAAGCACACCATTCCAGTCTTCTCAGTTTACAAAATCAATTAAAAAGTCTTTATAAGAAAATGCTTCTTTGTTTTCCTAAATATCAGTCATTCCAGCATCTGGTCTTAAGCATCTAAGCATCTTTTTGTGGCTTAAACTGCAAGCATGGTGGGTTACATAAACTTCATTTATATTAAGTATATTAGGAATTACTTTTTAAAAATAATTCCATATGGTAAAAAGCAATATCCTCTCTGAGCACCAGATCCTGTGCTCATGATAGCCTTTGTGAACAAATCTCTGTGTTGCTGGGGGAGTCTCCATTACAAACTGGCTCACAAATGAGGTGTGGTTTTGTTATAGCCCTAAAAAATAAAACCTGACATTACTTGCACAGAGAGAAATTTTTGGTCCTTCTGAAGTAACCACATGCTGTACTGGTAGGATCCATAGACAAAAAGAAATGCCTAATGTACATAATAGCAAATGCTTTTTGAATAATTCAAGCTCCAGACCTTGAAGCAAAGCACTCGTTGGGAGAGCAGTGCAGCAAAGCACGGGTAGCAAAGGTGGACTTGGCAATGAAGCTGTGATTGGTGCTCCTACACCAATTCCAGGCCAAAAACACTCCTAGAGATCTGATTCATGTCTGAAGTGAGATAACTCCTCACTCTTGCCCTCATTCTATACTTTGTAGCACCCAACATTTATCTGAGGATTTTAGCCAATTTCCTCTACTTGGCGAAACCAAGTAGTCAATAGTGAGTTGAAATTAAGAAATTCTATTAAAATTGTGATGTAATTTAACACCCCACTTGTTTTTCATTTATTTTTAGTTTACCTTTGGTTGTTTTAGCTGTTTTGGGTACATTCAGTTCACATTTTCGGGTTTTACTTCATGTTTGAGAAATCTAGACACTTTTTTTAATAGAAACTCAGATTCACATTTATTCATATAATTTCAACAGTCAAGGCTTTAAGAAAAATAGCAAATATCACAAGATTCATAAGAAAATAATGAGAGTTGACAACACTATCAATTTCCTCTGAGCATACTTCCATTATAGTTAGATTATTTTACGTAGTTATTTGTTACTGCAAGACTTCTTATATGGAAAGAGCAGAGAGCCTTGATCTGAAAGAGAATAACACCCAAGAAGCAGACGTAAATTCTCTGTGAAAGAGCAGAGAGACAGTGTGCATGTGCATGCATGCCTCTGTCTCCACAGATAGTCAGCACTGAACACTGAAAACAAAATGCTGTTTGACTTAACAAGTAGGGAGAGTACTCAGAAATGTAGAGGCACAAAAACGTCCATGCAATTTCACAGCTAAATACACTACAATTATAATCTAATGCAATAACAATTTTAAGGGTCATTTCATAGTAAGAGATGAGATATCTTTTGAGTGGTAGAAAACTCCCACCCAGCCCTCACCTAAACAATAGTTATGGTTCCCTGGGAGGGGAAACTTTTGGACCAAATTGCTGATACAGAGACAAAATACCTTTTTAGGTGTTTTCTTGGTGTACCTGAATTCGTAGAAGACAGACATTAAAAAATCACACATACCCATACACACCTGGAGTCTCAAACACAACATCCCTATCAAAAGAAAGTTAACCCTGCCTGATCTGTGGGTTTGACATCTAAATCTTTTACTAATTAATTATTTAGTTATTGCTTTTGGTTTTTATTTAGTCTTTAGCAGCTCCACAATGTCCCCATGTCTGGAAGAAAACTGTGCATGTCCCAGGACACAGAGTTGTAGAACTATTGACAAATAAAGAGTAACTATTTTTTAATGAGATCTAGGTATATGGAAAATAGTGCACTATGCTTAAAACATGAGGACTTTGGGTAAGATGCTAACTAAAGACAAAAGTAATGGGAACATTCCTTTTATCCTGTTACTTCAGTCTCAGCTTTTTCCTTTTTATGTGTTTACAAAATCTGTGTAAGTCTTATTTGTGATGATGTTCATTTCAGTCTCTTGTTTTTCTCTGTGGTCCAGCAGTGACTGGGAGCACTTCAGAGACAGCACACTTTCAGGTGTCACATTACAGCGTCTCCTCTAGCTGATGAAAGAGCAGTATTAATAAGCTCCAAAAAAGCCTCCTATCCAGTACTTTCACCACTGTAGTGCTGTTCATTAACATGTTAGTAAGCATCAATAGGTGCCTCCAAAAGCAGCCAAAATAGAGCTACTCCTTCCAAACATAAGCAGTGGTATAGAAATTCTAGGTTTGAAAGGAGAGATCCATTCTGTTTCATGGGTCTTTCAAAACAATGATAGAAGTCATCATTATTAAATCAAAAAGACACCCTCTGTGCCTGCCAGCCTTTATGTCTGCCAATCAGATTTCTGGAATCCCGTGTTTTCCCTTATAAAGCTAAAATGTGGTATGATGGGTTGAGAGAGGCAGAAAAAAGGAAAAAAGAAATTTTGAACTGATCAAAATATAAACCAGGAATTGTTAAATGTTTGTGAATTATTGCAGCAAATTTTCAAAATTAGATCTTCCAGGTTCTGCTGAGCTACAGCTCTCATTTTCCGTTTATCCAAAGTACGTATTTTTTTATTCAATATTCCATCTTCCTCAGAGAATGTTAACTGGCTTTTCGAAAGGAAAAATAAAGTAGAAAGGGAGCAGTTGTAAGAAATGTCATGTAAAACAATGTGTGTGCATATGAGTAAAAAGGGGGAAATATGATGAAAATTATGTCAGTTTAAAACACTAAGGAATTAGAAGCAAGTAATTGCATTAATTTAAAAAGATGTCTTCTGAGGTAACAGAAAGCAGGGATTTGCTTATCAGAAGTGTAACTACTTGCCCTTCTAAATGCATGATCCCGATGGAAGTAGCTGAGATTTACAAGGCAGCTGTTTGAGTGTAATGTGACAGATACTGCTGTTTGCTGAAGAAAAGCATTGAAATAGCCAGCCACTTGAGTTGTTGGTTCATCTGTGTTGCTTGGAATGTAAGTAGGTCCTAACACTGTTTATTCCAAATAGGGATTTTTTTAGATGTTTCACTTCATACAAGCCAATAAGACTGAAACACATGTTAGCTTGATCACATACCTGGGTTTGGACTTAGTAGTGTTTGACCGAAGCACTTATGAAGGCAAGATCCCAAATTCTTGCTTTTTTTAGAAGGTTATTTATATTTTAAGATTGCAGTTGAAGTAAGTACTTGCTAAATGTTACTAGCCAGTTTTATTCTTTGTCTACTATGCAATAAGATTAAATTCCCAGGCTGATGTATAAACCCATACCTGAAACACTGGCATGCTTGTGAGAGAGCACTGACAGTGTACGGGTCAGGGCTATTTAAAATGCGTTGGTTTCTGAATGCTGCAGAAAGGAAGAAGCACAGCTGAGAAGTTCAAGATCAAATTATTATCCCAGCTGTGCTATCACTGCCAAAAGGGGAAGTTCCTTTCACCTCCCAAGGCTTCCTCCTAATTATGAAGTCCTACCTTTTCCTGTCACAGGCTCTGGCACTTGCAGTGATTCCGTAGGTGAGTCCTATCCCATCCCATCCCATCCCATCCCATTCCATCCCATCTCATCCCATCCTCTTTGCTTGCTGGGTCAGTTTTCCAGTGTTTTGCCCAGCTTAAAGGGTCTAGGAGGAGCCAAAGGCAAGAGACAGGAGTGCATGGTGAGAAGCACACAGTTGTGAGTTTCCAACAGCAGTAACCAGTGAGATCAGCTCTCCATCTTATATGTAGCTTCACCCAAAGCAGCAGATTCACCTTTGACAAAGTTCCAGTGGTTTTGCTTTTAATATGCTTATAACTGATGTAGATATAATTACTTTTCCCAACATTTATTTTCAGGTTGGAGATTGGTGTCTGATCCAATGAAGAGGCATAGTAAAGTTACTTTGTGTTATCTGTGATCTTGAATGAGAATGCTCATATTTTTTTTCACAGGCACTTTTTTGAACAAACTGACTTCTGAAAGCTTTTAATGGTTTTCCTCTTTTATGAGCGATAATGATCAAACAAATAATAACCTGCTCAAAAAGGCACACTTATTAGAAAACCACCCAAAAGCCAGTGCTTACAGTAAATGGTAAATTTTATTAGGAGGAAATGCTATATGTGGGGAACTGGACCTTGGTATTATGTCTGTTTTGTTATGTGGCTACTCCACTGGACAAATTCCTCATTCAGTGTGTTTCAGCCTGAAGTACATTTCAGTAGTCAGACTGTCAACATCTCTAAATTGGTTTATAATACAAAAGCTGATGGAAGAAACTCTACTAAAGAAACAGTTATAAGAAAATACCAGAAAACCATGCTAGATCTAATTATGCTCTGAAAAAGTAGTTGTATTTATAGTTTTGTTTTGTGCCTTGAACTTTGTTATCACATCTTGGAACTATATTCAGACTACTTTGAATTTAATTTACTCAGTCAAAAGCCAAGCCAGTGTTGTTTATTGTGTGGATTATATTCATGTTTGCTGAAGAATTCACTACCACTGAATTTCTAATTATTGTTTTTATCCATGCAGTGAGATGTTTTGTATGTTGCCTTCTGACCGTTGCCCAACTGGAAATCATTTCCAGATTTGTAGGGTTTTGGTAGCAAAACCAAAATTTTGTTGGGTGCGTGCATTTGTACATTTGCATAGCTCTTATTTTTATGTTCAAATATTTGCTGGAAATATATTATGCATTTCTTATTTCCTGAGAAAGCCAATGATTCGTGGGATTTTGCCCTGTAGCTCTGGCTGTGTGGCCAGTGATGACCTCCAGCATCATACATGCAAACAAGGTCTATGGCACAGAATAGGAAGGATGAAGAGGCTGCTGCGTTCTCCCCAGCACAGTTACAATCCTGGGGTGGAGCACAACTCGTATAATTAAACACCCGTCTTGTGTTGGCTGCACTTCCGGCTGGTCCAGGAGAGAACTGGAGCAAGTTCATGAGTGCGTTCTCCAGCTTTACTCAGAGGTTCATTTGCTGTGGTGCTGGGCTTGGGGACAGAGGTCAGGCTCATGCTTCATCCTGGTGTACCAGCATAGGCCTTTTCTATGTTGTACCCATATAAACAAAAAGGTTTTAGTACTTCCAAATGATGTACTTTTTTATTGCAGAATATAGTCATATGAGATTATAAATTCAGCTGCCGGTTCTTTGTTGATATAATGTTTGAAATGTTCTTGTCCATAATAAGGACTTTTGTTTTGTCTTCATTAAGCTCACTGCCATTTTTCACCAGAAGATAATGTAAAGTCTGCTATGAATGGGATTTCTGTAAACAAAACAGTGCTTAGTTTTAAGAACTCTCAATATACAACTATCAGACTCTTTAACAAGATGGTTTAAACTTCAGAAAAGTTTGACTTTTACATTTCCCAGATGCCTTCTTTCATTGTTGCTCTTAAAGTTCTGCTTTAATGTCTATTTTGGTTTTAGATGTTTTGATAATTCATAAATTTAGTGTTTAGGGTGACAGATAGTAATGGTTTATTATTTTCTATAACTGTTTATTGTATGCTTGTAGACATAATTTTGTTTTGCTGTATCTAGGACTGGCCATATTCCCTTATTTTATTGTGCAAATTCAGATTCTTGCCTGAATTTGCTTCCTAGTCTCCCATTTTTTTCGCAGACAGAGCTCTCATCATCTGTGGAAACTGATTGACCCAAGGGCCTAAAAACTTTTTTTACCTATAAAAAAGATACCAGAAGAATGCAGCACAGTTAATGTGGTGATTTGTCTTTGCAATTCACTTCAGTACCTTATCTGTGGGAGCACTGTAGTGCGTATTAATGTAGTACATTTAAACATCAGCAGATGGGGCCCTTGTTTCCTTTGAAGAATGGTTTCTCTTTGAATTTTATTTTTTTAATGTCTGTGGCAAGAATGAATTTTTCTTGTTAAAACATATTAAATTAATGTAGTCTTTGTAGCAGATAAAGATCTAAATGCAGATCAGAATGCCTGAACTTTAGTGGGAAGCGAGTGTTTCCAAATCTAGCTGAAGATCTAATTTTCATGGCTGGCCCTTATTTCTGTAACTGACTGAACAAAACCCTCTGTTTTGAATACCTCAGACATTTTCTAAGGTTTGGAAACCAGCTGTTTGCCTTGTGGTTGAATCCATCTTTCAACTGTATTTCATAAATCTTTCCAGAGGTAAAAGAATGAAGCAAATTCTCTGTCATCTCCAGAACAGGCAGCACTTTTCGAGGTTATTTACAAAATGCAGTTTCCTTCTCCAAAGGTGAAATAACAGAAGGGTTGTATAAAAGTGAAGAAAAAGGCATTGTAGAAGCAAAGCAGAAATCACTGTAGAGACTAATGCTTTCTTTTAGCTGTTGCATCTAAGGGAGAAGCATAGGAACGTGCAGCTAAGGGGAGCATGTGTCTTAACTCGATTTCCTTGCTTTTGAAAGATTTCAGTTATAAGTGGAACGGGTTCAACATTTGAATATGGTCGCTTTGTTTCCAAGCTTAGTTGTCCCCTTAATGATTATGTTAGAACTAAGATGCATGCACTTTATTTATATGTAAGAAAAGGTACAGAAGGCGAAGCAATATATTCTGATGCCTTAACCAATCTTATGAATGCGTTACAAATTTATACTTGTATTTTGCTAATGGGTGTCTCATAGTTTGGAATTACTTTTTTCAGAGTTGTCAGTCTTTCTGATCTAAATAAGAATCTTATTGGAATGTGGCTATAAAATGGGTTTTTAACATAATGTATCATAGAGGGCAAATCTTTCACATTATTAGCTTGAAATGCCAAATTTCTCCTTCTGTGTCATTCTAATCCATCATTTAAAATGACTGCTACTTGCTTATGCAAACTTCTTCATGTGGTAAACATGTGGACTGACTTAGAGACTACAGGTTTGGTTTTTTGGGGGAAAAATAAAGCAGAATAACTAATACATTAAAAAATCCATAAGTGAAGAAAAGAAGCCACGTCTGAAAGAGGAGCAGGCAATTTGCATTTGTTGGATTTTGTACCACTATCCGAGGGTTGATACTAAGGGTTAAAATCCTGCAGTTTTTAAAATTGAAAATTGCATAACATTCAAATAGTTATTAGGTTAAGCATATCAATTTGGTATATAATTTACTATTGGTTATACATAAAAAATTACATATGTGCAGCCATGATTTACTCTTATTCTTTACTTCTACGTATGAGACCTGTTACTAACATTAAGCACATTTTTGGTGCCTAATGGTGCAGGCTATGCAAGGCCTGTCAAAAATTATTAATATTTTGATTCTATTTTTTAATTCCATTTTTGTTGGAGGTATGATTTGTTTTCCAGAATTTAATAGGGAGCAAACCTCAGAACATTTTAGTGGTTGCTCTTAGAGCTGATTTGGGTGCATACCTCATAAACAGTATGTCTCATGGAAAGATCACCCACCATTCCGCTTGAATTATAATTATTTTATCTGTGTGGTATGTTATAATCCGAGCATCTCAATGCTTCCCTGTATTTTTTTACGATTTCCACATATATTCCCCTATATATTTGTCTGTTTTGGACCAAATTGTTCTGTGCTTTACACAGATGAAATATCGGGAGAAATAATCCAATCGAATCACTGGAGTTTTACTGGATTTTTACTGGTGAAATTCCCATAAAAATGTTCTTCCCTGCAGACATTCTGTGTAGCAGTGCTTTAACTGGAGGGAAAAATTGACTTGCACAGCACATTGACTCTATTGGCATTTTCTTCCAAAATGTAGTGGATTATTTTTCAGATAAGTAAGAAATGACCATTTTATTTGGGCCACAAAAGACTGAGGGCCACAAAATAATTTCCTATACAATACACTTTTCTTTCTGTATGCATGAAAATATATGATTTTAAGGCATGCATACAATGTATAAAAACAGACAAAATGTTTAGGTTAACTATGAACGAGTTCTTATATAGTGCATTAGATAAGTAAAGAGAGACTTAGATCCAGGGATACAGTACAGTTGTCTTAATTTAAATTATTATTATTGTGGCTTATTGATCATTTTACTCAACTAACTAATTTTTGCATCTCATTAGCCAAGTATTCATCATGCAGATGGTAAAATGGAATTTGACTTCCTGTTGCTCAAGGGGGAAAGTAAAGAGGTTTAAACCTTTGAGCAGGAGGAAGGGAGGGAAAGAAAGTTAACTAAAGGGGAGGTTGCTTTCTTTAGAAGTAGGAGGTCTGCTTTAATTGGAAACTGAGATAGTGCAGCTGTTGAGAGCAGCTTACATCTTTGGTCATGATTTGAGTGTCATTTGAAACTCTTCTGTACATTGTTAAGTATAAAAATGTAAAGAAGAGAAAGGGCTTTGAAGAACCAGCCCCTTTTGGAAATAAATATCATATTTACAGTAGCTTTAACTAGGAATTTCTACACATATAAGTAATAATCACTACTAGGCATCTGTTAAACTCTTTAGCTAATTGTACCTAGCAGATTTTCTAAATCTAGAGCTTATCTTGCAGCTTGGTGGTCTCTTTTTTTTCCAGTTAGAAATGTACTAAAATAAAAATATGAAATAAGATGTGAATTATATAGATTAATCTTAAAGCTTTCTCTGTAGCTCTTTTTGAGAAAAGGTCTTTGGAGAATTTTTCTAATGGATGCTGGTTTTGGGTTCTGTCTTATTGGAAAGCCTGCACAGAATACATTGACTAAAAACAATACATAGACTACCTCTTTTTTTTTTTTTTTTTTCTGATTTGATGAGCAGGTTTGGGTGTGGTGGAAGTGTTCCTGTGTGTTGCTTTTCTTGCTGAGGGACTGTAAAATCCCTGACTACAAAGTATAATGTTATGGCTGTTGGACATAGCTCACTGTGGGGTAAATTTTGGAGAAAATGTGGAATTCCATATGTCAGCAGAGCTGGTTGTGCTTAGAGCTCTGCCTTACTGAGCTTGGAAGTTTCCTCAGATGAGGAGCTCTAGCAAAGCATGTGCCAGAACTGACATCCTCCTTGTGTGTCAGTGGATCTAATAAAACGTGGCAGGCTTGAATTCCAGCAGCCCAACACCCTGCTCTTACAGCTGGAGTTTAGGTAGCACTTGGTGCTCCTGAGGAGCTTGTCTGAATCCCAGGGCAATCTGATCAAGATTGCAGAAAGTTTGACATTATTAATTCTAACTTTGGATTGTCTGACTTAAAACTCCATATTTTAAAACTTTATTTAAGGCATAGTTTCTTAGCTTAGTTTTCAACACAGTGTTCTACATGAGTAATGTTTGATGTTTTGCAATACTTTAAATTAATAGATAACCATTTACAGCGTTAACACTATCTTAATGAAGATTTTTGCTTGGGATTAGAAACAGCTGCTGGAAATACAGTTCATCTATCATTTATAATCTTCCATTAAATTTGCACCTGGCAATGCAGCTATAGTTAAAAGTCTGTTAATTATGAGACTTGTGCTTGGGAAGCCTATAGTCCTCTCATTTCCAATCTCATCAGGCTGGAATTTTGTATATAATCGTTAAACTAGAGAGAGTTTAAAGGGTGACCATTTTACTTCTTGGGTGGGTCAGCATTTAACTTCTTTCCTTCTCAATAAACAGTAAATACTCAAGAATTACTAGAATATGCCAAGTAAGAAAAGAATTGGGGTTTCTTTTTTTCTTTTTTACCCTACTCTTTCTGAAGCTGTCTTTGTCTGGAATGGAAAAACAAATAACAGAACAGAGATGAAAAATAGTTCATAATAAATGATTTAACATGTATAACTTTTTTCATTTGTGAATTGTCTGTGAGCTGCTTTGATTTTCTCAAATGAATTTGCTATTCAAAATTATTCACCAAATACTTTATCTGAATAATTTTTGGTCTAGAGATTGTTGGCAAGCAGATTGTTGCATGTATTTGAATTTCTAATTTCAGATATCATTCTGTATATGTTGATTAGATGTAGTAACATTTACGATCCCCATTTGAAAGAGAAGGTACTAGAACTCTTAAAATGAGATTTCTGCCTGAATCCTGGTGTTTGCAAGTTCAGAATTATCAGTGGGTACATAGTCTCCAAGTAGATGGGCTGTTGATTGCTCTTTGAGTGTAAACTCATTTGACAAATTCTGATACCTTTCTCAGAAACATAAAAAACCCCAACAAATCCACCAAAAAATTGATATATGCAAAAATTGACATATTCCTAAAAAAGTATTAACTTGACCTTATTTTATGAATGTTTTTAGTTTGCCAGATCTAATAGTGTGTAAAGATTGCCTTTCTCAGGGAGCTGCCATGGTCAGGACGGATCGGGCTGGGGGCTGGTAAGAGAATTGGAAGAGTTTATAGCAGCTGGGTGAATAGAACTTGAAAGGAAAATCAGAATATTTCATAGCAACAGAATAAATAAACATGTCAATTTAGGGGCCACATTAAACTGCCCAGTATTGCATTATTTTAGGTTGACAAATCTAATGAAGAGTATAGGAAGGATGGATGGGCAGAGAGAAAGATGATTCAATGTATTGTTTTTATGTAGCAGTTTCACAGAAACTATCTCTAACCAGCTTACCAATAATGAGATATTGCTATATGGAACTCAATACAATAGCTTTTACATTTGTCACACAGGAAGACAAGACAATATCTTGAAGAAAAAGAGATGGGGAAAATGATGAGGAGTATTAGAGGAATGGTATGAGTTTTCTTGTAGGGAGAGAAACAGAAAAGCACAGAAGAATGTGTGACAGTGAGGGGGATAATATGCACCGTGGAGCTAGAACTGACCTGCTGGATCATCTAGTCTGACATCTAAAATACATCACAGGAGGGCTTGCTATATTAATCATGTCAGCTTGCTTTCTGTAGGAGTTGGTCATGCAGCTTTTGCTAATTCTGCCACTTTGAAAGTTCCTGTTATATCATTTTGGGGTAACATTTCATTGGGTGTTTTGCTATCACAAATGCTTTATCTTTGTTGGCAGTGTATTCCATACCCAATGCCTGGATTAAATATAGGCAAATTCTAAAAGGAAGGTTCAGGCTTGGTTTAAAAATGAATAGTGATTTCTTAAAGGAGGACCAACGTTTTTAACTAGATGGGTTAATACATTCCCACGAAAGAATAACCTCTAACTATTAAGTGTCATTCTGATCTGGTAGAGAAAAAGGTGCAGTGGCCTTAAGTATAGTGGCCAAGTGGATTCCTAAAGTAAATTCAGAAGAAAAATCGTCACTGAGTACATGTTTTATTTTGCTTTAATAAGTAACTTCACAGTGACTGTGGTTGTTGTCACACTTCTGGAATAGAAAAAGTCTGTAACCCTTTGGACACTGCTGATATTTAGAGTGACAGAACAAGATCATAGAAGATATTACTGTATTAATTGGACAGTTAAGTAATGCATAATTGTTCTTGAAATCGTAACTAATAGAGGGAGTAATTTTAATAGGATTTGCTGGGGAATAAACAGGAGACCTCAAAGAGAATTATGGAGAGTGAACTTTAAAAGGAATTTTGGAGAGGGAACGAATGTTTAAGGCTCAGGGCTGATTTCAAGAGTTCTAATCTCATCAGTAGAGGAAATATTAACTGTGGCCTGGGTTTACATGCCCATGCAACTCCACAGAAGACAAAATGAATTCTGCTGACACAAATCAGAAGACTTTAGCTCCTTCTTCCAATAAGGTGGCCAGCATAGCAGATGATCCTGCCAAAATCCAGTGCAATACTGAAGCTTGCACTTTTTCAATCCTTTCCCAGCTGGATACTGTTCCACTAGAGCAGGTGTCCTCAAACTACGGCCCGGGGGCCAGAACCGGTCCCCGAAGCTCCCGAATCCGGCCCGCGCCCCCCTCCCCCGCCGCCATGACTTAATCCGCGCCTCGTTCTCCACCCACCTCCAGGGGGCGCCTCTCGCCTACAATCCGGCCCGCGATGAGTTTGGGGGAAGTGAAACCGGCCCCCCATCTAAAAAGTTTGATGACCCTTGCGCTAGAGATTTGGTTTCTCAATTTTTATGCATTTTTTTTTTGCAGTTCACTTTCATTATAAGTAGGGTTTTTTTTCAGTTCCATGTTTTCTGGAGGCTTTTGAGCTCTTCCGAAGCACTTTTGTGAGTCTTTTTATGTACCTCTAGTTACAGTCTGATTGCTGACTGTTTTGGGTGAGTATTTGCAGTTTGGATGAATAGCTGAAGGTGCACCAAATGGCTGCATTCAGAGGTGTTTGACCAAGAATGATTGACAGTGTCTGTAACTACTTATTATGTCAAAGCTTCAGCACACCGATTGATGGGAAATGATGTATAATAAATTAGAATGATCACACATCATTTCCCATCGATTGAAATGCCAAATTCTTTGATGGAGTAATGAGTTATGGCCAATACTACTCACTGTCTTAGTAGGAGATTGATTGCATATCCCTTCATCAATGTGATCAAACAACTAAGGAATCCAAAGTACACATGTAACACACAAGTTCTGGTGCATTTTCAGTATAATGTGAGAACAATACTATATAGTCAGTGTTGCCTGAGTGTATGTGAAACATGAGTAAACATGTAAATGTGGCCAAATTCATTCAATACAGACACTTTAAAGAAACAAGCTGATTCTCGGTTTTACATACCGACAGAAGTCTGGGGATGAGTTTAAATTTACCAAAATCAGTTATGCAATAAATTCAAATTTAAAAAGTCATAACTAATGAAAACTCCATTCTTGTTTTAATTTTTTCTCAATTGTATGTCCTTACAGAAATTAAACTTCATTTGCTCTGACCCAGGAAACAGTAGGTAGAGCTGTATCTCCAGGAAAGTACAAAGCCTCCACATTAGTAAGGAAAGTTTCTGGCAGTCTACTAAGCATTGCTTTAGAATTTTGTATTTTTCTTCCCTTTGATAAAGCTCTTCATCTCCATCTCCAGCTGTATATTATTTGTACTGGCTTAGTCCTTCTTTCTCAGGAGAGATACTTCAGTGCAAATGCATGTGTGCACACACACACTGAACAGTATTTAAAAGGCTGCACTGTAGTATCTTGTGCCTATTCCAGTGTGTTACTGCTTATATACTCAGTGTTTCAGACATCCAGTTGTGCTTCATGTACTCTCCATTAGCCAAAAAACCCACCAGAAAACATTGCCTAACACACAAGATAATGTAGTTGAAGCAATTATGGTCTCGAACAAAAGAAGAATAAGAAGACCTGTTTTTGGAGCCCCTGCACTGAACACAGAAGCCATTTATTAATTATTTATCTGTGAAAGAACTTGATAATGAGGAAATGTGGATTTATTGTGTACTTAAGTGGGTTTCAAATGTTTTATAAATGAATTTCCGCTTGAAAGAATAATATTAAAATGAGTATTTCTAGATTACAGTTGCACAATAAGGACTGGTCATCAGAGTAATGACATCAGAGCAATGACAGCAGTATGAGATCAATGGTTGGAAGCTGACTTTGCAACAGGCACTGTTGCTGTCTTGCCATAGCAGCATGAAGCTTAATGTAGGCCAATTAACCCTACCTGTCATGAAGATTTTGCAGCAGGCAGTCACTTTCAAAGTGCTAGAGCAAGACAGCTCCTGAGGTTGGAGCTGGCTAATTTATGCTCTCATGAGCATCTACACTGCCCTGCAATCACTACTTTTAGAGACTATGGAACCTTTGCAGTGTGAAAGCACTGTGGTCACACTGTAGTACTGAGTTTGCAGGCAACTATTTGTAAATTAGGAAATGTTGGATCGTAGGTTGCTTGTTGATACTTATGCTTGTCTCTGTATGCATATTCACTATGGCAGAGCCTTTCATTACATCATCACCTGCTATGTTTTTCTACCGGCTTCTGAAGGCATTCCCTGGGTGGCAATCATAGACAGCAGCAACTTTTTAATATCTTCTTAGTAAAAAAAGAAAAGCATGTTTCTCTGGTTGTATGGATCCTGGCCCCTGATGAAATTTGAAACTTGAACTTTTGTTCTTGAAATGTGAAGAACTTTAGGTCTGACCACACAGTAGGAGAAGCCTAGGAAGTAGGAAAGGCATGATTTGCTTGAACTGAGAGCTAGGTCAGATGAGTACTGAAAAGTGGTCCAAGGCATCTTTCTCTCTCTTCTCCATCCATCCATCCATCCATCCATCCATCCATCCATCCATCCATCCATCCATCCATCCATCCATCCATCCATCC
>JAWWLV010000005.1:15330847-15356256 GCA_035041135.1 Platyrinchus mystaceus | reverse complement strand
CATCCATCCATCCATCCATCCATCCATCCATCCATCCATCCATCCATCTATCCATCCATCCATCCATCCATCCATCCACCCTCCCACCCTAGGAGGGCTGGCTGCTGCTGGGGCTTCCAGTATATCATGGACAGTTTCTCGGTTTCTTTGTCTGGGTATAGACTCAGCTATAGATTACAAACAGTGTTGCTCTGCAGATCATCTTTTGACAGTCTGTAATTGCTGACTGCTCAGCAGAGACAGGAAAACCCTTTCTTTTCCCAGAAGTTTATAACTATGGAAAACCTAGACAAAATATACAGGGACACAGAAAGGAAAGCTCTGTGGGTTAAGAACTTCTTCTTTATCCCAGTCCTAAAGTTTCCTATAGCAGTGGCATTGTTAGAGTTTGTTATAGATGCCTCCAGAAAACCTTAATGCAAATAATTCCAGTAGCTATTACTGGTGACAACAGGATGAACTAAAAAAGTAGCAACTGTATAATAATTAAAAAATTAACCCTGAGAACTGTTTTTTTAAACCACATAATATATGTACAGGCACATAAATAACAGAATTTTTAAAATTCTGCTCTGCAAGATGCAAATCCGGTGTTTCACTTGGTGCCACTCAGCTTTCATCCATTTGCTCTGTTAGAAGCCATTCTCCTGCATTCTCATTAGCACAACAGCAGCACGATGTACACAGTGCATAGCCTGTTCTTGAAAAATATATGCCAACTTCCACATTCCCTTTTAATATTTTGGTCTGTAAGGAAAGACTAAAATATATGGAAGTTGGTAGAATGACTGTTCTTTGGTTTTTTATATCAATGTAAGTCTCAGCAAAATTTGACCTCAGACTTAACTTGCCTCCCATGAAAATCAATGTGTTTGGTGCATCCAAGTCCTCATTTAAATGTACATTGAGACACTGACGTACTTTTTATAAAAGTGAATTTGTGACCAAGTACAGTAAATTGTAACAGCTTCTGACCCTGTTACAATAAATACATAATTTATCACAAATACTCTACTAAACACAATTTTTCTGAAGTATCTCAGAGAGGTAGTTACTTGATATGCATATGCAGTTGTCACTTCTTAATATTTAAATATCCCAAAGTTTTACTTTTTTGTTCAAAATGGAAAAAGCATCAGCTTTCATAGCTGAATCAAGATCAATGTTAAATAATTACAAATGAAAAAATCCTCTGAAGCTATCCAACATGTATTTTATACATTATCTCAGAAGGTCAAAACTAAGATTGAGAAAACATACATGAATACAAATTGCTTTGCCATATTCAGGTTTCAGTGTGGTTCCTTTAGTTTTTATGGATGATTGAAACAACTCTTCTAATGATAGGGCTGCAGAAGGACAGCAAATTCCAGGGCATCACACAGGATTGTTTGGTTCTGGAGACTTACCCGGTTACCAGACTCCCCCTTGCACAAATGCCAGATCACAGTTGGGATTTAATATTACTGAGAGATACATTACAGGGCTTTGAACATTGGGATAGAGAAAAATGTATAAAAATCTCATAAGCAGCTAAACTTCAGAAAAAAATTGGGATAAATTTAATTGCAATGATGTTATTAAGGTTACCAAAGAAGCCAAAGATCTGATGAGGAAAACACATTGTGATAGATTAGCCAGGGTAGACCACTGTGTTACGGAGGCCACACTTGTTTGTCTGCATCCTTAACAGCACCTTTGTCATTGCCCACTGGTGTTCCCCATGTAAGCATTAGGAAAACTTTTAGGCAGGGGATATATAATTTTTAAAGGCATTTCAGGTAGTACCAACTCAGAGAGACAAAATGCTGAAGTGAATGTTTTAAAATTAATAAATCCATGATGAAACTGGTTTCCCCTTTCATCTGATTCTCTGATTCTTTTCCTGAGAATAAGTCTTGTGTCCTGCCAGCTCTTTATGGAGTACCACAGAGTCTGTAGTGTTTTCTAAGCAATTGCTTGGAAAAGTGTAGAACATTTACAGATGAAACCTCTCAGTTTTCAGTATGCAATAAAATACACACAGAGAAGTTACGCAAATAACAGTACCTTTAAAGGCATTTTTTCAGTGCTATAATGATGCTCAAATTAATTCCAGTGATTTTATTAGAGATAAAAATTATTGAAAAACATGATTTCTTCTATGATGCCTCTAAGTCTATACCTAAGTGAAACATTTTTGCTTTAGATTCAGAAATAAAAACTTGTGGCATTGCTCATCATTAGAATTTTTCCCCTCAGGCTTTGTCTTTATTAGCAGCTTAAGAGTATATTTAGCACTGTCATATGTGAAATCTCTTCTGTTTGCTAAACTAATATGGGATAAAATGTCTTTTTTTACAGTGTTACTCATTCATTATATAAAAATGAAAGAAAGTGCTTTAGTGTGTATATAAAACTACTCTCTATTTTTATGACAAAAGGGAGGTGACAATGCACATCCCTTAGGCACCCGGGGGTATTATGTAAGAGTCATTAGTGTAATTGATATCCATATAAAGAGTGTTGTATCAAACATGATTAAAATGTGCAATATATTACAGAGGTTCTAGTGTTCCAGCTGCTTTGTTATAATCCTTCTTCTGATAGATATGTTTCTGCTTCCTTTTGAAAAAGGATCTTTTCCTTCTTTACCTAAATTTAAGACATGATTTCTAGAAGGCATATCTTGGCCTATATGTATGATTTTCTCAACTACAATGAGCTGAACATTTACTGTATGTCTACTCATGCAATAACAATTTAATCAAGAGAATTCCTTGGTTTATGAAGACTTTTTATTAGGGATCATTTCCACAGACTTCTAATAGGCCTTACCAATTCTCATAATAGAATAGGATAGTCTCTTGATGGCATGCTACACTATGTCAAGAAAACTAAGCTCAGAAAAATAGGTTTTATGTCTGCTTACACCTCTTTTATACCAGAATGGTAGTGCTGCATTTATTCTCCTGAGAGACAAGGAGGTGTACATTTCTAGATATGGGTTTTAACTTTGCATTCTTATATTTTTGTTTGTTTGGATTTTTTAAAGGAAATTTTACAGTATTTTTCATTTCTAGTTTTAGAGGTTTTTTTTTTTTTAATTTCTAGTTTTTCTAGTTGATGTTACCCTTTATTCTGAATGTTGAAGAAACATCTTCCTTCAATTCCTTGCTTTAAAGGCATTCTTTCAATGCAGTTTTTCAGTAAAAGTCTGATATTAGAAAGCAATCCCTAAAGTAAAAATCCTCCCATTTTCAAATGTTAGCTGGGCAGTAGGTGGTCATCAGATAAGAGACAGCCTGCCTAGAGCTGCAACTTCAGGGGACGATAGTCACAGGACAAGATTTCCTATGTCAACATCAGTTTCTAATGGATGACCAAGCACGAGTTTTCCACATTCATTTCTGCCCAAAACTTTCCAGTCTCTCCAGCCCAGCCCTGCAGGGTTCTGTAGCTCACACTGTCACAGGCCGTGCCTTTTAAGATTCCAGGTTCCCGATACAGTGCCACACAAGGCATATTCTTCATTCTCTGTCCAGTTTAGACTGCAAGGTCTTCATTCTTTTCTGTTTGTAAGCACTGAGTTCCCATTGCCAACTGAAAGCACAACATTTATGTGACTCTCATCATGTTTCTTGTCACAACCATCAGTTTTAAATTAAGCCACCGATAATGATCTTTTCTTGCTATTGCTAAATTAATAATTTCTAACTCTACCAAACTTTACTACATTAGCTGGCATTTTCCAGAACAGGCATCTGTCCGAAACACAGTATGTTTGATGATTAAGCTCTAGCACTTGCAGTAATTTCCAAGTGCAAGGTTATGAGCAGACAGTTTCTCTGTCTGCTTGAAGAATATTCTTGCTTCTTGAAAAGTTGTTTCCTTGCCATGGGTGTTGAAATTTGCCAGGGTTATGCTCGTGTGAAAATTTATCCCAAGTACGTTCCTATTTTTGCTATTTACATTCCTTGAAGAACATGCCATGCTCCAAGCCTGTAGGGATGCTGAACAGGATTGTCCCCACAGCTCCAGGTACAGCTGTGGTGCTGGGCACAGGAACTTTCTGTTGGGACACTCCAACAGAACATGGAGAAAAGGGTAAAAATTTGCTGAACTCAGAACTGGAAGGATGAGAAACAGAGGTGAGGACAAAAAAAAAGGAACCTACTCTAGTGGAAAGGAGGTTTAAACTGAGAAGATCTATGTTAAAAAAGGGAGTGCAGGAGTAGTACGAATATGACAGAGCAAAAAGGAATAGAATGTGGTGGGAGGCAAAAGAGCAATAGGTAGTCTTATTGTGAGAAGCTGGAACTTCCTCCACACACCTGGGTTTGAACCCAAGAGTGTTGGATTTCTTCCTGCTTCTGCCATCAGGAGGTATTTGGCAGAGTGTGTACCTCTTTCACTCTGCCATCTGGGTGCAGGGTAGGTCAGAGGACTGTGCCCTTCCGGATTTTGCCTTGGAAAGAGAAAAAGCATTCTCTGGCTAATGGAATAAGCCTCAGCTGCCTCAGCCATCCTCTTTCCCAGGTCATGTACAGGAATAGGATCGACACTATTTGCAGTGTGCCAATTTTAGTTGGGTTTGGTCTGCTAAGGCTGATTTCACACACACTGCACTGGTTCTTTTTCCAGGATGCACATTCTCGGTATTCAAAATTTCTTGAAGTTTTCCAGTTTCCAAAGAAGCTTTATGTAGATTTGCCAGGCATCTGTCTTATGATAAGAGATGTTTCCTGTGTACACACAGAAGCTGTAATTGTATTCAAAAAATTATGAGGCTACCATGAGAGAGATGATGAAAATGTGACCAGTAGAAAGGAAAACCTGCACAGAGGGAAAATCAGCATCTGCATATGATGACTGTAAGCAAGAACTTTTGGCACTGCCAGTCTTGTAGCTTGTTCTTTTAACTCAGAGTTATTTAATGTAATGTTTCCTATGCATTTAGAGCAAGCTCTTTACCTATACTATCTATCTATCTATTGTTTGCAATATTACATACACAGTGAGTTTACTGTAGCAGATGACAGTGGTATAACAGCAACACTTAAAGTATGATCCTTCTTTTACATGAGTGAAGTTATTGATGGAAGAGAACCGTTTTTGCAGCCAGCATAGTGACTTTGTTGTGCAGTAATTGTATATATGTTGCAGTTTGCCAAGGACATATGTGATTGCCTGAGAGCCATATTGCCCTCTACTCTGGTAACCTAATTTCAAATCTGGTGCTTCTGTTTTGCATTATGAATAGAGTAATACAGCAATGCTGCACAAGAGTGTGTATGGGAAGAGTGTCAGCTTTTCTTCTTGTGTATTCTGTGTTGAAGCTACTTTATGCATCATGTTTCTTTTTAATCTCAGCCCTAGTCAAATTTATGACAGCAGTTGTAGGGGTGAAATAAGCAATCTGCAGGTCAGATTCGATGGAGACAGAACTGGGTAAGTGCACTTACTCTTGTAAGCCTTTATTACTGAGTGTTTGTTTTCAAGAAAGAGAAATCCATTCTGACCTGCTTCATTGCAGACTCTGGACTTACAGTTTTTAGAAGAAACAAAAAATTTCTGTTGGCCAGTAGAATGAGTGGTTTATCTTTTAGCAGTGGCTTTCATTCAGACAATATTTCTTTCTTTTTGTTTTGGCCACTTGATTATTACACAAGTGTACAGTTTCCAAGGAAGGACTGGTTTTCTTGTGTTTTTAAGAAGGGAGCAACACGAAATCTCTGCTATACTGATGCCAGTGCATGCTCCTCTCAGGATTCTGATTGCTTTGGACACACAATAGGAAGTGCATGTCCAGATGGGCGCTTTGAGAATCAGCTTGTCCCTGAGTTAGGTGGTGTACCTTTCACACTTAAGGAAAGCCTGAGCTTCACATGCATGACAGTGTACGCCCTCTCTGCACTTAGAAATCAGGTTTTGAGAATAAAACAAACTCGAATTAAATTGGTTTCATTTTGAAAAGTCAAACCCCATAAGACTTTAATACTTGGGTGTATGCTGATGAAATACCATGACTCTAAAGACTATTAATATTCATGGAAGTCTGAAATAATTCATGACTTTCTGGAGTAATGTTAGATGATGTACGATGGTAAACAGTATCATTTACACTGAACCTTAAAAATTATTGACAAAGACAAGTTCCTAAACACTGGCTAAACCTTGTATTTGTTGTTATGATTTCTTGGTTTTATACTTCAAGCAGATTTTCAATTAACTCCACTGTATTCAGAGTAATTATTCATTTATTATAGTCAGTTTAGATACGGTAAAGATTAAAGGAGTAAAACAAATCATTTCAGTGACATAGGCTAGTGATACATTGTTATTATTCTGATTCCTTTGCCTCTTGCGTAAGGAAGATTTATAGCATCCATTTTTGAGTGATTCCTTGTTAGCATATATTTTTATAGATATTTATTTGCTAAAATAAAGTGTTTTGATAAAGTAAGAAGCTATCTTCCTCTCTCCTCATTCCTTTGGAAAATACAAACATTCCTAGAATAAAGCAAAAGGATTGTAGATTTGAACAGCACACTTATTATACATGCAGTAAAATGTGCTTGTCTATTATTAAAAAAATACATAATATGATGCACCGCTGTTCTAAGATTACTACATGTGTTCGATGTTGAGAAATTAATGGCACGTTGCAGATGCCTTCAGTCATCTAGGAAGTGTGGTTTCCCAGAGTACTGCAACTGCATGCCCTGCAGTGTGTCATCTCTCTTATAAAGGGGTTTTCATGTTTATAAAAGTGTGTTAAACATTGGTGAAGTTTATTTTATGCATTATGCATAAAAGTTCTCATTAGGATTTAACAAAGCAGCTTGCAGAGAAAGATTACAAATAAAATCTCTGTATACAAAAATGATTTGGATGGTTTAGCTAGATGGTTCTGACTAAAAAAAATTAACATTTCACTTACTGTTCTCAAACAGTCAGAGAAAGGAGAAAAACAGCACTAACTGAAAAGAGTGAAATATATGTTGTTATAGCAGTGCCTAGTAGGATCACTCTTACAGAGGTTATTTTAGTATTTCCATTATAAATCCTCTTTATTCAGTGTAATATCATGGTAATTTCAAATCACATTTGGCTTTAACTTGGCAAATAATCTGTCAACACAAAAATTCAGTTCATTTATATGTATATGTGCATTTATTCTTACATGTGCACAGACTATATCATGTTCACACATGGCTGATGTATAGATTTAAAAATAAGCAATGATTGTAAAGCTACCCTTTTTTTGGTCCAGTTTTCCTAACCATCAATTTAAAGAAGATTACAGATTGGATTTTCAGAAGCACTTAGCATTGCCTTAAATGGTCACATTTAAGTTAATGGTAAAATTCCTATGACTTAAACTGCAGTAAAGTTAGGTCAATGCTGTTGAAAGTCTCACTCCATCCTTTCTCCAACTCAGTTTAGGGGTGCAGCTCTAGGTGTGTGGTGTGAGACACTTACGGACATAGTAATATTTTAGGGGAACTTCAAGGGGATTATTCAGAGCTCTTTTTTTCTCTGAATGTTCCCTGATGAGATAAAAAGCCTAAAGCACTAATCTAGACACCTATATTAGATATTTAATTGATTCAGTGGGGGGAAATTGTTTTCCTCTTTAAAAACAAACTTGAAAGGATGCTTTTATATTGGAGCTAAATAAAGAGAAAAGATCCATTAGGAAGTGAAGGATGCCACAGATAAACGACATGGATGAATGTCATGGCTGGAGTTACATGGCAGTAATATAAGAGGTGGAGGTATCAATAATCACGTAGAAGAAATTTGCTGACAAATAATAAAAAGACACACTTTAGGCAACCATACTTTTATCTTTATGATGCTGTATGTTCTGGTTTTTTTTCCAGTTGGATACCCCCCTTTTTGCTGTATTTGCCTCACTCACATGCAGCTGTGCCTAGTTAAGACATTATCTGTCAAGTAATAATATTTATATACTTTTTGCAAATCAGAACAGAACTTCTCTAGAGATCAGGGAACTGGAGCATCTCTGTATGAGACGGGCTGAGAGAGTTGGGGTTTTTTAGCCTGGAGAAGAGAAGGCTCTGGGGATACCTTATAGCACCTTCAAGTACCCAAAGGGGGCCTACAAGAGAGCAGGAGAGGGGCTTTTTTCAAGGGCTTGTAGTGACAGGACAAGCGGGAGTGGCTTTAAACTGAGTTTGTAATCTTGCCTAATACAGGACAATGAAAACTCTGGGTTTGACTTTCTACTTCCTAAATGGAAGACTCTCTTCTGTCCCTTGTGTCTCTCTCCTTGGTAGTGAAATAAAGAGCCCAGGTCAGTCTTCCTTCTACATATTGCAAGTTTAAAATGATCTGTAAATTTAATTAATGCAACTTCATTTGTCCTTAGTATCTTAAAGCATGTTGTATCATAACTCATATTTCACATTGGGCTCTGTTGCAAAGATCAAAAATATTACGTGGGTAAACTTCAAAGCAAGAAATCCAGAGAAAATATTTGCTACTCAAGAGACTATTGAAATACAGTTATCACAGGTCCAGATGGCCTGGCACTGAGAGAGGCTTAATGAGGTTTTTTTACCTTTAGAACACCATTCATATCTAATGTGAATTGACTACTAGCTAAACCTCATCCTGACTGCTCATCCAAACTGCTAGTTAGGCTAGCAGTTAGTTAGGCTCATCTGAACTGCTCTGTGGCCTGCAGGAAGCATTCAAATCCAGTGTTCAAGTCCAGTTTCTGCCACTGTTCAAGCCCAACTGCTTCACTGGCTTCTTATCATTGGCCACTCCGAGCACTTTCCCAGCTATAAGACATTCCGAGATTTTCTGGGATCCCAAATATAATTAGTAGCTAGGGCTGTATAGTTTGTGATTTGTGTGGGATGCCAGATTGCTGTGAATTCCGTGGAGCTGATTGTCTGTCATTCTGCAGAGAACTGTTAATCTTCAGAAAGTGTCATTCTGGCTGCTTTGCTTGCTCTTTACAACAAAATGGACCTGCTGGAACTAGGATTTTAGGTACCTTCCCGGAAAGTCTGATCTTCAGGACTAGGGAACAGAACCTTTCATTATCCTGGCCAAGGACAGTATAATTATGCAAAAGGGCACATCTTCACCATCCATGCAATCATTTGTTCCTTTTGTGCTGCTATCAAGAGATCAAGTAGGGAAGGAAATTTACTTCATGTGTTTCTCTTTTCATGTTTTCTGAACAAGAAATTACAATGCTTGGTGAATAGAGCAGGTCCTTTATACTCATTATGGACTATTGTGTGAAAATGCTTTGCTGACTTCAGAGGAAAACCCATAAATTTGTTAGATGTGTTTTGCTAAGTGTATATTTGACCCAGAGTGAAAATTATTACTACAGAAGAGATTTCTGAAGAATAAATATGAGTTATATGTTATTTCAGCTATGGAAATTGCAATTTGGGTGGCTGTTTGATCTGACCCATAACATAATAAATGAGCATCTGCATGTTAAAATGACACAGTCTCAGCAGGCCGGGATGAACAACACAGATAGACTGTGCTAGTATTTGTTACCTGTAGGAAGTTTAATTTTCTTGTTTCTCCACCCCCTACAGAATATTGTACACTGCTTTGTTTCTCACTGTATATGAAATAATGATGGTTTAGTAAACCATTTATGGTATTTTTTGTATGATTTAGGATGGAATTTCATATGCTTGCTAGTTAAACACTTAACACAATAAAAAAACAATGGGGGATTTTTCTTAGCTTTTCTGATTTCTTGACCCTTGAGATTGCTGAAGGAAAAAACAATCTCTAGTATAAATAGAGATAACAGCAACAAATTGAGTAACAGCTGCTGAAGAACTGCTCCACTAACCATGCTGAAGAGATCTTTCATGTTCTTGCTGTGTTTCTTCTTTGGCCTGTTCTGCAGAGTACTCATGCACTGACATCAGGTGATCTAGCTTTTGTAGTGTTCTGAAGAGCTGCTGGTGACAAGGGCATTTTCAGCCATGTATTGAGATAGTCTTTATGTCCCTTTTACACTGCTGGCACAATACAAAAGGAATGTAAAAATATCTGAAAGGGATGTTATTTTGGTCTGGTTTTCATAAACCAGAATTGCATTCTCTGCTTTAACTATTTTATCTTTATTTTTCATTTCTTAGTTCTTCTGCTAATCAGAGATTTTTGTGTTTTGCAAAAGAGATGAACTTGCAGCAATCAGTGTTGTGTCTTGCAACATCTTTTCTTTGTAAAGTAGAATTATTGCCTAACAAAAAGCAGAGATTGCCCTCAACTACTATAGGCTAGGACATCAGCAGTCAAATGAGGTCTTGGCAGCTTGCCATAGAACAGGCTGCCTAAAATTCTGGATAATTTGTCTCCCCCACCACCCCTTATCTTGTAAAAAAACTGGTGATCCTTACAGACCCCAAAACCCACAAGGAAATAGGTTGGTAAAAAATCCAAACATTAGTACATTATGCAATTGTTGGGCATTAATTTTGATAATATTATAATCACCTTTCTGATTGCACCACAATAAATAGAGACTCAGAGTCAAAAATAGCAAAATCTATTTTTTCCTGTGTTTGCAGGCATGGATGTGTGAGAATGATTTCTGTATAGAAACTTACAATTAAGGGGAGGAAGTGATGAGGTGAAAATGGGCAGATACTGATTCTGCACCAGAGGGTATGGTTTTTAATACTGAAATACTGCTTTTCATTTGATGCTCAAGAATAACATTTTTTTGGAGGGGAACTGACACTGTGTAACTCAAGTTAATACATCTAAGCATGTCTTAAATTGCACTCTAGTGAAACAAACGGTGATGGTGTTAACATTTGCAGATAGTGGTATTAGTAACAAGGTGAAGATGAAATGCAGCTCTTCTAGTTAGAGAACAAACCATATTCACTAACAACAGAAGGAACACAAAGATAGTTGTATGCTCATGATTCTGTCATAACGGGTGTATTGTGTCCCTGTAACAGTAGTTTTGGTTCCACAGGCCGTTTCCATTAGCATATTTAGTAAGAGGCATCTTACCTACTTCCACATCCTTCCTTTTGTGGACAAAAAATAAAAAGAAATCCAATACATGGACGAAAGAAGCTGCAGCTAAAATGTGGTACTCTTGACTTTTTCCAGCAGAACCTGTGAGCTAAACACTGCTGGATCAGTCTAGGGTGACCCGTGGACTGATTTCAGATTAGTAAGTGCTTCTTAAGCCAGGAAGTTGTTGAGCTTTAGGGAAACAGCTTTTATGTCTCTTTCCACAGACTGAATATGATTTGTCTGTACCATAGGAGCACAATTAACTGAAATGTATTCCAATGAACTGCATACTGGGAGTATTACAGGCTTTGCCTTGTATCTACTTTTGCCTTATATCTAGTTGGTGACATAAATGCTAAGCTATCTGTTGAATTAAATAGGGTTAGGGTTGCCTCCTGGTTTATATTACAGATCACCTACCTGATGT
This sequence comes from Platyrinchus mystaceus, assembly GCA_035041135.1. Taxonomy (NCBI): domain Eukaryota; kingdom Metazoa; phylum Chordata; class Aves; order Passeriformes; family Tyrannidae; genus Platyrinchus; species Platyrinchus mystaceus. The sequence goes on along the minus strand of JAWWLV010000005.1, from coordinate 15,344,798 downwards.
TAAAACACAGAAATCAGTAGCAGCATGAATGACTCAGTGAGCAGAGTTGCTATTAAAGCATTAATGGCTTCTATCTGTAATCCATATTACACGATGATGAGAAAAGAGATTAATGAAAACAATCAATGGTAATTTCTGTGCTTTTACTAAATAAGAATCAATTTATAGTTTCGGTGTTGAAATCAAAGTAATGTTAAGTCTTAAAGTAGAACCAAAGTTTATGGTATTTGAATGACTTTCTCTGCATATTGGTCTCTGAATCCACTTGAAATGCCTTCCAAGACTGGAAAATTTTTCAAATGAGTCAAGTTCTCTACAGCATGTTACTTTTTTTTTTAGGAAAGGAAATACCTAGTTATTATAACAGCAAGATCACCTACCTTGGAAGTAGCTGATACTACTTTTCTATCTGTAATCTGCAGTAAGATCATTCTAGATTTCAAGAAAAACACTGCAGAAATCTATTTCTTATTTAATTTCTGCTGTTCTTTCGAACAGCAGTTTGCAGAATGCATCTGGGTGTACAGCTAATGACCCATGAGCAATAAGCAACTGTTTAAGTAAAATGCACTATGAAAAAGCTTTTACCAAACAGCATTTTAATATTTTAAATAGATTTTCCATTGCAGGCTCTTTGTAACTGGATTAGTTCTCTGATGTGTTCTGACAGAGCTGTTGTTAGGGATACTCCATTAACTTTGTCTGTCATCTTATTTTCCCCAGTATCCAGCATAACACCCTTATATTTCATAATTTGTATTGCTATCAGTGCTGATTTGTAAATGTGCAAATTATAATTAACAACGGCCACTACTTCTATTAAATATTAAATCATTCTTGCAGCCTGTATTTTCCACAGCAGATGGAGCCCTGTGGTATGCAAATAGACTTTCCTTAAGTAGTCAGCAGTTTTTACCAAAATTTTGGCTTCAAAAATGCCTTCTTTTTCTGTTTGCTGTATGTTTTCTGTGGCATTTAGGTTAATATTTATTCACTGCAGATTCTCTTTCTCCCCATAAGAATTTCATGGACTATTACATTCTAGCAGTGAGGTTTTGTTTCACTTCATTAATAGCTCCTTAATCATATAGCTTGCTTGTAAAGTACAAATGCGTGTTATTTGTACTTATGCTGCAGTATTGCATAAGAGGCATTTAGTTATATTTTAATATGTATAGCAGAAGCAAAAATGCTGGGTACACCAACATAGTTTTTAATTTGAAAACCAATTTATGTGCACAGTTTTTTTCTCAGAATAAGCAAAAGCATTTATAGTTTTATATTGTGTCTTAAACATTCCATTAAATGTCATCAGCTGATTCAGGAAAATGTATTGCAAAATTACTAGAGAACTGTAAAACGTGTAAATGTAATGAATGCTCAGGACATAGAAGGGATTGAAAGTCCAACATTTATCAGGTAACTATAAAACAGCAAGAAACATTGATAGAACATTACATTTTCTAATGTGTAATACCTTAAGCATGAAACTCTTATTTTTGGTGTTTACTGCTGTGCTGTTTTATTAAAGAACACTGATCCAGAGTTAACATTCCTTTCTAATACTGAGAGGAATCTGATAGGCAAGCAGCATCATTCAGGAAATGGTTTCACTGCCCAACTGAGCAATTGCAAATGAAGATTTTTCAAATGATCAACTCTGAGATTGTATCCTAAATAAGGACAACCCAGGTTTTTTTCCACATTTTTAAATGGACAGAAACATAGAGCTCAAGGACATTAACTGACACATTAACCAAAGAGTAACGAAAACTTCTTTGAATGAACATTTCAGTGAGCTGAAATGGCTTCAGTGATATCGAAATGAATTGCAACAAGTTAGGGTCTTGTCTTCCTGCTGTTTTAGTAGGAGTTGAAATTAGCGTGCTAAATGGAATCAGCAACAGTAAGCAACTGGATTGGAGTATCCTGGAGTCCATGCTGTGAATGCACATTGATAGTGTGATACCTTGATATGTTTTAAACTGAAGTTTTAAGTGATGCTGGAATGGAATTCTGGGCTCTATTGCCAGCTAGTCTGGGTGGGAGCAGCTCTGGTCACTCTGATACATCTATCGAGAAAGTACTTTTTAGGTGTATTCCATAGTAGGACGAATTCAGATAACAAGACAGGAGACCTGATGCTAACCAGTTGGGAACAGTTATTGTAATTTGAAAGATATTATTTACACAATGAGACAGTAAAATACATGCTTCCTGTTCATGCAGATATATCAGCTTTATTGCTAGTGTTAAGAAGAAATGCGATTTGAAGGATGCTGTTGAGTTGGTATGTTCAAAAAGGGAAGGTAAGTTTTAAAAAGTGCAGAGCAGAATTGCTGTAGGTGAGCTTGTTTGACATCCACACCACAGCATGCAGAAGAGCACAGGCAGACTTTAAACCAGTGGAAGTATTAGGAGCAGTCAGCCTGTGGCAGCCTGGAATTGTGTATGGGTTGACTTACGTGTTAACCAAGTGACTTAATGTCCACAGAACTTGGGCCTGATAGAATGGCATATATCAGCATTTTCATCAATAGCCTTCAGTCTGTGCTTTCCCAGAAATCTGCTTTTACATGCAGAGGATAGTCTTGATGTTTTCATGTAATTTCTTACTGCAAAGGGAGGTTCAAGGAGGCAGGAATTTGACCAATTTACTGAAATGAAAAGTGTCCACATACATTTAAGTATTACAGAAAGTTGAGTTTCAGAAAAATTTCAACCAGAGTCAGGGTAATATTTAATGCGTACAGTGTATTCACTGAAATATCTGAAGCGTGTCCTTGTGAAAGGAACTTCACAGGAACTTTCAAAGTATGTGCACTACAGAAACTTTTGTGCTATGCCTAGGAAATAGTTATATCCTTGTCTTTATCTCCTTATAATGTCACACTGCAACTGCTGTTCCTCACATGCACAGCATGGAACTAATCCCTCCCCCTGCCTTGAACTCTAGAGCTACTGGCTGGTAGTTCGACTCTCTCTGCACAGCTTTGGCCCTTGGCTTTTGGCATCTGCCCTGCTCTTTGAGTCCACCTGTTTAGAGTTGTCAGCTTTTGTAAAATGGGCCTGATGCTTTTCATGTGTGTAGGACACTTCATAGTGATGATTTGGTGCCTTTCAGGGTAATATATAATTGATGAAGATTTTGGACTGTACATAGATACAACCTTCCAGCACACTCCCCTCCCTCTGAAGCCAGAGTTCTGGTACGCAATTCGTCTGAAAATCTGCCATGTAGTGGCTCATGAAAGAATTTACAGGCAATTGAACATCTCTTAATATCAGATAAAAAGAAGACATTAGGGAATAGAGCCTACTTTCTTGAGGTTCAGAAACACAGTTGAGTTAAAGCCATTAGACTATTCCTATTTAGAGTCATAGGAAATCTTCTCTGGAGAAGCTAAGATAAAATGAGTATATTTCAGTCATTGATATCCCACTTAAGCCTTGTTTAGAGTCTGTCTAAGGAGGACCTAATATTTTGTCTGTGAAACTGTGGTATTTTTCTTCTCTAGGAGTAGCTAGTTAGGAGTATTTTAATGATGTTGAACAATTTAAATGGCTATATTTCTTCATTCCGTTCATGAAATCTCACTGTTCTCAATGTGGGAGATTTGGATGTTATAAATTCTCCAGGAAGCACTCTTTAAATATCAATTTGTGTATCTTTGAGGCTTGAAATAAAAACAAAACATTGGTAAGGGTTGTGCATCACTACTCTTGAAATCAGTCAATGTTTTTTGGGGAATACTCGGTTATGTGGGATCAGCAATCCACAAGAATCTACAGTGAGGAGAAAGAGAAGCAGGACTCCTAAGCATCCATTCCCCTGCCCCCTGCTCCTCAGTCCTGAGACTCTGTTCGTTCTTGGCTGTGCAGTGATTGGAAAAGCTTAGAAAAATTAGTAAAGCTCTTAACATTTGTGGGTAGTAGTGGTGAATGTGAGAGAAGACAGTCATTCCACATGGCCAATTCCACATGGGAGATTCACGGTCTTAGGAGCCTCAAAAACTCAACATTAGATCTCCTGTTTGCAACTGGACCCCAAAGGGTCATGTCTGTAGTGTGAGTCATACTGTGCCTCCACATCGTTGTCTGTTCTTATTCTAATATAAGAACTTTGCTTCTCTGCACAGAATAAAATGATGGCAGTGTTTTGGCTTCCTTCCACCCTGCAAAGCAAATTCATTTTTTAGTCTTCTGTCTCTAAATTAATGTATATTGGCAAGGAGAGCAGGCTGTAGACTTCCAGCTGTTTTCCAAGTATATGTTTGCGGTGATATTGTACCTTTGCATGACCAAAAAACTGGAATATCTGGGGAAAAAGCTGGTGCCGCAATATTTAGAATTCTGGGACTTATAGATTAGACCAGAGCAGATCTAAACATAAATGTCTTAAATTTTTGAGTTTTTCAGCTAAATCAAATACAATTGAAATCAAGACCTACTGAAACAGGCTACAGTATAAAAACATTTCATTGAACTACATCAAACCGTAATAGAGCTGACATGGTATCTGGGATTCTGGTCTCCAAGGCTGAAATTCTTGTTTTTGTAACTATAGTAATAAAAGCATAAAACATGACGTGAAGATGCTATTTACAATCAGGACAATTTTACAGTGGTGTGGAATTTTGCACATGGTAGTAGTTCAATGAGCATGAACTTTAAATTGTCACCTTTCCCTGAGAAGTAAAAAGTGAGAGTTAGGTACCTAAGCAAAGTGCATCCATAATATCAGGCATGTGAAATGTTCTAAACTGTAGACAAATTGTTCATTGTTGTCATGTTGGTTAAAGCTACAGGTTTGTTCTCAGTGACAATGGTAATGAACTGTGTTGAGATTCAGAAGACTTTACAAGGACAGAACCTCATTATTCCTTGCCTTGGATATACTATTTGAAGAGTTTCTAAAGTGGCCTAGATTTTGATCAGGAATTTTCAAATTTGACAATCTCTGAGCTCTACTTAAGGAGTGTGGTTGATGCATCTGTGGTAAATTTTATCATACAGCATTTTTGTTTAATTAGATTGTGAACTCTCAATGACTTCCTGAGAGTAAATTTTCTTGAGAGGAGAATTAGAAAACATTAGATGAGGAAAAGGGCTTGAGAATACTTGTCCAGAAGAGATTGATAAGAGCATAACTAGGACAGCTGTGAGCTGTGCTTTAAAATTGTAAATGATGCTAGTAAGTGATTTTCACTTCTGATTTTAAATAGTCTCAGAAATTGTCTTCTACCAAAGCTTCTTTGAATTAATTTTTTTTTAGTAATCAGAACCACTATATGTGAAGCTTTTTGGAGCTCATTACATATGAGGAGAGTGTGAGAGTTGGATTTGCTCAGCTTTAAGAAGGGAAGGCTATGGGGATATCTTATTGCTGTCTACAGGTACCCAGTGGGACAATACTAAAATACTAGAAATTTTGTATAATTTTTGAAGGCAACATCAGTTTACACTTCCTTTACCTTTGGAAAAACTCACAGCTGATGAAAAGGCAGCTGTTGGGAGAAAAGTAGTCAAAAGATTTTTGGAGGGTGGCAGGGATAACTTCTTGATACAGGTATTGGAAGGGCCAGCTGGAGTGTTTCACAGCTGGATCTGCTGCTGTCCATAATGAAGGTTTGGTTGAGGATGTGGTAATTGGTGGTAGCCTTGGCTGTAATGACCATGATAGAATGGAATTCAATATCCTGAGAGAAATGAGGAAGGAGAGTGGCAGAGTGAAGACTCTGGACCTCAGGAGAGTCAACTTTGACTGGTTAAGGAAACTAATGGTCAGATACCATGGGAGGCAGCTCTGAAGGGGAAACACGCCCAGGAATGGTGGCAGGTTTTTAAGGACAGTATTATCCAAACCCAAGAGCATCCATCCCAATACTCAGAAGAATAAGTGGATGTATTGGCTAAGTAGGGAGCTAATGGCAGAGTTCTAAAGTGCAGATGTAAACTCCTGGAGAAGTCTGCATTTTTTTTTTTTTTAAGAGAATAACACATAGACTATTTTGGCATAATGGAAAATAATAGTCCAACTAATTGGAAGGGTCTGGCCAAACTCTTTGGTCTCTGGTGCTCAATTTCTGTAAAATCTGTAGAGAAACTTGGCACTGTCCATCTGCACTTTAGTTTCTCTGATGATGTCTCTGCAACATACCAGTCTATGTTACTCCTTAATTTTGTTTGCTTACTAAGAGCTATATGTCTGCACCATGGAATAGTAGGTAATGCAAAAATGACAGAGACTACATTTCTTCCAGACTGGAAGGAGAACTACAGCAATGTGGTGCTACTAAAAACCCCTACTGCTGTGCAGAGTTCTTACGCGTGCATACCTGCATTGCCATTGTTTTAAAGCTTCTGTATTTTGAGCCTTTGCAACATACTCTGCATACTGTGGAAAGCCGGTTGCACTTATGTTTTTGCTTTGACTGCTTGATACTGCTGGTATTGTCAGCCAAGCAACTTGCACTACTAGCTTTGTAGCATTAGGAAGACATAAAGTATATGTGACAAATCCTGTAGGCCAAATACATGCTGATGGCACTGTTCAAGCTGAATCCTAAGTGCTGTGCTAAAAAAATCAGGATTTGGCCCTACTTGCCCTTGGTACTAATCTTGTCCCCTACTCACTAAACATTATATGGGATGTAAATGATTTATTTCCATTCATCAGATTTACAAGGTATGCCTATATCTGTGAAACAGATTTTTAAAAAAGATATAGCACAGTTCATAATCTGTATTAAAAAAAGGAAAAGCATCCATGTATTAGGCCATCAAGAGTCAAAAGCATAATTTGAAATGATAAACGTATCCATTTTAAGTTACACATTACTTTGCATAGTTAATATCACTATAATTAGTCATAGTTCCTGTAATTTATTGAAAAAGATGCTCAGCCCCTCTAGTGTACTACAGTGATGAATGTTGGAAGTGCAACTTTGGAAGCAGGAATCAAGAAAATTAGTAACAGTTGGAGAATTAGCATGTAAATCAATAATACCCTTTCTCTCACATCTTGAAAACTGAGGGTATACATCACACACTGCATAACGAAAGGGAGGGTAGAAGTTAGAATTGTAACCTCCTCTACTAGGTCTGCTGTTACTCCAAGAGCTGTTTAAAATAATTTTAAACGTTAGAGTAAATCTCTAGTAAATATTTAAACTATGTATAACTAGTCACAAATAAATTAAGCTGATTTTATGCATTCTCTCTAATTAGAAGGGCACAGCATTTGTTGAAACGTGATTAGTATTATTCATTAAGCAAAAAATTCTCATTTGTATCTTATTATCACTATTCTGCATAAACCAACACAATTTGTCATGAACTCCCTCATTTGCTGTATCCTCAAAAAGCAGATTATGCTTATTTTTCATTTGGACAGTGGAAAATCAAGCCAGGTGTTTGGCAGCACCAGAGTGTTCAGGTGTAACTGTGCCAGTGATGGTACATTACTAGCAGCGTGGATGAAGAATGAGGCATGGAGAATCTTGGGACTGAGGTGCCTCGAGGCCCATCCCTTTAGAGTGGTCCTGCTGATGAGACAGGTGGTGTTGTAAAGGACTGAAAAAAAAAGAGAGAAACTTTTTTGTAAAGTCAGCCTTTCACCTTCAAGTGGAGAAGAGAGGTGCTTTCACATAGCTGCTGCTGCTGCACTGAAGTACCTGGACATGTTTGTGACTGAAGTCTCTGTGGTAGATAGTTTTTGTCTTAAAGTTTACTAGAGCTGTAAAAGGCCATTTGGTGCACAGAGGTCTCTGTCACTGTCACTGTCTGAGAGGGATCGGTACAATATGGCATGGGCAGTGCACCAGACATAAATATTTATATGTGACCTTGATTGTAGTATATTATGCAGGATAGCAAATTCATTTTATACATATGCTTCCCCTTCTTTCCTCTCATTTCTTTGTAAGCTTTGAAGAATATCTTGTTCCATATGCCATATTTGATTCTACCCTTGTTCACATGCGTGTAAACCAGCAGTAACACTGCTGAGCTCAGTGGTGCTGAGTCACTGTAGGGTGAGTTGGAACAGAGTAGCAGGTGTCCTACATCAGCTCATTGATGTTATGGATTAAAAACTATGTGAGCCTTGTGTTCCATCTGCAAGGAGACAGGACAAGAACAGTTTTGGCTGCATAGGCAGCTAGATACAGCCTCTCTGGATGGCTGACTGTTTGAATTTTTCAGTTTTCTTAAACTTAGGTGGTGGTGAGTGGCCCAGTAAATTCTGCACAGCACAGTAAACGGTGCCCCTCAGAGTACACGGTAGCATGGGAAGTGATAGACCCACGTACTTGTTCTTTACAGTTCCCTTTTTTGCCTTTGGCGATAAGTTGCTTCTTTATCAAACTGGACTCTCACAAAAATTTTACATGGAATCTGATGTCTGGTCTTACATTTGAAGCAAGGAAACAATGAAACAGCCCTGTCTATATTATGATACGGAAATATATTAGCACTCTTGCAAGAGGTATGACATGAAATTTTCATCCCAAGATCAAAGCAGAGGAAAAGTGCTATTTCCAACATAAGCCAATAGCAGTGACAAGTCCTATGCAGAGTACTAGAGAAAAGGAAGGACTTTGTATATGGTCATGCTAAAATAATGAAAGCATAGTTACTAACAGAAACACCACATCTTGCCACTTGAAAATTCATTAACATTATATTTCTTTGCCATTGCTCATCTATATCTTGTCTATGAATTACTATAACTTGTTTATTCCATTTTACTGAATGTGTACTCATGAGTTACAAATCCAGACTAGCTTAAATAGCTAGTAAGAGAAACAATTACATTTTCTTTCTCTCTAACATGCAATTTTAATTTTCATAATTCTATAAAAACATATCCCCCACAATGCAGGCCTGCCAGGAGGCCTGGAATCTGCAGGCTATGGCCTCTCAGGCTCTTTTCCAATGACTCATTTTTAATTTTAAAGAAGCATTATCTCTAGCTAGTAAATTAACAACAGCCTATAGTGCACACACACTGTCATCCATCTGCTTAAGGCTCTTGTCATTTGACACCAGTCTTGTATCTACAGACTTCATCTGGTATTCAAAAGCTATCAACCCTGCCTCCAAGATAGCCCACCCTCTGGCTCCAGGCTAGAAGAGTGACTCTCCATTTCCAATTCTAATGAACACATAGCTAGCAGCAGTTTTTCCATTAAGGATCTGGTCTTCTTAGAAAACAGGCAGTGTTGGAGTTACTTGGATCCAGAACTGCAGGTGTTTGTGAAAGAGACTGAACTCTTGAAGAGCGTTCCTTGGGCTGCCTGACTTCTGTTTCTGCGCTTTTTCTGTCGAGCAGAATACTCAGCGTTACCTCCCGCTTGCAGTACATTGGACATTCGTGTTTATGCCACTGCATTTTTGAGGAGTGGAACATGCTAACAGATTAAATTCTTTATGATATCTTTTAAATTATCAACACCATTTCAAGGGAGTTTGGAAAAATACAGGTAATGTCAAAAATCTCATGACTGGTATGAATCCCTCAAAGGAGAGAAAGCCATGGACATTAGTATATTCAAACATTATATGGTTGGAGAGGACCAGTTTCTAAATTTTGTGTAATTTCAAATTTGGCTGCAAATGAGGTAATTTGTATTCTTGCAAATAATTTCTACATAATCTGATGTCTGTTGTGAAGAAGTGACAAGGATTTAACACAGAATTTTGTCTTCTTGACAAGCTTCAGTCATCACAGGATAGAACAAGTTCACAACATCTATTACTTAATCAAGGTTAGGGAACTTATTCCAAGAGTAATTGAAGAAAAGGGGCTTGTGTTCTAGACCCAAAAGACATAATTTTTTTAGATTTTCTTTTCCAGATTATGGTAGATATAGCTGTCATGGACATAACTGAGAAGAACTGACACAAGTCATATGAAATTGTAGTTAGTGATGAAACATAGGTGATATCAGCATTTAAAAAATCAAACAAGGCAGGGAAGATAGTTTAATCTTTTATTTTCCCTCTTCCCCCAAGATTGGAAAGTTCCATCTATGCCATTTGTTTGTGATTTTTTTTGGTCTGATAATCCATGCAGTGAAAAAAATTTTCTGGTTTGATGGGTTTTGTTTTCACTGCATAGCTCACAAAAAAATCTCTTTTATTCATGTGTCCTTCCACAGGGTTGTGGTGTCATGGTACTTGCAGGAAAACAGAGCTCTAAAGGACATGATCGATGGTAGTAACTCTGCTTTTGCACACACTAGTTGACAACGCAAGTAATTATGCTTTAACTTGTGATAGACCCAGAATGATGTTCACATCTGTTCAGTTGAGTAGTGAGGCTGAGAGAGAACCAAGAGACTTCAGAAAATCAGGCTATTCTAAACCTTGGTGGGAAAACAGTGTAGTTCCATTTGTGTGAACTCCCGTGTCTTGTTTCACCAATTTAAGTTTTTAGCACTCTGCCATCAATCAGCAATATTTTTTGATGAGTTATCTTTGAGAAAAGGAGTCTTTAACTGGTATTTGTGAGACTTTTGAATAGAAAGCCTCAGGTTATTTTGAGGAATGTGGTGACAATTTAACAAAAGTAATATTAACTATATATATTATTTAATAACATTCTCAGTTGCATGTGTCATTTTCTTGTGATTTGTATGAAGAATACAAGCAGTATCTTTAAAATAGTTTTTAAAAAGTACTTTAAAATTCTTGTGTGTGCATCAAATATGAAAATGCCCTAGATTAATAAACATTTGAGATTATTTTTTATTATTATTTATTTTATTTCTGTTGGGTAGTGTTATATCAAATGTTTAAGTTCAGTACATAATGAAATAAAATAAAAAGCTCTTATGCCCCGTCTTTGTAATATGTGACAGAGAAATGGCTGTTGACTTCTACTTTTAAAGAAAATAAGATGTGTATGTAAACAATTTAAAATAAAGCATGTAATTTGCTTCCAATTATATATTATATAAAGCATTAGTAATGGAAGCAAATTAGGCATGATTTCTATTTATACATTATCAATTGGGAAAATTGGCCCTTTACCAAACCTAGCCCTCACTCCGCAAACATTTGTTTATTTCCTTACCTTTAGGCATCTAATAAATCCTTCTGAAGTCAGGGGGACAAGTTCTGTGATTACAGTTTACCAGCCGTAACTGTCTACAGGTTTGGAGGTCAAACAGAGACTTAAACTTGCCCTGGAAAGCATACAGAGAAAATGCAATAGGGTGCCAAGGCGACACTGGCATTGCAGAGCACTGTGCAATACTTCCTTGCCAAATATATTGGGAATTTGTCAGACTTGGCTTTTGGTTGTGAAGGCTGAATAGTTGTTCAGTACCCTTCCCTAGGTAAGCAGGCAGGTGTTTATATCTTCATTTTACAAATGCAGGAGGTGGTTTGCTGAAGGCTGCAGACTCAGGAACCTGTTACTGGAGCAAAGGTTAGAACAGAGCAGCTCTTGGTTCCTGATTCTGCATTCAGTTCACAGCAAAATGCCATTCTTCGAGAAAATTTGTGGAAATATGTACATAAATTATAATTATAAACATGTAGCTTATTGAGTCCTGTATGTATGCACTTGTAGACAATGAGTATTAGAGGAATAATAACTAATCCACTCGGATGGTGTGCAAGACTCCTTACAGTGCTTTAGAAATACTAACCCATTCTGTAAAGGATAGTATAGCTCTTGCTACATAGAACTGCATCCCCAACAGAATTAGGTATGCAGTACCTGATTTTCCCGGGGATCTTTCATGTAGTGTTTGTATTATTTGTTGTCAGTTGTTTCATTGGAATGAGTTTATCAGGCAGATAATGGACAGACACTGTATCCTGCTTTTCAATTTATAAATGAACAAATGATGTTTCTATTTGTTAAAAGTGGAATATGGATGGAAGATTAATTCTAAATTTCTATTTTTGTGGGTCAGCATTGCCTATATAGATAATAGCACAATATTATTATAATTATTTGCATGGTATGAAATGCTGTTGGCTTTGGGTTTTTTTAAAATACAAACACTTGCCAGACAAGGCAGTGATGTCATCTGCTGCCTTTGCCACTTGGGTCTGATAGTGCAGGATAAGAAGTGAAGGGGCTCTCTGATGCAGAGGCCACTAAGGCTGTAAACAGGTTTCAGTGGATGATGTATCAGGCCCAAAGGGTAAAGGGTGTCACTGAATAGCAGTGGCAGTTGATATACAGAAAAGGCTGGAAGGAGCTTTTGGTAGTGAGCCAGCTTTTTAGGTATTCCATCACAAAATATTCTAAACACATTTCCAGAATGTTACCTTTACACATGAGGATTTTTCTTTATTGAAAACATTTTATGGCTATCCAATTACCTTATAGGAGAAAAGAACTTAAAAAAACCAAGATGTCTTCAACCCCATCTTTTATAATCAAATCTGCTTCAGTCTAGCTGAAAATTGTATCTGCAAATTGTTCTATATATCAGCCTATCTTGATTTTTTTCTCAGCTGTCTGTAGGGGTAAGTGTAGCAATAGTCATAAGGTATATGCTGAAAAGTTTGTGAAATCTTTATAGAAATTATTAAGTACAGCATTGAATTTTAAGGACTTGAGGTAAGAAGTACCTTTGCTAGTCCATTCTTTTATTGTTAGCCAAATTTTCTTGTAGGAAAACAATGCTTTAAAAATGAACCCCCAGAATAGGCAGCTGTAATTTCATAACTAACGAAGTATGTATTTAGTATTTGTGCCATTATATATTCAGTAAATAATACTGAATATCAGGGGTACTAATTTAAAAAAAATCCCAAGAAAGAAATGTGGAAAGATATTCTGTAAATGAAAAGGATACTTTACTGTGGGAGAAATGCCTTTTGTAAAGAGAATGAAGAACAAAATAATGCAAGGTAATCTAAAAGTCTTCCTCTCAACCTTTGTCTCTTTCATTCTTTGCCCAAAACTCGTGGTCTGTGCATTCTGAAATCTTTCTCTTCTTCAAGCTCTCACAAGCTGATGGTAAAAATCTACAATAGCTCCTTTCTTATCCTTCATATACATTTCAGAAATACAGGCAAAGAAATGGTCATTCCTCCAAACTGGAAGTCTCTGCCTGCCTCAACCACCTTCCAAAGCTGCCGTGCTGTCAATTTTTGCCTACTTATATGATTAGAAGCTTAATGATACAGCCGTTGCACCCTTTCTGAAAAATATTCAAAAGTTGTATCTTTAGATTGAGCTACAGCCCCTGAGTAAATGACATGTTTAGAGGACATCAGTCAGAGATAAAATTGTACTTTGGATCTTAACTATTTGTTTTCAGCTCATGCAAGAGTCACATAGATTTGGACAATAAATGACTTAAGATCTCTAGATTGAGGAGCCATTCTCTAACAAATAACTTTGTTTCCAGCATGTTTCCCTGTGTTTCAAACATTATTAGGTGTTTGGCTTCATGGAAATAAAAATTTAAAGCTACAGATATCTATCCAGAGTTTATCAAGCTATTTTCAGGCTTTCCTTATCAAAAATTCAAATTAGTTTCTTTTGATTATGTTTGAAATGCTGCAGTAGTAGGATGGAGGGCATTGAACTAGGCATTCTCTACCTGGAGCTTTGTCCTTGTTGTGGCAGAAAATTTATGCCCTTCAGTCTTTATTTAGAATCTTTGTTGTCCATTTCTATGCTGGAATCTTTAACAATTTTTTTTAATCTGAGACATGTGGCTGAGTGTTGAAACAAGGCTGACAAAATGCTATTTTGAGAGAATGGCTGAGTGCCTCCGATTTCTGTGATGTTCAGGACTATATATCTGTATTTTGGGGACCCCTGGTGGCCTAGTGGTTAAGACACTGGTCTCTCAGCGCCAAGGCCACAGGTTCAAATCCCGGGTCCCCCGGGCAGTTGGAGCTCGTCAGCCCCTAAGGCCATCCATCTAAGAGAAGGTCACTCTAAACAAACCTACGTCCTGAGGACCTCACT
>JAWWLV010000005.1:15251111-15330747 GCA_035041135.1 Platyrinchus mystaceus | reverse complement strand
AAAAAATCCATTGCGCAGGCTTGAAAGGTAAAAACACCTTTCCCAGATCTTCGTTCGCGAAGACTGGCCACTTATATCTGTATTTTAATCAACTTCCTGTAAATGAATAAGCATTGTTTGATTAATGAAAACTGCTGGTTTTAAAGTTATGGTAATATATGTATGTTAAAGATTTAGACTGTTCTGTGTAGCTATTCAAGTTTGTTATTAATATGAGCAGCACTGCGCTGAGTTCGGACTGTTTGCTGTGTTGTACAACCCTCAGCTCAAGGAAATGTACTTTTATTCAGTGATGGTACAAGGATACTCCAAAGTTAAATGAGCATGATTCAACTTTAAACATCATGCTGTATTTTCAATTAACCATTAAGTTGTCATTTACATAAACCCAAATGTTTTGATAGAAAAAGCAATTGCTGTAGACAGAAAAAAATTCAGACTTCATACAGATCAGTTCAGTAAGCAAGAGTTCTTGATGTGTTATGAGGCAGTGGCTTCCCAACTCTTGGGACAAATTGCAGTTTGACTGACTGCCAGTAAGTGGGGTCATACTCGTATCTTTTTTATTTATTTTTAATTTGTGGGTGAAGACTGTGCTCATTAAAGTGAGGAACTCCACACTAGTTTTAGCCAAGTGTTACTATATTCTATATAATGAATTGTGTACACTTGTATCCTTTTCAGTCAGTCATCTAATTTCCCTTGGAATTGCATGAAATACTTTTATTATTTAATTATATTTCCAATCTGTACTATTTATATTTCTGGTACAAAGCTGAATTTGATTAAAAGTATATAGTAGATGCTTTGTCCTTTTTATGTGGAAGTGAATTTGTTGCCCTTTTTCGTTTGTTTGTTTGTTTGGCTTTGTTTTGACAGGTAAGAGAAATAATTGACCAAGCAAATGGATTAAAGTTATTCTCTGTATTTTGGGATTTATAATGAATCCAGTGAATTTAAAGTACTGTAGACCATTACACCTTCATGTTGTTTTCTGGTCTTACCACAGAGTAAAAAATGTTTTCATTATCTATTTTTAGCAAAATCAGTAAGTTTTTTCTTTGTTTCTTATTTGATAATAGTGTCAAGGCCCTTGCTTTTCTCCTTCAAATTTTGGTGGATTAATTATTGACTTTATTAGAGAAGTCCTAAGAAGATCTGTTCTGGTGGCAGATAGATACCAGTGGTTTAATGCCTTGGCCACAAGGCTGAGCAGTATCAGATTGCTGAGGCCTGTGACAGTTAAAATATCCAGATTGTGTCTGTAAATGTTTTCACTTTTGAAAATGTAAACTTTTAGCATTAATGCTGCCATTACCAGAATGTTGCTGGCGTTGCTCCTGTGTTAGAAGATAATTACTGGACTCATTCCTGACATGTAACATTTCTTTTTTTCAGGGAGGTGGGTGGACTAACACACAGAGCTCACTGCTGAACTACTGAACTCGGGTAAGTTCTGTTGCCTTTGTTGGTACTGTGTGGCTTTCAAAATATGGAAAGAGTTGATGGAGAAATCATCTGTGTAGTTCACATTACTAGAGGAATTTGTTTATTATACTTTGCACTAAGGTTGTTCCTATTTTTGTGTGCCTGGTAAACAGTTTGATTTTTGATTGCCTTCAAGTCTTTTCAGATGACCGTCATGGAACTTTTTATTTTGATTTCTACCAAGGTGGTTTTTAAGTTATTTCGTGCTTTGTCACTCTGTGAAAGCATACAAAATTCACCTTAGCTTAGAGGACTATCACAGGTGCTCTGAACCATCTAACACTTCATAATAAATGCATTTCCCAGATAGAGACTAAAAAATCTGTTGAGAATCTTGGTTACTTGTACCTAGATGGAGAGCTAATGCTTTAGATCTGACCTATAACAAATAGAAAGAAAAAGAATTGCAGTGCTTCTTCACCTAGTCATACATATATTTCCCACCTTTCTGTCCCAGCGTTATGACTGCTTCCTTCATCCTTTCTGGATCTTCCTCTGTAATACAGATGATTCTACGTGGTGCCCCAAAAGCATTATTTTCCCCTTAGTGAAATGCCGCACTTTCTTCTACACAGTGCAGGAGAGTGTGTTTGGAGTTTTGGTGGACTGCCAGCTCCATTTGCTGTGTGGAGGGGGAGGAAATGCACAGAAGTACAATCCTTTTCAAGGCTTTCACTCCCGACGGAATGTATTAACAAGTCCGAAAGCAGCTGTGCTTGCTCCATCTGTACAAATGGTACATCTGAAAGTGTAACCATCCCTCTCCATGCCATGAGTTTTAGTCTCACTACATAATTACAGTTCCTTCTCTAGACTATGGCAAAAATGAAACTTAAAGAGCAAATCAGAAACTTGTAGAAAGCTAGGAAATAAGAGAAAATCAAATGACTGTGATCTGGACTTTCCTTACTCCTTATTTCTAACAACATGCATAAAATTGCTGAGAATAAAGTAGAAAACTTGAACTCCCATAAAAGACATTTTTCACTAAATATATGGTTGAGTTAATGTGAAATACCTGTTTAAATATGCTCTTTCTGTAGTTTCTTTGTCATACATCTTGATGTCAGCAACATCTACAATGGAATTGCAATGAGGATCAGTGCAGATTATCACCAGTTAATAAGGAGTCAAATGTGTGTTTTAGGTAGCTCAATCTCTTCAGTTTATTTCTATGGATAATCTACTCATATGTTTTCAATAGAAACTTACAATAAACACCAAAGTTATGTGCAACATAATATATGAATGACTGTATTACTGGCATAGCATTTGCTTGTCCAAGGTCAAATCCTACAGCTTTGTCTCCTCTTCTGATCTAAGCTACAAATATTCCTTGTTTATTTAGCAGTGCTCTGAAGAATGATTTGAGCGATCATTCTGACATAGATCTCACAAGAGGAGTACTCTTAACTTTATGTGCATCTCTAAAATCAAGAAGAATGATATGAAATTATTCAGTTCAGGGGATCATTCCTTAAACATGGAGTCTCAGAGTGAATGGAGATCATGAGGGAATCTTTCCTCTTAACAGTGTCATTTTATGTCATACTATAAAAAACCCCCAAAATTTCAACAATTTCAACTGGAAGTTTTTGGATGCACTGCTGACTCATTAACTGTGAACTGTAGTTTTTGGAATGATCTCAAAGATGTCCAGAAATTACAACAGAAGAAAAGGAAACCATATTACCCAGCCACAGAGGCAATTTTGAAAATATAAGTCTAGTTATAATTGGATCTTATTAGCAATACAAAATTTCTACCTTACCTTTGCTATCACAAGAAATACTTTTTCTGAGCGTACTGTTTCTGAAGATGACATTTATCCCTGATTGCCTTTGAGATGGTGGCACTTTCCATTTTATGGAAATACTAGAGGACTTTGAACACTGAGCTTCAGAAAGGCTCTAGAGATGAACAAACAGATAGGACACCAAGGCATACAAGGATGCAAACTGGATAAATGAAGCAAATTATGTAGAGTTTGAATAGGAGAAAGATGTCATGCCTTGGTCCCTGCAAGTGTTCCCCATAAGGCTACTGGCTTTGTTTAGTTCTGAACAATAGCTCAGCATTTGCTATCAGTCCAGCAGCCATGGTGGAGCTAGGCCCAGCAGTTTAACATTTAGTTAGTGCCAGCTTTGTTTTTTATGTGAGCCCTTGAAGTGCTCTCACACTAAGTGCAAACACTTCAGGTGAATATTGTGGAGACAAACAACCTGCTGGTTTCAAGGAAGTGCTTTTAGGATGGTTTTTTTTGTGGTAATTTGTGGGCCCAAACTACGTGATAATAAGAGTTTTTAGATCAGTGTAACTTTCCCCTGGTACCCAAAAAGATTTGCCCTCCCACCTGTGTTTAAAGGCACTTGCAAAAATTGGCTGGAGGCTTCTGTAGAAATGTCACAGACATAGCAAAGCTTTTTGTATTTGTAGTGGTAGCAGGAGCAGAAATACAGTATCCTGTATTTCTTAGTAGTAGGGTTCTTAATTATTTTCAGTAATATAAGAATTACTTGTAAAATCAGTAATCATTGCATCTTCGGTGGTATGTATTTGTAGTTGCTGTTATCCTGCGTGTGAACAAAGGATGTATTTGGTTTTAGAGTAGCACAATGTGGTTATAGCTGCCTAACTCCACACTGCCTGCGTGTGTGTAGTGCCTCCGGCTCCCTCAAGAGTGGTAGGGGTTACAAATGCATGTGTTCTTCAGGAACATGTCAGGACACCATAACACAGCATCTTACTGAGGTAATGGCCGCTTGGCTACGTTCAGTGTACCTGAAATAGGAAAGGAGAGGAACGATCAGATTCTGTGTTGTGTTGTTTGCAAGTCTTTATCTTTGCCAGGACATAGAAGTTATCAGAGCTCCGTGGACTTTTTGTGGGCACTGAGTCTGAACATGCAATAATTCTGTGTGAAACCAGAAGCAGCATTGCACAAGCATTGACAATATGGAGCGAAATACACTTAGATTAAAAAATAAACAAGATCAGGAGTTTTTCTTGCATACAGTAGGCCTAGCCATTTCAGAGATGAAAACAAGCAGATTTCTGAGGTTCTGAATGCAAATCATGATGGAACCACTTGAATTTAGAAAATGAATAAATAAAATAGCCCCCATTAAAGCCCTGCTTGAAGGACTGAACATGCCAGTAGCAAGTTCTGCTTTGGACTTCAAGAGATAAAGTACATTTAGCGTGTATCGGGGAGTGTAATTTATTCAGTGTCATTGCCATATCACAACCTTCTGTTTGATTTTCTTATAAACTAATAATTTCCTGAATGAACTAATACTGCCACAGCCACTAGTACCTCTGCCTTGTAGAAGTTTTTTATTGTTGTGTATGCAACTAAATTGAAATATCTTTCACTTGAAATATTGACTTTAATATCTCATTTGAAAAATTCATGAAGCCTTTGATGTTAAATCCATACTCAATTTAGCCAAATGCCATTAGAATATGCAATATGCCTGAATACAGAGAGCATTATTGTCTGTGTTTCTGCAGAAGAATTACATTTTATGACTGTAACGTCAGGATCTTTTTTGGATTTGTTCATGAAGAAAAGAAAGGGAAAGGCAGAACATTAGAAGGAAAATGAAAAGTGGTATTGATTAGGCTCTCATTTACCCTCTCTTTACTTGAATCCCTAAATGCATGGAAATAAGGGTTGTGCCACAGCAAGTAACAATGCTTTGTAATGAATGGAACAATCTTTAGAAAATTAGTGTAAACACGTATGATAGTGCACAGATGTTGCTCCTAGTAACTACTGTACATTTATTTTACATCTCCATTTACATACATCTCTTTATTTCCTAATAGTACCATAATAGAAGCATGACAATAGTTAATGATTTCATAAAACATGGAATGTAAAGCTGACAGAGAGGTAGAACATTAATTGAAACCTATAGCTATAGTACATTAGAATTACATCTTCTAAATGACTCCTGATAAAAATATCCCTCTTTCACAGAGAAAGACAAAGACAGGTAAAAAACTAGGCTTTCAGCAAATTAATTTTTTTTTCAGTAAAACAGGGACTGGCAAATGTTGCAAAATCTCCTGAGTGCTAATAGAATGGTATTTGCCTTTAGTAATTTATGGGCACTTTTCCCCCAGCTATCGATCACATTTGAAAAAAGTAAACTGCATTAACATTTTAGGCAATAATGGCTCCAGAAACTGTTTGATTTTTATCACTACCAAAACTGATGTCATGATACTTGGTTCTTCAGCAGATGTGGGAGAACTGAGTTTATCCAGTCTGTGGTGTGTTTATGCAAGTGCCCCGGTTCAACTGAACAAACTGGATGTTAACCAATGTTTTGAGCTTGTTTTGTTATCTTAAAACATAAAAAGTAAGTTGATGGCGCAAGTCAGGAGACTGCTGTGTTTTAGTGTAATGTGGTGCCCAGAGGACCTTGAGGTCTATGAGAATTAAAATCACCATGATAAAGGGAGTGAGGGAGAGCTGCTCTCTGCCACCATCTCCTGGCCAGTCTCTGGGACACAAACCGCCTCTGCTTCATCTCCTGCCTGCTTTGCCAAGTCTATTGCCTCAACCAAGAGGACAGACACAGCCATTTTAAGCAAACTCATACTGGAAAAATAACTTTTTTTTTTAAAATTTCCGAAGGGCAACTGGACCTTAACAACCTCATGTAGATGTATATTGAAGTGGACAGTGCAAAATGCCAGACTAAGGGAGCTGAATAAATCCAGAGCATTAGTGCCTAGGATTTTATGCTTGGAATTAGGGGAAAGTGTTGTTTTGGTCAGTGCTGATGACTCATGTTGTCAGATAGTCCTGAGTGTTCTAGAAATGTATGTTACACTGAATGGTGACTGGACTTAAATTCCTGCAGAAAATTTATATAGTATGAGAGGAAACAGCTAAGTTTCAATAGTTAACACTTTTTTAATCTCAGTGTTAGTGTTAACAGCTGAACTTAGTGCTTTGTTATTGGGAAGCAGTGTTGTAAACTAGATTGAAATTGAGAGTGAAATTAGATTTGAAGTTTCACACTTTAAGTTAGATTTCTGGTTTAACCATAGGCCTTTACCATTTGCAAAAATCTGTGATCTACAAAAGTGAGGTTAATGAAAGTTATTCTTCTTACATTAGTGTTATTGCAGATGGCAACATAGCACAATAGATTGATACTTGATTTCTCTATAATTATTTGTGACAACAACAAACACATGGAATTAATGTACAAACTGAAACTGCTGTTCTTCTGATTCCTTTCGTTGCTCATGTTATTTCATACTTTTATCTCTTTAGACAATGAAACTATACTGCTGTTTGGTCATATGTTAGATGAATTATTACAAGTTAAAATAGATGTTAAAGCGAGTGTCCTACAAATTAATTAACAGTTGATTAGTGCAGTTTATATTTTTTCATAAGAAGAAGAAGAATCATGTATATTCTGAGTACAAATGAAAATTAAGTATTTCCACATACTGGAAGAAATTTGTGAGTTGAAGATCATGTAAACAATACAATCTGTATTATGTAGAACCAGATTAACATGCTTGTTTGTGTTTTAAACAAATATGCAAACATTTCTTGTGGATCTCATACCCTCATGCTTTCTCTTCAACTGAAAAAAAAAAGGACATTAGAACCTCGGTGTCTCAAAAGATTATTTTTTACATGCCAAAAAAACTATGAAATAGTCTGAAGTATATATTAGGATGTAGCATATAGTTTATAAGTACCACTGAATCTGATACAAGTGAATAAAAACTTATTAGAGAAATCCATTTGCCATGCCTGAAGACTTTACAGTGAACAGTTTTACAGGTCTCGTTTTTCAGATCAGAATTTTATTTCAGAAGCTTTGCAATATGCTGACTAATGAAGAATTGTGGGAAAGAACACAAAAGTTGTATCAAAAAGAAAGAAACTTTCAACTGCAATTTAGAAATATCGCACAAATCAGCATGTGGCTGTACACCTGTGCAAACCAAACATGAAAACAAATTGTATCCTTTATTTGGATCACTTGCTCAATGGTGTTGAATTTCTGACTTTTAGTTTCAACCAGGTAAGATGAGGTGGCCTGTTCAGCCCATGTTATTAAAGAAATTGGTTCACCTATTTGATTTCATGTCATTGTAGTTCCAGCCATTCATTTATTCAATAAACAGTTTGGTATGTTCTGAGAAGTAATGAATATTGATTAAAAAATCGATCACTTATTAAGAAACAGTCTAAGGGAAATTGTTTATCCAATCAATTTTAATTTTTGATTTGTTATTTATATTTTCCAATTTAATCCACCCCTCCCTTAGGCTCCAAAACTACCAAGCAAATCTGGAGGAAGGGCAGAGATACACTGGCAGCAACTGTGCAAAGAACACAAAACGTAATGCATTCATTTCAGATTAGACTGGTGGAAATAGGCTATAATAAAGGAGACTGTGACTGAGAACTGTGGATACATTACCTCATGCACCTTTGGCTATTGAACTGAAACTTTTACTTTTAATAAGATTTATTAGGCTTTCCCACCTATTACATTGGTCAACTCTGACACTGTCAAAACACAATAGTTGTATAAATATTACGCTACTTGTCGGCCTCTTCCCTTATCTGGCTCAAAACCCAGTTTGTACCCTCCGGTGATGGGTGTGCCTGTCATCTGCACTACAAGCGTTTGATTGTTTGAGTCATTACCCATTAACAGTGCAGACTCTCACAGGAGGATAGCTTACACAGGGAGGAGATGCAGTCCTAACATGCGTTTCAGCCTCTGTGAAACCCGAGGCCCTGAGATATGATTAGTGGTGTTAAGTAATCAAGGAAGAGCCTTATTCCTACTGGTTGTTTTGTTAATCTGTCAAGTATGGAAAAATAAGGGAAGAAATATTTTTTTTTTCCTCCAGTAAACAAACATACTAGGTGGGAGTTGAGAGTTCAAATTGTACATAAAAGCAAAACTGCTGTTACCTGGCTTGTGTAGGCTGTCTACCTTTCAAAATTCTGTGGGAAACTTTAACTAGTCACCTTTACAATCAGCCTTAAGGGGAAATTTTGAAGTTGGCTTTATCCATTATATTTCATGGCATTCTGCTTGTTGATGACCTTCTCACTTTCCTTTTAATTTGTATCTTCTTTCATCAGTTTTTAAGGCTGATGAGATATGCCTTGCCTTTCATTTCCTTTCCCTTCATTCACAAAAAAACTGTAAGCTCCTCTGTGATTGAAGTAGAAAAAACCCACATGTTATAAAATGTCATTTTTATGCTTAAAATATACAGATTATAGTGTAAGAAACTAATGACAGGATGAGGCTAAGTACAGTGTTTACATAAATGTTTAGAAATACTCAATGATAGCAATACTTTGGGGGATATACACAAGATGACACCCTAAGGTGTCTTGTGGATCTGGTTCTACTCTTGATGATATAGCAGCAGATACCATTAAAAAGTTTTTGGCTGACACCAGTCTAGAACAGTTTGCAAGCACTTGGGAGATTAAGGTTAGAATTCAAAAGATCTTGATAAGTACTGGGGGAGAAGAAAAGGTGTAATTTCAGGATGCATGATCAGGACCTTCAGATATAAAATTGGGGAGAAAATTACTCCTTGAAATCAGTGAGACCTGAGATTCAATACTCTGCCTGAGTTTTAGTCAAGATAAATGTGGACTAATCAAAGACTTATGAAACAGAACAAACAAGCCCCCTTGAAACCCCTGGATTTACCAGGCTGAGAAAAGACTGAGGGGTGAATACTTTAAGCTCTAAATGATTGCTATAAATAGGATAGTGACCAGTTCATTAAGTGCAGGGCAAGATACACTTCTTTAGTGTGTAGCAAATGAGATTTGTATTATTTATAAAGAAAGAAGCAATCTCGTTCTGTAGTGCTAATTGAGGGATGGGAGCAGCTATTTTAGGAGGCTGTGTAATTGTCAAAATTTTTAAGAAACAGGTTATACAGAAATTACAGATTGTGCCTTATTTATAATAGACCCTGCTTCAAAGTGCAGAGCTGCACTGGTTGGTCTACTGAGCATCTTTTTCTCCCATCCCTGATAGCATTCCTTGATTAGCTTAACTGTTGATTACTTCTCCCAGATTAAGTCTCTGAATAAGACATGGTTAAATAACCTGGAGACTACAAGTTACTACTACCCATCGCTTTTCTTTTCATTCACTTCATTGCATTCCTATGTTTGGGAGCAGATGTACATTACATCAATGAAGAGATATAAGTATCCGATAAGGAAAGATAAGATATAAGGACAGTTTGGTACAGAGTAAGTTAGACTTGGGTGTTTCTATGTGTTTATGCATAAGACTAAGAGTGTGAAAAGTGGGATGCCAACACCCAGCCATTATTCTGTGAAACTTTTGTGTCCTGTAGATGTGATCACTATAGAAAAAGGTAATCAATATTGGTTCTACCTAAATTTTCATCTGATATAATCTCTGGATAATCAGCAAATATTCAGTAAGACAATACTGAATTGCTTCACTCATCTGAAAACTGAACAGTATTCAGTGTAATACATTGACAGAGACCACGAGAATGTTGCACAATGCCTCACCTTTCCAAAGAACAGATATTTCTACAGGTAACCATGAAAACAGATCTAGAGATGAAAGTGCTCTAACCTTTTTTCCAAATGTGCAAAAGATTTTGATTAACTAAGGGTAGCAGTAAGCTTTAATTAAAGGTAAAGCCTAAACACTGTATATATTTGCCAGTACAAGGCTAGTTAAATTTAATTGCATTACATTGCCACAAAACAAACGTTAACAGTCTGGAGAACTGTGTCCACTGTGTTTATGTTAAAGGAGGCCATGAGTTTGAACTGAAAGTCTTGTAAAAAAGGAGTGATGATTAATTTTCTAGAACAACTGTCCTTTCAAAAAACTTACATATGCATTTATACTTTTATCTCATGACTCTCCCAATCCGGGATTTTTCCCACAAGGACTTCCAGGTGTAATGCAGAGTAGTCCTGTTGGAGCCACTCCTGAGTGTAAGCAGTGCCCTGTTCTGTTTGCAGCATCAGGTTAAAGTGCAGTGTAGTTAACTGATGCTGAGATGATTTTGTGTAATTTTAAGAAGTTATTTGTGTTAACAACATCTTCATGAAAATGTGCTGCTAAAAAAGTACATTTCTTATTAATGAACAGCCTTGATTCATTAGGGTGTCAGTCTCTATGCACTAAAGGAATCTAGACCCCTTAATGTGTGATACGACTAGTGAATTGTTCTGTTTTATCATATTTGCTGCATTATTCTGATCTTCTCAGTATGAATGGAATTGCATCCCCTTTTGTTTGCCAGCAAAGACAAACATCAAGCTGTCCAAAAGATAGAGTGCCATTTTGTTCCTCTTTTGAAATCCTTGATGGGATGGGCAAAATATCAGCAAACACTCAAGAAAATACCTTCTGACCCTCCAATTATTCTTGCTGACATTTTTATAGTAATTTCCTTTTCAATAAATATTGAGTCTTTTGTGTCAGAAGAAAACCAAAACCAAACAAAACCCAAAAAAACAACCTCAAACTTTACTTAATTTGCCATTTGGTCAGAACCTTAAT
This sequence comes from Platyrinchus mystaceus, assembly GCA_035041135.1. NCBI lineage: Eukaryota > Metazoa > Chordata > Aves > Passeriformes > Tyrannidae > Platyrinchus > Platyrinchus mystaceus. The sequence continues at coordinate 15,319,672 of JAWWLV010000005.1, read as the reverse complement.
TTTACCATAGTCCTAATTTGAATTAAATTAGTGCTCAGAATATTATGTTTTTCCCAGTAGAATCCTTGAAATTCAAACAAAGCATGCTACACTAGAATCATTAAGTTAAAATTGCTATTTATGATTGTTTTAAACCAAATGGTTTGAACTAGCTTTATTCCCAGGCTCACATTAAATATCATGCACACTGCTGCTGTGTAATTGTGGCTACACGTTTTAGAATGTTCCTTATGTGTACAGAATGGAGAAAAATCATATTACCATGTTATTCAACATGAAAAACTATTAAAGCCTGCAATTCAAATATGCCTTTTTGAGACTATTGAATTAACAGTGTTAGATTAAAATATAAATGCACTTGTTAAGTAATATTTTATTTTCAAAACCCATTTTCTCTTTATATTATTTACACAGTTGGTGTGTTTGACCAAGAGAATTGATATATTGTCCTCAATAGGGTAAATATCCACCGTGATTGCTCCTTTAATTGCCAGAGCAATCTTTCTCCTTTCAAAGAAAGCACTATTTAAGAAAATAAGTCCATTGCTGTTTCTCCAAGCACAGTGCTCTATCTGGAAGATGAGCCTGTCCTTTCTCTTTCCATGTAAAATCATAGACCTTATAGTCTGTGCATACAGGAACTTTCTGCAAGCCCAGTGTGTCAAACCACCCTCTCCCTATGTGCCCGTGCCAGTCAGACAGGAGGCTGCCAGGCTTAGTGCCACCTGCTAACACTGAGCTGTGCACGATGGATTCTCCTGAGTTCATGGCTGAGTATCTCGATAACAAGAGAAAAATAATGCATGGTGTTAAAAACATCAGAGATCCACTGATATGGGTGGAAAGTATAGTGTTTATTCACATTCCCAGGCACAAAACCGCGTGTGTTCACTACACGGTTTGGGTGCTTTATAAGCGCAAGTCCCAACGAATTGGTTCTTGACAGTTATGAATGGTAGAGTAGCTGCATTAAAGCAATGAGGGAGCTAACAGCAGGTTTGAAACTGGGTTTGAATAAATCATCAACCAAACATAGAACGGCATTGTAACAGTAGGCCAAAACCTCTCCAGCCATGTGATTGCTAGTTGCCAGGAGACCATGAATCTTGGGCATTCTGAAAATATTGAAATAATTTTAGCTGTCTCAAATTTATAGAATCTCTGGAAAAATCTAATACATTTAAATTTATTAAAATATAACTACTTTGTCAGGGGGCATGCAAAGCTTTTAGACAAAATATGGCTTTTTAACTAAAACGGTTTCTTTTGCACATTGATCTGCTTTCTTCTGTATGATTCATAATGTATTTAAAAAGAATATTTGCAAAATGAGATGTGGTATTTAAAATCTTGACTGCAGTAACTCAGCGTCTCTAATGAACACATGCAAAATTATTGTTGGCCTCTTAGGTGTCCATTCTGCCATCCCTTTTGCTTACAGGGGTTAACTTTAAAGTCATCCAGTGGAGGTCAAATGTGCTGCTTTAGTGTTTAAATTTAATTGCATTAACAAGCATTTAAAAGCTAAGACCTAATACTGTGTTTGCAATTACCTTTCCTGCAAAAAATTATGTTACTGCTAGAAGCATTGCATCAAATCCAGCCTTTTTTTGTCCCCTTTTTCAGAAGGAATTTTGCCAGATGTGTATCTGTGTTATCCACATATGCAGTGTATAAATGATAGGTCTGATTTACAGTGGGATTTTTAGGCTGTCTTCTAGTTTTGTGGATTGAATGTTAAACATGGTTGAACTGAATTACATAGACAGATATTTAGTTGTCTGATGTGTAGCCTCAGAGAGGAGAGAGTCAGAATGACTCCTTTTAAGCTGCTTGTCTGGCTCACAAGCCATCTCCTGGAAAAGCAGCAACTGGTGCTCACCACCTGCACTTGCTGCATGACTTGGGATGAGTATAGGAGACCTCACAACAGCTGAAAGGTGGAGCTTTTTTAGTTTTGTAGTTCTTCAAGAGACTATCTTTTGTATGACTTGGGGCAGTTGCCTAATTTTCGTGGTATTAGGGAAGACCTCCTTTCTTAGAAGAGTCACGAGAAAGAATTATTTGCTGATTGTAAGGCCACTGTATTTTGTGATTATAAGGACACAAAAAGTTTTTGACTTACAGTAAAAGAAATAACAGGAGAAAAATCTGATGATTTGTGAAGTGTAAAATCATGGTGTATTGAAATTCTGCCTTAAGTAGATAAAATGAATACAGTAATGATATTCCTTTTGTGAACTGAAATAATACAGACATAAGAATTTCTTTCAACACAATATGTTTTTGCAAGAATTCAGTCAATGCAGGGTTTTTTTTTTTGAAGAATTCTCTTTTTGTAAGACAGTAACATCATAAAAATAGGCACTACGCAAAGCTTGGGAGAGAAATGGAGTGAGTGAAACTAAGGGCATGTGAAGAACAGTCACTATCCAGCAACAGCAGCAAAACAGTTTCAATTTTCTGGATTATTAATTCAAATTCACACGCACATGCCAGTTAAAATTAAAGGCCTTTTTTTACTGCTCTAGTTTAAATTAAAGATTATATTCTGCTCCACAAGTCTGAATTAAATAGCTTATTTTGCACACCAAGTTCTCATTTTAAAGCTAATAAAGAAAAGACATAGCATGTACGTGCAAGCTTGAGACAGGAAGGGTCTAAATTACTACACCTGTTTCACTTGGGAGCTACTTTATTAGTGTTACAAAACTTGGCTTTCAATTTGGCAGTCAGAAGCACATTTAGAACAAGCATTTCTTTGTTTTGACAGAAAGGCTGTGGTAAATGAATGACGTTTGAGCGAGGTGTGAAATGTGAAGGTACAAAATTAACTGGTAAGATAATTACTGTTCTAATTCTGCATAAACAAGCGTTTTGAAAATCATTAATAGTTCAGGGAAATAATGTTAGTGATTAAATAAGGTGGTTTGCATCACTGAGCACAACTAAGCTGCTTTAATTACATTTGAAAGCAAGGGAAAGCAGCTAATTAAAATTAGCACAGGGTTCCTGAATGACCAGCATTGCATTGTTGCCCTAACCTGTTTAATTGCTTGTTTATTAATAATATGTCTTTATTTTCCCCTCTTCTGCATTTAGCAAAATTATTAAAGAAACTAAAATGTGTAAAGAGAATCTATGTATACTTATCAGAATATGCAATGCAGATATAACCCAGGGAATTACTTGCAAGGCAAACCAACATCATTCAAAAGTCATAACTTTTCTTCATATTAATAATGTTTTCTTCCTGAGTCACATTCCTATGTCAATCACGTCCATGGACAAGAAAAACGGTCTTTGGCACGACTGCAGAGTTGCAGCATTTTGTAGCTGCTTTATTTTTAAGATCGCTTGAATCATTAGCTAAAATATAGGTAATAAATCTAAGAGTAATCAATAATAAATTATGGAAAGCATGAACAAAAATATAATCTAAATTAAAAGAAAGCTTTATACTGTCTCAGCCTTTTTTAACACAACTTCTGCTAAATTTACCATCTGCAATAGGTAAGCTCATTCTCAGAAAAGAAAAACCCAAAATTTTCAGCATATTTGTCCTTCAGTTAAGGAACATCTGTATTAGACACGTGACTTTCTCTACCTAGTCCCTCATGAGTTGTTTTAAGTTCCACTTTATTAGCATAAACCTATAGGAAATAGTTGGGAGGGCTGTTAATCTGCACACTTGGAGCAAATATACACTATAATACAATGAAGACAACTAAAAATAGAGTAAAATGCTAATTTATTTTTCATATTTAGCCATAATCAAGTCAAGTTAAAGCAGACATGATGTTTTCCATGTTGATTTAGTATTTATAGTGTACCTCTGATGCGAAAGGCTCAGATGCATAATAATTTACATACATATACATTTTAAACAGTAAAAATTCATAAAAATGTGAAGTTCTATATGGAAAGGTAGCACATCCCTATGAAAGCAGGTTAAATCATGAGAATTATGCTTATGGAACTGATAAGCAATTAAAACAAGAAGCTAATTTTAACTTCATGAATAGCGAAGAATATTCAGCAGACAGTACATACATTATTTTATAGGGGCATATTTTTATGAACAAAGAGGAGGATTCTGCTCTGTCTTATAGGACAGTAAAGAAAGATCCAAGTCACAGATTCAATAGGAATTTTCTGCTTCAAGTCTACACAAAGTATGTGATCAGCATTTTGAACCATAGTATGCAACAGAAATAGCTGTGAAGGTTGTGGAGAGATAGTATTGGCACCGTTCAAGTGATTGTTGTATTTGAAAGTGGAGGAAGATATCCAGTATAACTTACTTAAATACTGAAGGTTCTCAAGTACTTTAAAAAAAAAAGTCTTCCTAACTTTTTGAAAGCAAACAGCTAAACAACAGAAGTGAAGTAAAAAGAAAAGAAGAAAGAATGGAAGGAAAATCCCCATAAGATTAAACAAATGACCTAATTAAGTCTTAGAAAGAATTTTTAGCAGCATTTCATTGCCATAACAACAATCTTGCATCATCAAAGGGATACATGACAACTTTTTTAGTAATCAATGTAGTATATAATTAATGGTGGCATTTCTTTGTGCTCTGGCAATAGATAAATACAATTTTCATATTCTTTTTTAATTGCAAGTTTCCTTTGCCTTCTGTTAGGTTGTGGTCATCACAATTATGATTAAAACCATTTGTTAAACTTTCTATAATCTATTTCCTCAAATTAATATCTGGAAATTTGTAAAAGCCACAAAACTCCTACTATATAAAGAAGAGACTAGCAAAACTTATCAGACATTATTCCCATAAGTGATGTCAATTATTCATATTCCTATTTAATCTATTTCTGTGCCCACTTTTATTCGTGTAGGGTTCTGGTAAAAGTGTTCTGATAGATTTAAGTTTCAATGGTTTAATATCTTAGTCCCCAAAGTATCTACTCTGCCCCTCTTTTGTAGGCCCCTAATCCAGTGTTGGGATATATCCCATCCCACCTGCCCTAGTCCATAGCCTGCAGTATTTTCTGACTCATAAGGAGTGTGGGCCTGCATTCATTTACAGGGGCATGTTGCAGCACATCTTTGGTGTGAGGAGATGATCTCACAGGGATGGCAGTAATAACATGGTAAGCTTTGCACCTACGTCTACCAGAGCCTTACTGTAGTTCACCAGCTTCCACCCAAAACATGATTTACCTGTCTAATGGGAATACATTTTCTCCTCCTTGACACATGGTGCTTTTATCTTAGTTTTCAGAATATTGGTATGACATCTAAGTAATATTGCTAATAGAAATTTTTTAAATGGGCGGTGAATCAAAATGTGGAAAATGTTTTTGTATTTCATATATCTTTTTGCTAGTTTCAGTATAATCTGAAGAAGTTCTCTGCTTTAGGGTGTTTGTGTTAATAAAGTATCTAAATGTGCCAAAATCTTTTAGTTGTTTAACTCTGAAATACCCTGGAGCTGTAGTTGTAAGTGCCCTTAACCTTCTTTATAAAAATAATCCCACTCACTCACCCAAGACACAAAGGAAACAGTGACTTGTGCTAGGGTCTTGTATATCCAGATCTAATGCTGTTATTGCTGGCCAATATTGTCTTTCTTCCTCTGCAAGCCTGGGCTTCTTGGTTTTCCTTTATCCTCAGTAAGGACATGGGAGCACACTACAGCAAAAAGAGAGCTCTTTGTAGGGGGATTTATTCCTCTGCCATGTGCTAGCACTATGAATATATTGCAATTGAATTTTATTGATATGGAGAAAGGGCCAATCCTAAAATGTGATGAGACCCTGCAGGAGGTTTCAGCAACTCAGATGTTTGCTTACAACTTAATAGAGGCAGAGAAATAAATACTTGAAGAGAGAGGATGAGATTGACTGATCTAGTGCCAGACTTGCTTTTGGCTTTTAGTGAGGTAAGCGAAGTACTTCCAGCATGTGCTGGAAGCCTCTAGGTGGTATAACACTACTGCTAGGTGCTTGTAGCCTCCTATTTCATAGTACAACCCAGATTTACAGGGGAATAGGGATTTGATTGTATTTTATGTATTTAAAATGTCAACTTAAAATCAAAATGAAAAATAAATAACTCCTGTATTTTCAAACATAAACATAAACAATTAAGGATACTGATTTGTGTGGCATCAATCTTTATTTAGCATTAATGCAGAACACGATCATCTTGTAGAACATCCCAACAGGGGAGTCACAAGAACTTCTTAGCAGAGAGCATTAGCAAGTAAACGTGATCTGATTAACTGTGGTATTTCACTGTGTTATGGCAGTAGTGTTAAAGCAATGTGTTGAGGGAGTTTAATTGTTAAAGCTGCCATTTCTCTTGCCCCTTTGCTTCATCATGGTCACTGCAATCATGACTGAAACCTTTCATTAACCTTCCTCAATTTAATTCAATGCTTTGAGCTAATAGCATTAAAACATGAGATGTACAAAATGCGTGTGCCATTTTACACAGTAAAGTGCCTCACCTGCCTGCTCTCTGTAGTTGGGGAAAAAGGTACAATACTTACTGGCTTGTTGAAAGCACGTTTTAAGGACATGATTTTGAGCACGCTGAAGAGGCAGGCTTGTGATGTAAGACAGTCATGGGTTTTTCCCTTTTTATAACATATAAGCACTGACAAACTGAGTTTCATGCTGATGAAGGGTATATAACTGGTGAAACATTGTGCCAGAAACACTAAGGCTAGATGAGAGATGAAATAAAAATTATATGGAAGTCACAACGTCACAAAGAGTTCTGATGGGGTAAACAAGTAACCGTATCATCCCAACACAAAGAAATGACACAGAACACCTCACAAAGACAGGCCCTCTGTAGCCAGTCTGTGTCCTGCACAGAAGCAGAAATTTGGAGAAAGGAGAGATTAGCAAAATCCTAAAGAGCATTGGAAGGCTAGCAGTTTTTATGGTAAATAGAGGTTGAATAAACAAACATGCTTTTTGTATCAACCAGTTTAGACTGGTTAAATGTCAGCAGAGTTAATGCCATCCCATGTGGTCTTCATTGCTCCTTATGGTAAAAACCCTTCTGGGTCATATAGCTGCTATCTGACTGCACCTGTCATGGAGCAAAGTATGAGCGTAAATAATTTACCACTGGCCAACTTTTGCTAGTATTCTTAAGACCTTTAACCCAGATTACAGGTTTGTCAAAGAAGCAGTGATGATTATGCAGCAGATTATGTAGCTGGAGGGAGGTGATTGTCCCGCTCTACTCTGTGCTGATTGGCCTCACCTTGAGTTTTGGGCACCATAATATAATGGTATAAAGCTCTTAGAGAGCATATAAAGGAGGGCAATGAAGATGGTGAAAGGCCTTGGGGAGAAGTCATATGAGAAGCAGCTGAGGTCACTTGACTTGTTCACCCTGGAGGAGACTGAGGGGAGACTTCATTGAAGTCTTCAACATCCTCTCGAGGGGAAGTGGAGGGGCAGGCACCAATCTTTTGGTGACAGGACAGGACCTGAGGGAACGGCATGAAGATGTGTCAGGGGAGGATTAAGGTTGGATATTAGGAAACAGCCAGAGGGCTGTTGGTACAGGAGAAGGCTCCCCAGGGAGGTGGTCACGGCCTCAGGCCTGACAGAGTTCAAGATGTGTTTGGACAATGCTCTCAGGCACAAGGTGTGACTCTTGGGGCTGCCCTGTGCAGAGTCAGAAGTTGGATTTTGATGATCCTTGTGGGTTTCTTCCAGCTCAGGATATTCTATGATTCTGTTTCCAAAAAACGGAAGCAAAAATCCAGGCTTTTATATTTTGTAGTCTTTAGGAGTTTTGCTGTATGTTGCAGGCTCAAAGTGCAGTAGTATATGATATATTCTGAAACAATGCAGCTCGGTGGCTAATTAATTTAAAGCATATAGGTATATGCAACATCAGGAGTGAATTGTGTGCAAATGCCTGGGTTAAAACATAATCCTTTTTAACAGCCAGCTGGCCTAAAGCTGCCTCTGTTTCTCATAGATACAGACTGGGCCATATCAACCTCTGATTTTGGAACTGTAGAAATAGCAGATAATCGTGGGCATCCAGTACTAGAAAGAACAGCATGTATTCTAGGTAGAACAAGTGAGTATGAATCACTTGTGGAAGTCTGTTCCTTAGTTTGGCAACCAAGTCAATACATAGGTCTTCCCAAGCTGAGACCTAATGACTTAAAAAAAAAATCTCATCCTCTGACTCATGATCCTAATTTGTTCCTCTTGTACCTTGAGCAAAATAAGCTGAGTGTGGAAACAAGTCATATTCTCATTTCAAGGAGGATTTGTGAAGCTGTTTGCCATATGTAGGCATAACAACTTCATGCCTTGCTTTTTTTCACAACATCATGTTGTGAGATACACATCAGACTGCATCGTCTAATAAGACAGATTTCCTGAGAATGAAATGGAGAAACTCTAATGAAACAAATATGAATGGATTTTGAAACTTTGATACTCGTAACTTCCTCTGATATGAATGTCATAGGGGGCAATGGAAGAACTCTGATTGACTTTACTGGGTCAGGATTTTATTCATAGAGAAAAGTCCTAAAACCCCCAAACATTATGGAAACTGGCACAGCTGTAACAACTGTGCCCTGTTGCTACCATAAATGTGTTTTACAGCAATTACCTGCACGAGGTAAGAAATTAGTGCAGACATCGGACAATATCAGTTGACTGTCACTGAGTCTGGAAAGCCAAATCAAAAAATGTCCAATCTAAATAAATTAAAGACAGTATGTGGATGGTGCTTAGAATGCCAGTTGAAAGAAAAGAGCCAGCCATCATGCATTGTAAATCAAACAAAATGAACGAGTTCATCTTCTAGAAGGCACAAGAATTGCCAATACAATATGCATAAATGACTGAAGAAAAGTTAGTGCTCTAATAACTAACATCAGTAGAACCACTTTGATTGGGAATCAGAGAGTGAGAGAAGTCTCATCCCAGCAGAGTAAATGGTAGGCTCGGATGAGAAAAGACACACGAAGCCCTGCCATGTTCTCACACAATGGATTGAGCACGCACTAAGCACAGAAACAGCAAGGACATGTTGACTGATTTGCTTACCAGAGCCTAGTAGGTAATTTCCATATTAATATTTGAGTTGCCTTTTTCGTGTTCTATATGTTAACTGTGTGTGTCTGAGTAGTGCTTTTAATTTGTGTAATCGTACACTTTTGGAAGTTGTGGGTCTGTCTCCTATAGCATGAAACAACTACCAGCAATTTCTCAAGAGCTGTACTGACTTATTTTAATGAACATCTTATATGTCAAATCCATTTGTGATACTCGATTTTTGTCGCCATCTGCCTACCATTAAATGTATTCAGCCTACTTGTCCATCTGAAAATCCAACGAGAAGGAAATTATTTCTTAGCATCCAACCCTATCAGCCCTTTTAGGTTTTCTACTTGTTTCTGTAACAATAGCATGAACAGCAAAGTGGTTTTTTTCCATAGCACTGTAGTGGCATGAGTTGGACATTTCTGTTCTGAAATCACCTGGCTTTGGGGTGTTCGGTAGGACCTTTAACATTGTTATTTGTGTTTAATTTTACATAGCATTGAATTGTTACCTTGCCCTAAGCTGTGGAAGTCACTGCTATCCTTTCCAGTAGCCACTTTTTAGCACCCTGTCCTTGACTTCATAATCCTCAAATACCAAGCTTGGAAATCTGCTTCTGGCAGAACAAGATCTCTTCATCTTTGGGGTCATGTTCCAGGCTTTTGTTCAGTCACAAGTTCGGTTTGGATTTATCTTTGGTATGTCTACTTGAATATTCAAAAAGTCATCAGCTAGTCTAATTTGGTTTTTTTAAAGTCATGTAAAAGACTGATTTGCTTTGACAGGTGGATCAGAAACAGAATTGGAGCTATTTTATCTGGACCTAATTAAACAACCTTCATTACTGGCAGGTATGTGTTTGTGATGACTAGAAATTAGCTTGATTGGAATTAAAACTCAAAATATAAGGCATTGAATTGACTTGTTTTTAAAAAATATACAGTTTAAAAATATATCTGTGAAGTACATTTTTAAATGTGGCAAGTGCGTGTCTAAATTTTAAATCATGCCCAATTCCACTTTGTATTTTATGTTAATGACACTTGTCACAGGTATTCATGAGGATATTGCCAACACATATAAAATGGCACCACACTAGTTCAGAACTACGAGACTTTAATAAAACATTAGGAACAGTTCTTTTTTTCTTCATGCAGGCATAGAAATTCTGCAGTATTTTGTGTGGTGTATTTGGGGTGAGTGTCAGCCATGCAAATGAGGCCAGCATGAGGCAGGTCAATACTTATGCCCTCAAAAAGGGGTTTAGTGGGTCTTAAAGTAATACATGTATGTAGGTCCTGTTTTGTCTTCACAGAGCCCAGTTACTTCTAGCTAGTAAAATAAACTCGATGTCTGCTGAATTAAGGGAACATTTCTCTCACTGCCCATTGCAACTCCAGCCTGTGCAATAGATGTCACACCTCCTCAGTGTCACTGGAATGGCATGCTAAAGTCATTAAATCCCATGATAAGTTCTGTTTGTCCTATTTGCCTTCTCCTGTGATGAATCCAGGCATAACCTTTTAATAAAGTCTTCCAATGACCCTGATTGTTCAGCCAGTCCAAATATGCTGCCTGAGGGTTTCAACACCTACCTTAAAAAAACCTGTGTACACATACAGATGAAATACTTGAGTGCATATTGCACTGCTAAGCACTTTTATATCATAGTTTTCTATGGCTGTTCTGATTATGGAGAGTTTAGGACAAGGCATCTTGGAAGAGATTTTTCAGAGAAATTGAATTACTGCTCTGAGTAAGTACTAAGCAGCTGGTTCACCAGTCTTAGGTGTGGATATGACATAGCTGCAAAGAGGAGAGTATCATTGGAGAGGTTTATTATTAGAGGTTTATTAATTATTTGGCAGAATTATCCATTGTGCCAAATGGAAAAATATATGTTTATGTCAGTTTATGGACCCAAAATGCTGCCAAGTGTTTAAAAAGTCCAAATGTTATTTCTGTGAGGCATTTGCATTCTTCCCTCTAGATAATAGAAAAATCCTGTATTAGAAAGGCAGCTCCCTAGGACAGGATATCTGACGAAGTTCAAGCTATTCTGGTTATTGTCAACACTGATATAAGAATAGAATATTCTCCCTTTCGGTGTCAGATGGTGGCATCTGTAAGACAAGTAAGGACTGTGTTTTGCTAATTATACCCTTTAAACTATGTCATGTAGGGGGAGGTAGAACTTGTGCCATGAACTTCATGTTCATTTCATGAACAGGAAATATAATTTGTCCTTCTGAAGGACGCAAATGCATACATGCAAATCCTTAGATTCTCTTAAGTTGAGGCATAAAGCATGATCATAAAATCAAATACTAGCTCTATGAATCCATACTGCAGTTCTGCTGGATAAAATCAGGTCAATGTTACCACTTCAGGATGTAACTGTTACCAATTTAACAATTGGTAATATGTGTTTCCACCTCAGAATTTCCAAAATGTATTTAATTTAAGGTCCCAGGATGAGAGTACCTAATGATGCAACAGATTACATTTTAAATCAAACATGAAAACAACTAAAGCATAGGAATAAATGTCTTTCTGCTTTCTTATTCAATGACTACACTGTCAGAATAGCGCTCAGTGAGCTGAAATTTCTGCTGTCTTTTCTACCTCTGTCCTGAGAAAAGCTTCTTATTGTCTGATGTGAGTGTACATATCAGTCAATCCAAAATTGTCGGGTAGGTCCTGCTAACACACTGATTCTTCTGTGTAACTTCTTACTCTTGAAACTAGGACAAAAGGTCTTTATAGGGCTATCTGTAGAGCAGTGTATAAACTGCAAGCCATTTCCCCTCAGAGAACTTTTGGACTGGGAAAGTCCAGCAACTGCCATCAGTAGCAATTATCTGTGGATAAAATACCACTTCAGAACATGTTTCTGTAATTAAATTAGAAATGCCAAGGCTAAAGCACTATCACAAATGCAAAATGAGAGTAGGCAATGTAGTCCTACAATATGCTGATCTAGGCAAGAGCCTTGTATTTTGTTTTTGTCTCTATTCTGGATGATCCAGGGAGTTTGTGTCATCTGTGTGGTTCCATCCCCTATCAGCATAAATGGGATGGATCCCTGCTTGCTTTTGTATTGTGCTTTGAGATCTGTATGAATGCACTAAGGAACATTTTCACATACTGACAGTAAGAAACAACAATGCTTACTCTGGAATGCTCGTTTTTCCATTGTTTGTTTGTTGAAAACTTAATATGCATACATATCGTTGCTGGGATGTGAAAAAAGGTATCACACATAACATTTTGCTAGGCTGACTTACAAGCCTGGTCTTCGTGTGATCACAAACATCTGTTTGCAAAACTCCTGTGCATTAATTGTATTCTCTTACACACTGGTCAGTGCCTGTGAACTTTGTTCAGTATGGCTTGTGCACTAGTTAACAGGAAATCATTTAGAAAGGGAAGTGAAACAAACCAACAAAGAGTGCACGTACCATTAGTTTCATCTCTCAGATGTTTCTTTTCCCATATGCTTTTGGATAACTGTACCAGGCTATGATCAGTGTGCAGACCATGAAAAGAGACAAAACCAGCTGAAAAAGCAACCTTGTGCCTCTTTAAGAAAAAAGAAAAACTTTCCAATTGATTTAGTGCTTCATAAATTAGCCTAGGGACAGCTTTAAATTGTGCTCTTATTATGCATACAGGATTCTACTCACCTAATAATTTTGCTATTCAATAGAAAAAAAAATGTTTTGAATAGCAACCAAACATGCCATAAAAATACACTATCCACATTCTGCAAAGAGTGAAAATGTAAATGAATGGATTTAAAATGTCCCCAATATGATTTCTTTCTTGTTGACTTTCCAATTTAATTTTTCATGGGGAAAAAGATGTACTGGGAAATAGAATGCATGATCTACAAGTAGGAGTTTAGGAAGTCATTATATACCCATTAGTTATGTGCATTTATTAAATCTGGTAAAATTAAGGAAGCTAAAATTTTATGTATTTATTTCTATCTAGTGTACCTTGTATATCTGGTATGCCAGTCAGCATTTAAGATAAGCAAATTAACTGATCGTATCAGTGAACAGAAGCCTTGAACTGGGAAGGATATACCCACTGAAGAAAGTCTCCTGAGATTCTGTAGCTGTGGTCCCTGTGTGATTTTGGGATACTATCCATTTTCATTTAATGATCAAAGTCTTTTATGACTATCTTTGAAAAACTATAGGAAGTATAAACAACTACTTTCTCAGTATTTTCATTCAAGCTCCAGGAAATCCTTTAGGCTTCCCTGGAAAGGGGCACTGAATCTGCCTGTAGTGACGGTGTTTGGCCAGTGCATAGTTCTAAGGGCCTTTACTGTGGCTAAAGGCCAGTTATTCATCCCTGAGACCCATGATGGTGAGAATATTTATTTACTTAGATACTGTCTTAATCAAAACAAAGCCAGAAGAGCTCCTTAGACTGCATATCTTGGCCTGAGTCTATCCAGTAAGGGCCTTAGGGTTTTTAGTAAGTACCCCAAACCCTCTTACATTAACCAGTTCTCCCAGTTTAGACTTACTGATATTCATGGGACATGCCAGGATTTGCATCTTCAATTTTTACTGGTCAAAAAAGTAATACAAATAGATGGAAGGAATAATAGATTTTTATTTTATCTCTTTTCCATAGGAAAGGGGATTGAAGACTTCTGCCACGAGTGCTCTTTGCTTTCAGTGTGTCTGTTTTCTATTTTAGTAGCATCCAAATGAGCACAAGGAAAGGGAAAGCACTGGACAAGTAAGCTTTTGCTTGTCACACACCACTTGGTTCACTCTTGCATGGGAAAATATAAACTCGGTAGGGTTAGAACTAAATTTCTTTTAAAAGAATGCTCCAAAGATCCTAGGTATGGATGCCTCAGTCTTGCTTTGGTCATCTGTCTAAAGATTCGGTAAAAGGGTTTTTTAAGCATAAATGTGAAAGTCTCTGTCTGAAAAGAAAGAATCAGTGAGGTTACAGAGAACTCAGCACAGGTTCTGTCAGACACTGCCACTTTTAGGCCCCTGTCCCTGCAGGCTGGAAAGAACTAAATGGAAGGGGCCATAATAATAGTCTGATGTCATAACAGCATGGAGATATTGCCAAAGCTGGGGACAGTCCCCACATCTTTCACATATTCCAGTGGCTATAAAACGTTTATAGTCTTTCTGGTGTGTGTCATCAGCAACAATAAGGATCTGGTTCAAAAACTTACCTGCTTCTACCCATTTTTGTAAGCTCTAAGCTGGACGTGAGACATAGACCAAAGGATTTCTCTGAATGAATTCCTCCTTCAAGTCTTATAGCTGTGGCAAAGCTAGAAGGAGGATTTTATGATGACGTGCAAATCATAGTCCTCTTTTACTCTAAATGATCAGCACTGTGGTGCTCAGTTATCAGAGGGACAGAGCAGAATTCCAGTCATGTAAATTCTGTCTGAAAATGAAGGACTCTGATCCAGGTACACTTAGCTGTATGCATTAAGTTTACAGCGATATTTATAGGAAGTGGAATAAAATTTTTAAAAAAAGCCACATTTGGGAGTGTTTTCCAAAGATAATCAACTCTTTAGCAAACAAAATTAGAAAAAGAAGGTCTACTGTCATCATACTCATTGCTGGCACCATTTTCCCTGGGGTAACAGGAGTCAGGGAATTAAGAATGCTGGTTAGAGTCCTCCATAAAATACTTCATATCTAGTGACATGACCTCCTGAAGCAGCAGTCTGAGCTGCAAAGTGTCTTGCAGCTCTTATTTTATTTTTTTCTGCCAGGGCATCAGAATTAACTCTTTTAAAATTCAATAAAAGGCAGGTAATGAAAAAAAAAAAAAGGGAAAGGAAAAAAAAGGGAAAGGTATGAATTTCTACAGCTCTAAGAATAAACCCCAGCAGATAGCCATGAATATTACCTTTTTCTGCATGTGTAGAAGGCAATTAGATCTTTTGATTATGGAAACACAAAAGAGGTTCTCTGGGAAGAGGTGGTGTGAGGTAAGTACATCTGGTGTGAACCTGGTGGTTGGAACTTCAGAGGTGCTAGAGTAGCATTCAGATACTTGGGAGAGGGCAGAATTTTCCTGTAGAGTATTTGATGTTATTCAGTCACTGACTAACACATAATGACTACCGAGGCACAATGAATATTAGCTCTGTTTGCTGCAGTTCATTGGACTAGTTCTGAGAGAACTTTTCATGTGATGGTTTGAAAGTCTGCCTCTATAGTCATGACTAAACTAAAAAGTAACCTCTTTCTTTCCATTTGATGGAAGTGTAGCCCTAAATTCCCTTTTCTGTAAAACAACCAATTGAAATAATGGTGCTGAATATTGAACAAGTCCACCTCCACCACCACATGTAACTAATTTGCATCCCAAATACCTGACTAAGTCTTTGCAGGTAATTGGTAGTTGGGTAATCTGCCTATTAATTTCTTTATTTCTAGCCAGTCTCTAGTTAATAATCAATAGTCTTCTTTTCTAATGAAGAAATGGCCTTGACATCCTGGCCTTTGTGCAGTGTTAAAATAACATTGATCGTTATAATTATCATATGTCCTTGATATAGTGTATAAGGGCAAGGATATCAGTCTTACAGTACAGGGACACTTAATAAGATGGAATAAATAATTGTGATTGGTCAAAGAAGTATTCACGGTTTTCTGGGCAAAGATGTGTGGGAGAGAATTAATAAAATGTTGTATATTAATTCTATCTCCAAATCTAAAGGGAAAACAGTCTCCCCAAAGATATATGAAAGATGCACAAAGACACATGAAAGCTAGAGACGGGGTTATGTTTCTCCTCATTGTACTGGACATCTGTGAGGAGGGTAAACCCTTACCAGGTGAGGGAGGAAGTCTGTGGCTAATACATCAAATATTGTAACTCAGTTTTAGTGGTTTTTTTCAATGTTAGTCTTTTATGCTAGTCTTCTTCCACTATTAGTAGAGCTTCAAAACTTTTATGTCTTGCAGGAGCCCTTTTCCTGAGAGAAATCAAAATATTAATTGTGTCCTCTTGGGCTCTTTAAGTAGAACTTGAGGACCATTTTTCATCAATGGCATACTACAGACTAGAGCATAGTCTATATTTGGATCTTTTGACTTAGGTACAATGTCTAATTAAAAAAAATAATGGTACCGTAGATCTTATTTTACCAATCTTCCATAATAATAAGATCTTTCTTTTTGCTTCCAGAATTTATACTCTGCTATTAAATAAGGAAAATCTTTTGTACAGTAGTTGTAAAATTACATCACTGTCAAACCATTATTTAAAAAAGAAAAAAAATCAAGGGTCCTGTGCTAATATTAAAAATCAGAAATTGGTTACATTTAAAAGGTCCACTGCAAGTGATGGTACCCACTGGCAAGTCTTCCACAGCAACCTACAGAAACCACGGGTTTGTTTGGTGTCGCAGACTTGGTAATGGTTGACATTTGTGTGTTTTGACTACTAGTTTCAAAAGCAAGGTTTGTGGAAATAGCATTAAGCCAAGGGCTTCTGAACTTTGTTGGAATAGGTTATGGGAATTCATGCCTTTGATCTGGAACATAAACACAACCTCCAAGTACCATTTGTTTTGTATCTATAAATCCACTGATGTTCATGCAGGCAGAGGGATTTATACTTTTTTTTTTTCTTGTGAATATATAGATATGTTTATAATTATACCCAGCTGCATTGTATCAGCACAGGTTATGTCCCCCCAGGAGTAACCCAGAATGTGGTTGCAACTTGACCCGTGGGCTGCATGAGGCAGTGTGGGTGAGGTGAGAGGGGCAGGCCATGGCTGCCTGGCCAATGACATAACCTTCTGCTTTTTGAGATCCCTAAACGAAGGTATAACGTTTTAAATTTATGTCCAGTCATTTTCAGCTGTACATAAGATACAGCTTGGTCTTTAAAAAGATGATAGCATTTTTCATTAAGCATGCACCAGGGCCTTTGTACGTGTGCTGTTAGCTGGCCATAGCCTGCCTACATGTCTGCATACATGTCCCCACACACGTGTGCTCCCCTGCAGAAAGAGCTACAGCAGCTGTGTGATACGATCCTTTACTGACTGTCAGAGGAGGGACAGATTCCTAAATAATTGCCATTAGATTATTTTAAGACTCCCAAATTCCATTTATAGCTTAATTATTTGATAAATTACTTTTAAAAAGTTTGTACAGTTGGAAAGTGTTTGATGCTAAAGTAGAAGACACTGGAGCCTCTTCCTTCAGAAAATATTTTGGTTTTTAGAAGTGAATAAAAAGCAAGACTCTTAGCACTTGGTTCTGAGTCTTCTCCATGCTATTTGTAAGTGGAGTGAGAGCAGCTATTATTATCTTTATAAATATTTGGCACTGCATGGCCTTGATACGCAATCGTGTCTGTTCAAAGAATGTCTAGCAAACAAAGGAACTGGTCTTAGGGCATGAATGTTATCCTGAAGCAACTAAAGGATACAAGCCTTGTCACTTCTTGTCTCATTTTCATTAAGAAAATCATGTGGTTTAGCTTTAGGGGGGTGGTGATGAATCAACCATGTGACTAAGGGCAGGTGCCATCTTAGAGCAGCTCTTATCCCTAGTAAAAATGAGAATTAAAAGGAGTGGATGATGGGGTGAGGGAGTGGGGGAGGTGTTCAGCTCCATAAGATGTTCTGTCACTGGGCTGCCACGGAGTAAATATTTTTACAAATATATTATTTACTACAAGGGAAGCTTTTCCCAGAGAAGGCAGATAAATGTGCCTGCTATGGGAGCTTTATGGCCACTACAGGTCCAACTGTCATTCCTTCGGTACTTCCTGTCAGTCTGACTAAACTCTGTCATCCTTCAACCCAGTTTAAATTAACAGGTAATTTGTAAATGTCACTTCAGGTTAGGCCGCTCATTTTGTTTCTACTCTACCAATGCAAAGTCTAGGACTAATTTTTCTTGTCTTCTTTTAATAGGATTTTCATTTATAAATAGAATTATGTTCTGAAAATAAATTACAGTAAGTGATGCACAGAACTGGTAGCAGCAGCACTTTCATAGAATTTCAAGCACCTACATCAGAAGAGATTAATAAAAACACTTCAAAGGCTAAATTCTATTTAAGCAGAAGACAGCTTTTGGTTAATATTTAATCTGAGTAACTGAGATCTTGGTTGAAAATATAATTTTTTAATATCTAAATTAATTTGCTAAACAAAACCATTAATTTTGCCTGAGAGCTTTCATAATGCAGAAGTTTCAGTAATTTATTTGAAAAAAAAAAGTAATTCTGTAGTAAAAGTCCCTATTTTAATATGGAATTTATTTCTAATGCAATATATTATATTTGATCAGCAATACTGCTTTAAGTCTATACTTTTTTTAATGATTGCTAATGCGCTGTATTGAATAAGAAAAAGAATCAGACTTTTCATGAGAGTTTTTAATTTATGAAAGAGATTGCCTTTAGGTTCAGTATTAGCAAATAGACATCACCCGTTTCTTAACGGTAGTATGCAACTGAAAAAAGTACGGTTTCACTGTAATATAGGCATGCATGATAGGAGCTGGTATAATATTTTTGAGCAACGTGGTTTTTGATGTGTTGTAATTACAGCACATACTTTGATTGTTCACGTCCTGGAAATGTCATACGCAAGTGAGCTGGAGGAGCTGTTTGCAGGGTTAGACTCCTGTGCTTTCCTTCTGCTTTCTGATGGTAGCAGGCATCTCCTTCTCCTCCCACCCCTCAAGGAAACCTTGCATCTTTACAGCAGAAAGAGAGAAGAGTCTCAGTTAATGTGTCTAAGGGAATCTCAGCACCTTCTGGTCCTTGCAAACATTTTCTAGGCTCGGGCAGAGGCTTGACTGTCCCTCATAGCAAAAGCCATTGTCTAATTCCCTCTGTTGGCTTCAGTAGTAGCCAAACTCAGTTGTGGGGAGTGCAGGCCAAAATCCACTTCTTCTCTTTCACCAACCCCTCTCTGTGTTCATTTTATTCTCTTCTGCTGTCATCTCATTCACTTCTTCACTCTCAGTCCTGTTACCATATTTTTCCTCTCATCATTTACAATAAAGCATTTGTCTGGATTTTTGTGACCCTCTTTATTCTTGTTGACTATGTTTATTATTCCATCAGTACCCAGAAGTGTTCTGCAGGAGCTGCACAGGTGTTTTGTAGGAGTTATGTAACAGTCAGGGAATCTGGGAGACAAAGGCATTCCCTGTAAAGAGTGGAGTAGTAGCAAGGGTTCTTCTCAGTGACATGGTGAGCAGGAATTCAAGAACCATAGCAAAAAGTTTTGGCACTGAGCCACCACTGATGAGTGATTACATAGGCTAGTGCTCTGGTAATTAACATATAAGGGATATCAGCATGGGAGATTGCAATATAATGTGGCATAAGTCAACTAACTCTCCCTTAAAGAATTGGATCCTTTAAGTTTGCTTCAGTGCAACTGTTCTTTAAGCCTCCACTCAGACAACATCTGTATTATTTAAAATCTCGTGTCTGGATCCAAGGTAAACCTCTAAGCCCATCGTAAATCTATTTCGACTGCTATTGTAAAGGCTATTTCAGGTGTTTTTAAAATTATATTTTTAGTGACATTATCAGTATCAGAGGCCAGTACTAAATACTGAAAAAGCGGTTTTCATTGTGTATTAATACTGACTTCTTATCAGAAACATAACTTTTCAATGTAAATAATATTTTTTTAAATATTAAAGACTTTATTTTATTCTGACTATTAAATTAGCATTAATGCAAGAAGAGTCTGGGACTTGAAAAGAGAGCCATGTGGTATTAAATACTAACTGAAGTTCCTTCACCCTGATTCATGATAATTAGTAGGAATGCCTGTCTAGTTGGTATGTCACTCTTTTTTCTTGTGCTTTAGTGGATTTTAGCTGTAAAAGCAGCAACAGTCCAATTTTCCACATAACTTACCTTAACATGTTTTCACAAATTGGTCAACTCAAACTTGTTACGTTTTCCCACTGTATAACATATGAAACATTTTGTGGTGAAGCAGAAGTAAGTTTGGACCTTCTATGTATGGCTAAAGTGAATCAATACAAGGCAGAATGATGAAACTTAGGAAACTGACCTTTATGTGAACTGACCTTTATGTGCTGGTGTTCATGAAATTTGAACTAAGACTCAGTTTTAGGAAAACTGTGAAAGAGCTAATATTCTGAAATGCTGACAAAAAGGAATCCACTGTGAAATGAATGCCTGTCTGCCTGTCTGACCGTCAAAATTAAAGCAGAGAAGTAGAAATTTACTGCCACCTGTCCGAGAGACAAATATGCGAGATAGATGTGCGCAGCTCTCTCCAGGATGACATCTGGAGGAGTGTGGTGTGTTGACCTTGGCTGGATGCCAGGTGCCCTCCAAGCTGCTCTGTCACTCCCCTCCTCAACAGGACAGGGTGAGGGTAGAAAATAAGATGGAAAAAACCCTTCTGTGTCAAGATAAAGGCAGTTTAATAAAGCAAAAGAAAGGCCACGTGCAGAAGCAGAGGAAAACAAAAGATTTATTCTCTACTTTCAATCAGCAGGTGATGTCCAGCCACTTCCCAGGAAGCAGGGCTTCAGTACATGTAGTGTTTGCTCCCGAAGACAAATGCCATAATAACAAGTTCCCCACCCCCTCCCCCCCCCTTCTCTTAGTTTTCATTGCCTTTACTGCTGAGTAGACCTCATACGGTATGGAATATTCCTTTGGCCAGTTTGGGTCAACTGTCCTGTCTGTGTCCACTCCCAAGATCTTGCCCAACCCCAGCCTACTACAGGTTGGAGGCTGCGAATGAGGTGGGAATGTTGAAGAAACAGCTCCAATGCTGTGCCAGCTCTGCTCAGCAGTAGCCAAAACACTGGTATGCTGTCTGCACCTTTCTAGCCACTGATACACAGCACTGCGAGGGCTGCTGTGGGGAAAATTGTCTCTATCTCAGCCAGACCCATTACAAAGACCACTGACTATCAAAGTTATTGCAAAAAGAGCTACTGTGTCAGTTGCTCCTAATTCAACTTCAATACATGGAGGTTCTTTTAGCAGTTAAATGAGCAGGACTTTGGATGATTCTTTGAAGTGTTTGTGCTCTACATCAAAAATTCACAGCAAGCAAAGTAAGATGCACATTTCTCTTTTAGTCAGAATATTTTTTCCCATTTTTTGTCTCACTTTGTTTACTCAAGAAGGTCAAATATGTATGTACTTAATGTTTATTGCAAGGAGAAAGCCTTATGGAGGTCTATCTGTGAGGCCATTCCAAAGGCCTTTACTAGGATACAGCAGCCCCTGAATGTAGTTACCATTATTTCTAAATGGACGCCAATATTGAATTTTTGTTAGCTTCAATCCTCCATTTTACAGACAGCAGATTAAGCAAAAATTCCAAGTATTATCTCTATAATTTCACTAATTTAGTGTATTACCTTTTTTTTGTGTCTGAATTTTTCTTTCTATGATAAATTGTCTAGGTTGATATGTCTCTTAATGCAGCTGTGACTGTTCCCCGGAATCACATCATGCTACCTAGCAGGTGTTTTTTACATGTGGTTCTCTTTTTCAAAACTGGATCACATTTATGAATTGCATTTTGTTGATTGACTCTTGACTAAGGTGGTGTTTTTACCTAAGAAGTAATAAGACATTCACTATCCCAGCACCTATCTAGCTGTATCTGGGTGGGAGACAGAGGAGCGTGTTACATTCTGATACTAATGTCTATGCTAATCGAAGGTTGTGATATCTGAATTTGGGATTTTTGAAGCACAGCATTGAGCTGTGTGTTGTAGTAACTACTTCTAAAACCTTTCCGTGTGATAGGTCACTGTTAAATATAAAATTAGTGATATTCTAATTTCATCTCATGCTTCAGAGTATATATCCAATTTTACAACACTGATTTTCAACATTTCATTTTCTGGGGTCCAGACAGAATCCTTCTGGGCTGTTTTAAAACATGCTTGGAGGGACCAATTATTGCACACTAAGTAAAACACAGGCCAAGATCCTCTCAGGTTTGCTCTCTAGTCTCAGGGAGATTTGAAACGTTAGGTTTAGCACATAGCTAACAGTTGAGACAGATGAGGGCAATCTTCCTCAAAGCTGTTGCGTTAGACTGAGACAAAACTGCAGCCACGTACAAATGAAAAGTTTATCTTTGCAAGCAGCAACGCTATAGTTTGACTATTTTTCAATTAAAAGTTGAATTCCATAGTGCATTGAATCTGTCACAGTGAAAAATGTAGGCTGATTGTTAATAATACTGCTCTATAATTATTGCTATTATACAGTCCAGATACCTCATGAGGGCATGATCCCCTGATTATATTTGGATTTGTACAGACCGCAGAAGAAGCAATTCCCGAGCTTTAAGGTTGGTAAGCTCAGTATAAGACTCATGCAAGTAGATTCAGGAAGCTTTTCTGTTGTGCCTGTTGGTGTTGCTGAAAGCGATCTGTCACAGTGAGAGCTGCCCCCTTTTAGCCTTACATTGCATGCTTGTTCTCTCGTTTTGACATGTTAGGTGTTGAATGGTGAAGAGTGAGCTTTCTTGTTAAAGAAGGTGGTTTTTTCAATATTAAAAAAATGTTTTAAAATATTTTCTTAAATTCATAGAGAGTTTAATAAAAAATTTTCAACACAAGATTATTAAAATATATTGCCTTCTTTAAAACAGAAAATTAAAAAATCCTCCACAAAATGCTTTTAATGTAATTTTAGAGTGAAATAATTACTTGGAGGTGCCTCTGGTACAAAGTTCAGCACCTTTTTCCCAGGGATATATAATTACAGATTGAAGAGAACAAGAAATTCGTGTAGACAGGTGTTCTCCTGTAGCATCATCCCCCTTAGTGGACTGATGACAAGTTAATGCTTGAAATGAGAGACAAAATTCAAGTTTAAGTGTTTTGTTTCTGGCCAGATGACTCATAAAGGTGTAAAAATATATATCTTTGTCTGGCCATCCACCTATTTGCAAGAGTCTCACAGTTGGCTCTCTTGCTGTATTAGCCACAACCTATACAGTGAGTACCCATTATAAGACCCCTTTCAGATGCTAGTTGAAATAGTTAGATTGAAAAACTCCATTTTATTTCAGAATTTTGCTTAAAGTTTTCTGCTATTCAAGAGAATACAATGAGGGAAGCACAGTGCTTTGTCTGGGTTCATTTCTTTAACTTATTGTCTTACTGAGAGTTGCTGGAGCTCCCATAGAAAAGTAAGGACTTGCCGTTTGGCAGCAGTGGTAAGCATGACAGGGCATGGCTTTCACTGTTGTCATGAAGGAAGTGCGAAAGTTTGGCTAACTAATCAGCTGCTATAAAAAATCCAGTCAGTTTTCACTTATTTGCTTCAGGGAGAGTTATTAGAGTTCAGCAGCTAAATTTGTCAAATTTTGGGGTTTTTAAATTACTTTTTTCCCTGGCAAGATTTGATCTCTCCCTTCTGGATTGCATCACTGACTGTGGAGGCTGCATCCCTAGAGAGCACCAATATTCCTCCCTCCCTCCCTCCCTGCCTTCCTGCCTTCCCTCCCCAGAGCTGCTGAAGTAGAGCAGACTTTTCCTGCACTTGAACACCAAAACTGAGAGTGAGAATAAACCTTTCCATTTTCTTGGTGACTTGCTGTATCCTGAAACCCCACTTCATTTCAGTATGAATAGGGTAGAAAATGTAAGTTAGTAAGTTGTGTATGGGAACTGGCAGAAAATGACAGGAAAAGAGGGGAATGATGAGGCTGGGGCGAGGAACAGTAAATACAAAAAGGTTCCCATTAGATAGGGACAGAAAATGCAGATCAGATAAGGAGGCTAGCAACTGAATGTTGTCCTGGAGAACTGGACTCTAATCTTATGTCTGTTCGGTTGGAGAAATCTTTTTTTAAAAAAGCAGAGCAACTGAGGTCTACAGTAAAAGCAAAAACCCCCCATTCCTCTTTGGCCGAGAAGCCCTGGGGCAGGGGAAGCCGGGAGGAAGAGCAAAGGGGAGACAGCTCTGCTGGGGGCTCTTTCCAGCCTGAGACATGCTGGGTTTTGCACGTGGTGGTTTTTTGTGTTTGAATGTCATTTCTGCTAACAGGAATTTGTGTCCTCAAAGCACAACAGATCCCGGAGACTGGAGGACCATTCCTGAGCCAGGGTAGAGAAGCCTAGGCCTGCTTCTTGTCTGTGTGGGCAGGGAGGGAAGGGGAGAAAATGGTCACCCTTATCTACTGCAAGAGCTCCTGG
Source organism: Platyrinchus mystaceus (assembly GCA_035041135.1). NCBI lineage: Eukaryota > Metazoa > Chordata > Aves > Passeriformes > Tyrannidae > Platyrinchus > Platyrinchus mystaceus. The sequence continues at coordinate 15,295,398 of JAWWLV010000005.1, read as the reverse complement.
CCCTGGAGCGCTCATGTGAAAGGAACTGAAGAGAGTGTGTTTAGTTGTCAGTATGCTGTGCAGTATTCCCAGAGATGGAGTAGCAGAGAATGTTGGTAAAAGTGTTAGAGCTAAAGTGCCATCAGGCAGGTGAGGCCCACCATGGGCCATGACTGGGGCAAGCGGTGGTGAGGGGCTGGGTGGTGGCAGGAGCCTGGCACCCCTGGACTGGTCCTGCTACCCAGCAACAACAGGGCACTTCGAACCACGAGCTGGAGGGAAAGCAGCCTGCTGGCCCCACATCAACTCCTGGAGGAAGAGGGTAAAGTTATAGTTTGGTAAATTACTCCCTGCTTACCTACACGGGCATAGTTTGCTGTTCTACCTTTGAGGAAAATATGGATTGTTAAAACTGCTGCTTTGCAAGTGAGAAAATTAGGTTTTTTGTTTTAGCACCAGAAAACTTAGTGTAATTATCTCTAGGTTCATCTTGATGGCATGCGTTTTTGTTATAATTTGTGTAAGTTTAAGCCCAACCCTTGCTGCTGCCAATGGCAACAGGATTAAGCTTGTGTCAGCTGACCCAGAAGAAGTGTGTTTTCATTACCCCACAGAGGTATGCTCTGATTTAGTGAAGTGCTTCATAACCACGATAGGTCAATAGGAAGTACACTTGAACAAATACAGTGTTGCATGATGCTTAATAGTGAGGAACAACAGCGTTAGGCATCTCAGAAGAACCCAAGATGAACAGATATTTTTAACCTTATTAGCTCTGTGCCTCAGCTTCCCACTTGTAAAATGGTTCACAATTAAATGAACCAAAGGGATGTTCTGAAAATAAATTCATTAATGTTTTGGAATTATTCAGATACTATGCCATGGAGTATAATAGACTATCCCACAAGTAAATGAAAATTCTTTGTTCTGTTAAATACATTTTGAAACCAGTGTGAACTGAGGAAGATGGGGGACCACTCTGAACAGTGAGAATAACAAAAATATTGAATAACTGCCCTGCTCTTTTGTTGAGCACCATCTACCTAGGTCATGGACTGAAGTGAGTATTTCCTGTGGGAAAAATTAGTTATCTAATCATATCATTTAAATCCATATTGCAAATAATGAATTAAAGGAAATGAATTAGGATTATCCAAGTCTTAATGCTGCCTCAGTTGCTGCCACAATGAGCCACCTTTTTTCTCACATTCCTTAACTTTGCTTGACTTTGCACCAGCACTGCTCCTTTAAGCTAGTGGGTTTTTTGTATAATAATATAAGCTTATGTCTCTATCTATATATATGTATTTGTGTATTCTTCTAAGTTGCCAATTGAAATTAATTCCATGAGGAGTCCTTACAGCACTTCTGGGTATTGAAACTGCTTAAAAAAGTCTGAAGCAGCCTTTGAAAAAATGGGATAAAAAAATTAAAAGAGAAATCAGTTAAATTCAATAGTTGGAGGTAATATTCAGTATCGCACCTGGGGATTCAGGGGTTGAACAGCTGTTACTGCTAATGGTAGCTGTCTGGCCTAAACCTCCACATTGCACTGGATACCTTTACAAATCTACATATATAAAGTACATTAGGTGCTCTTACAAAGTGCTTACTAGGGGCTATTTATAGTACTTCACCAAATCTTCTGGTACAAAAATTACTTTTAAGAATATTTTGTTGTGCTAAGCCTGGGTTGTATTAGTTGGGCACCCAGCATCCCTCAGAAAGGAAGAAACAAGATAAAATGGTTGTCATTTTCTTTCTAACTGCCCTTAGTCTGCAGCAGGACCTTATGTATTTTCTTTGCACCCATAAATGCTTCCAAGGGCACAAGCTTTGAGGCCACATGCCCTGAAGAAGCAAGTTGAATCCAAGAGTCATCCTCCATCCCTGGAGCAGAAACATCCCCGTGAACCTTCATCCTTTGCCTGGTAGAAGCTGTAGGGTTACTGGGTGAGAGTCTTTTTAGGTAGCAGCACAGCTGGTGTTTCCTAACAAAACCTTGCATTCTCCCTGGATGAATGGGGGAAGGTGACCAGCACATCATAGTCACTTCTATGCCAACAAAGAGCAATCTGTATAAGTGGCTCCCCTCAGGGTCTCGACCTGGAAAACCTGCTCTTAAAGACAACCAGATTACTAAAGCAAGGGCATGAGCAACTAGGAGAAAAATTATCTATCCATCTGATCCAGGTAGTTGCATATAAATAGACATGAGAGGCAGCATTAAACAAAAAAACCCGAAATTTCATTTTTATCCTGGTATTCCTGTGTGGGTTTTAAAGGAAATTCGGGAAGAAATGTATTGGACTGTATTTCTCTGGCTTACTTGTGTTAAGGCACTGCGATGCAGTTATATTTGGATTTCGTATGTGACTTTACTGATTTGTAATGTTTTGTTGATATTAAAAGTATTTTAATTATATTGATAATGAAATCAGATTAGGCTGCAAAGTCTTTCTGACATATAATAAACTCTTCCATGATAGAGGAGAAAAGAGAGTCTTATCCTTCCAAAGTCTATGCTAAGTCAAAGAGCTTATGGAAATAGTACAAGTAGAGCACAGCACAGCTCAGGAAATGCTGGGAATGGGAACAGGATACTCACTGGCTTATGTTCCTCAGCAGTGCCTGCAGAGTGGCCATAGGTGTGCATCTGGAGCAACACAAAGCTTGAACTCATTCAACTGCCCCAGTGTCTTTCTCAGTAGGATTTAGCTAATCTATATATTTGTAGATGTAAGAATTTTGGCAAGTTCACTGAAAACACAGTCTGTTTGATTTCACTGGTCATTTGAAGTAAACAGACTCCAACATCGTTCATGTTGAGAGGTGTTTGTGCAGCAGCTACTTGTGAAAAATGTGTCATCTGCTTAAGAAAACCATCACAGTTCAAGAATAAAAATACCATACAGCATTAGCCAATTTGTTCAGGGAGATTTTCTTTCATATTTGTTGCTACCCCATGCTAAGAAGATATACACTACTAACTGGTCTGGTCTGCTGAAACGCAAGTATCTAGCTGGAAAGAACAACTTGTATCAGCTGGGCAGATATAATTAAAGTTTCAGGCTTACTTCATACCCAGGTGGAGACTTTGAAAGACTTAAGGGAATTTAGTGCTAATCCAAACCTAGTATCTCCCAACCAACGACATGATGGGCAGCATGGAACGGTAATTGGAAGGGCATTGGAGGGGGACCTGGAGAGATTACAGAGGAGTGAGAAGAGAGGATTAGACAAGCACAGGAATAAGTACAGCAACTTTAGAAAATTACCTAATGCAATGCAGTCCTTGTGTCTTTGTGATATTCAGAATCCTGGGCTTGTCAGAGAGTACAATACCACACACCTTTCAGTTCTGTTCTAGAAATCTGCATTTGAGAATGCCAACTGTCAAAGCCTTTACAAGCTTAAGGAAGCTGCTTAGGAAGATACAGGCAGTTCACCTGACAATGCCTCCTGTTAATCCTGCCATGTATTAGAATCATCTATCCTTATCTCCAGATCTGTCAAAACAGGACAAGTGATCAAACTTCAGGATGCTCTTCCTTACATCATATGGCACATGGCCTCACAGACATGGGGGTCCATGATCTACCAACACCCACAGATCTTGCTTAATGTTCACACAACCTGTTTGAAAGGATTTTTTGGCAAGTTCCCTTTAATTGAAATGTCATCTTACCCTGCCTTCATATTCCTCTTTGCCACGTCATATAATCATATATTCCAACAAGTGCTCAGGAACTACAGTTAGGGATTAAATCAAGCTTGCAAGCATGTGAATCCTCTTTTTATGACTTTGCCTCCAGCTCATTTTCCTAATGTTGCTTTCAAATTATCTTTGTCTCTTCCAATTCTGCTTTACTTTTCTTTTATTGGTGCTTTTCTCCTCGATCCTGTCCCTCCAAATCATATATTTCCTATCTCTGATTTGGAATGGATCTATATGCTCTTCTCTTGCTGCCATTCTTCTTGCCTCTACCTGATGATTAGCAGTCTTTTCTAACCATAGTGTGAGTAGAATTTGGCATGCAGGAGAGCACTAGTCTTAAGGAGCAGACACTGCCCTGAGGGACAGCACAGGACATGCAGTGAAACCAGATGAAATCCAATATGACCACTTGACATCCAAGTCAGAAAAGGCAGATTTTTAAATTAAATGTTGTGTTGCACTGTGAGGGAAGGAAACAAATGAATTCTGTTCCCTTAGAATGAAGGGTGTAACATTTTTTTCTTTTATTTTACTTAGGATCATCTGATAGCTCCAGTTAGGGAAGAAACTGAGATAGCTATTCCTGTGAAGTAATCTTGTTTGTTGATAAAATCCTGTTGTGCTTGTACATAGGAAGCATCAGCCAGCCAGAAACAGTTCCTCTGTCCACCTCACCAAATCCTGCGTAACAGCATTGCCAGGAGAGTCTCGAGGCTTCTCCTAACTTACACAAATTCAGACTTGCTTTTTGCTCATTACTTACACACCTCCATCATGCTTTCAAGCAAGATTCAGCAAAACCATTCTTTTAGACCAGTTTCAGTTTCTTTTCTGGAGTCTTCTTTGTCTTCTTTTTTTTTTTTTTTCCTTTTTTCTCTTTCAGTTGTGCTATGAGTCTTTCAGATGACTTAAATAAGCATAATAAGCAGACCAACAATGTCCTACATTTTTTTGCCTTTAAATGCTACCCTCATTTTATGGATGTCTTTCTGTCCCACCTACACCTTCTATACAAGTGATTTTATTTAATTTTTTTAAATCTTTTGAAGTGATAGGACCTGAAATTTATCAGGAAAGGCACAGTTTCCACCCCAATTCTGTCTGGTAGACCTATGTTTAGGTAAGATTTCTAGGCCTGAAATGATAGATTTTTTCATCAATATTGTCACACTGTACTATTGGCAATGACGTAACAGCTTGGCTAATTAAATTCTAGTAATATGCACTTACATGGCTGATCAGTACTAAAGCTATTCATTTTATATCATTTTAATCTTTAAAATGTTAGAAAAGCTATTTGAAATGAGTGGCTTACTGTAAGTGAATGGACAGAGACCACAGTCAATAAGTAAAGTGCTCATTCACCAAAGTGCTTTAGCAAGGTTATATCTTGTTAAAGATTTTGAAGCTGGACACAGTGTTGAATTGAAGCCCATCAGCCATTCTCATCATTTATTTGGATTTGCTAAATGATCTGAAAAGAGATTCAAATGCCAGCAAAAAGGACTGGGCAGAAGGACCACCAGGCTAGTCCTCAGCTCTCCCACTGTCATGTTTTGGATGCCACTGTGAAGGCAAAATGCATCAAATTTTGTGGCCCACTATGTTACATCAAAATATCGTGTTTGTTTTATGTTATTTTTAATGTGAATTGATACAGTATATGACAGGGGACTTGTGTTGCCCCATAACAGGGTGGAGTGCAACTCAGTGTATAACCCAAGTGCACACTTAGATGATGCTGGTACTGGTTTGAAGAGCAACTGTTTGGCTTGACATCTTCCTCAAACTTCAACAAGTTTCCTGCAAAGTAAACAACCACTTGCTAGTGACATTGGAGAGAGGAATACACAAGACAAAACATGAATCAGCCCACAGCATGTAACTTTTCAGATAATGTTTATTAAACATTTTCTTTGTTTCAAAACAGTGCACTGGCAGAACACCCAAATGACTTCAAAGCTTCAATGATAATTTTTGTGTTATATTTTAACAATGTATTTTATCACTATAGCTCGCTTTAAATTTGCTTCAAATATTAAAGAGACTCTGGTATAGTAGTTAGCTGAATTGTTTATGGGATCAAAATCAAACTAAACGTTCAGAAAATTTTCAGCAAGAGATTCCAGTTAATGAAAGCACCATTTGTGATGTGCTAAAACATGTATACACATAGGTATTGCCCCATTTATCAGACATGAGAGCTAATTACCTCATCCACTGCTATATTTCTTCCATCCTCTGCATTTCAATTCCCAATATTAACACATAGGTGGTCAAGCTGACCATCGAATAGCCTACATGAGCATGAATGCATTAAATAATTTAATGTTAGAAGAGTTTATTAAACTGCCACATTCTAATCAGCATGCGTACCTGCCTTCATTAATCTTGCACTGGTCCATGGTGTGTCTCTCCAGCCGACATAGAGTGTGCTAATGTTAATAGGAGCTCTTAACAAACAGGATCAGTTAATCAAGGAAAATTTACTATTAGCCACATGACCATGCATACTGAAATCTAATTACAATCAGATTTAACCTCTTCATTACTGTATTCATTCAAATATTTTTCTGTTATCACTTGTGATACTGAAGTATTCCAAACTGAGATATGGTTATACTTATTTGAACAGGAAATACTTACATCAACTCACGTTTATTAAGAAGGGAGACTTTCTCTTTGCCATGTTTTGCGTGTAAATGTTATATGGGTTGTATTTATTGTCAAAAGCAAGAAACCTAGTACCACATTTTCTCACCCAAAACCTGACTACAGGAAATAATTCCTAGAACAGAATGTTGAAAAACTGATCTTCACTATTCTGGATTAATTCAAATAGAATTCAACACTTGGTAAATTGTTAGGTAACATTGGATGTGGTGGCTCTAATTTAGAACATACAGAGGATAAAGTGTTTTAAGTTCTTAAGCAATATATTTCTTTCTGATATCAATTGAACCATATTATTTTATACTTTGCTATTTCCATTAGATCTTAGACTGTGATAAGCAATTAAGCTCCATCAGTGGCTATGATTCTTTGAGTTAGTTCATAGAACACAGGAGGTTAGAAGGGACCTCTAGAGACTTAGTTCTTGATAGAGAAAGGACAAATGGAGATAATTCCATTTTAGAGCTATTGATTTATATTTATTTTATTTTATTTTTAAATGTTCTTTTTCTGTATGCGGAGGGGGCAGTATTAGTTCAGGGCAGAGAAGGTCAAGTCTGTTTCTTTAGTTAGGAATCTGCGTGACATTTTGAGTGGAAGAGCAATGTATTTTGAACTATAATAGAGGTTAGAATTCTGAGCTATTTTAAATTGATGAGAGGGTTGTTTGCATTGACTGAGAAACACGATATCACTGCACCTCTGCTTCATGTTAAACAGTGTGAATTGGATCATAGCAATGGCGTTTGCTGACTTCTGGGTATGGACCAACCACCTGCCTTGGAGACACTACTGAGCCCTTCATTAGGGTCTATCACCATGTGGGCCTTGCCATCACCCCTCTCTCTTCCGCTCTTCCTCACCCCTGCTCCATTCTTCCTCCTTCTCCTCCTCTCTGCTGTTTAAACTGAATAACTTCTGCAAAGGAGATAAAGTCCTGGGATGGTTTCATCCTCTGGGAAATCAGTTTGTTAAAAACCTGCTTTTTGGTGCAAACTGCTACATTCCAGTGGTAAATATGTTGGGTTTTTTATGAGCTAGGATTAAAGTCAGCCCAAGACAGGATGGTAGAGCTGAGTCCAGGAAGGGAAAAGGACTTGCTAAGGCAGCTTTTTTTTTTTTCCTTTTTCTCCCTCTCCTACTGTTCTAACACTCTCTCTTTTCTCTACTCACTTGTCTTTGTTACTTATGCATTTTCTTCCTTTCAGTCCTATTCTTTGATCTTTTGGCCTCTTACTTTCCCTCAGTTTCTTTTTATATTTCTGTTTTTCATGTGTTACCTTACTCTTGGACTACTCTTCTTACCTTACTAACACTGATAATGCAAAGTGTGCTAAAGCACTCCTTGGAGGGTGTGTGAGTGTTTGGGGGTGTTTTATGCCTGTTCTGTGAAGACTTCTTTGTTGCAAATAGGCGTTTTTATTTTTGCAACTGCAGATTAACTTTGCTTACTGTGCTTAATAGATGGAGTCTTCCACCATACATAAAGCTGGGACAATCAATTAGCTATCCTATCTTATCCTACCCTATCCTGTCCTGTCCCGTCCTCTACTACTAACTTATAGTATCATTCTCTGTACTGATGGTTCAGCTTCATCCTTGATGCAAACTGAGGAACTCAATTAATTGATTTTTTTATGTGTGCCAAAGACTGGATGAGTCTTCATGTTTGCTCTGGCACAGAAGCCTCTTTCTGCCAAACTACACTTTTTAAGGTATGTGATTGCATTTGGAATGAAGGTGTGGCTGTCACCCAGTGGACTATCAGTTTGCAGCAATACATGTACTCCGAAGGCATCATGCACAGTATGTGTTGAATTTTAGGGAAAATCCTGCATTTGTAGGTCACTTGCAGAGAAACTGTAGGATAAAGAGAATTTGACTACGATGAATGGCATGTGGTGGTGTGGGGGTGCAGGACAGAAAGCAGTTCTTGCAACCTAGCTGATATGTGCTTGCACCACTGTTTTATTTTTCAGCATATCCAATATTCTAAAATATAACATTAGGGGACTGTATTAGTATCTGCTGTACTGAACAAACCCAATAACATTGTCAGGACTAAACAGCAGAATAAATAACATAGTAAGAACAAGATCTGATTCTTCATTAGTAGGATATCCTTCTTCTGCCCTGCTTTCCTTTTGTGCTTCCGGTGCTTTTGATTGCAGTTGCTGTATAAATCTGACCACAAAGGAGAATGCTGATAACTTGCTAAATGTACAAATCCAGCAGGATAGAAGAATTTAATGCAATAGTATATGACTCAAATATAATGTAGTTTGGAAATGTCATATGATAATCCTACATAAGACCCTATTTATCAAAAGGCTTCTGCTGTCAGGTCATGATGATGCTTTGATTATTTTACACATTATTTACACTAGATAGAGTTAGAAGGCATATTCTATGCGTGATTCAAGATGAAAAGTAATCTTCTAAAAGAGAGGGTGTATTCTTTGTACAGATGTTAATTTTGATCATAGGAAAGGGGGGAGAAGTACTAATAAAATTGGTCAGGACATAACAGTATTTTGAAATTACTCTTAAAAAGCGAATGGATGTATAACGTGAAAGTATTTTTAAAAATTTAACATTACATTAAAGTAGCTGCCTGAGTTCTGTGACTGGGAATTTGTAAGCTAAAGGAGATGTGACATTTGCTGTAATGAAATCAGGATGGCTAGAAAAAATGTCTGAAAGGGGCCTAGACTGGAGAAAAGAAGGACAATTCAGCAAGATTTGTGACATCCTATATCATGGGGCAATACTGAGCTCACAGCAGCTGTTTAACACTGGAAATGTGTTTATCAGTACAACTGAATAAACCAAATCAAAAGAGGTGGAAATGTCTCAGAGACCTGGTGCTGTGTGTGCTGACCATTGCTGAAGGGGACGGGCTGTGTGTGGCAAGCAGTGTAGGAGGAGGTGTCAGGTATTCAGTAAGTGACCAATGAATGAATCTGGAGATCCAAGAATTATGGGCAAAACCTGTGAATATGCAAGAGATGACATACAACATTCTCCCTTTGCTTCCCCTTGCCTTGCCTTCCTTTCCCTTCCCTGCCCTTCTCTGTCCTTCCTTCCCTTCCCTGCCCTGCCCTGTCCTGCCTTGCCTTGCTGTGCCCTGCTTTGCATTTTAAAGAACATGTTTTTCTTTCAACAGCTCCCTACAAGGAGCAGATGATATCTGTTGTCTTGTAGATTCACTACTCATTTGTTTGGATTCACTCATGCTCTGTGGATTCTGTTGGTTTCCACAGGAAAACTAAAAGAGCTGATGTAATTTCCCCTCAGTTTTGAGGGATCTCTCAGGATTTAGTATTTTCTCTATCCCTTACTTACCAAGAAGAATCCTACCTACAGGATGATAAATACTGATGTTATATTGATGATGCTGAAATTGTATTTTGCCAAAAGGATTTAAAGTAAATGTTTTTTATGTGAAATTTCAATTTATAATCTATATATCAGGAGAAAGTGGCAAATTAAAACCATAAGCTTTTCCTTAATTATGTACAAGAGTTCCAATGGTCTACTGCCACATTTTACTGAAGTATTTGCCACTTAATATTGATGTGTTTTTTATTATCATGTTTCAAAATTTCCTCTACACATCAAATAGCAGAGAAAATAAAACGAGGCATAAACAGTTTTAGAAAATTAATGTTATACGGAATTTGCTGAAGGAGCTGGAAGGCCAGATTAAAACATTTTCCAGACCTGCTGAGAGCTTATCTTAAAACATGACCAAGATAATTGTTTTATTTTCCTCTCCTGAAATATCTGGAATAAGTTTCTAAAGAGATAAGAAGTGTGTGCACAAAGTGCAACTGCAGCATAGTGTTACACTCCCACATAGCTTTTCGTTTAATGTGTTTCAACTACCACCTGGCCAAACAGAGATGAAAATAGAGTAAAACATGTTCAAGCTCGAAGGGTTGTTCAATCTTTTGCTATTCCCTACCACTCCTCACACGATTTGTCTCCTGTTTCTTTTTCTCAAGGGCTAAATGTTGCAGGGAATCACAGTTTCTAGTCAGCGTAGTAACCACAACAAAGCTCTTCTGGAAATGAAAGCTACATCCAGCCTCTTCTGCTTTTATCTGTAAATGAAACACACTTTAAGCCTCTATCTCTTGTAGTAGGCTGTAATGTCTAGGGGAGTTAGGCACCCTATTATAAATCTCATCTTGGAAATCCCATCTGAAGAAAATTATTTCCTTATTCTTTATGATTATAGGGCATTAACAGATAAAAGTGTTTTTACTGGGTTAACTTATTTGTAGCTGAGCTTTCCCTTAATGAGAATGCTCGGTGTTCTACACTGCCTTTGATTTACACGCTGAAGATATAAGTGCATACAGCTTGAAATTATAGAAATATTTGTACTCAAAATAAAAAATAAAATAGATTAGGCAATGGCAAACTGTGAGATGCTAAGAAAGTGCTTTTCAGACAGAAAGCTCTATGGGGCCTTTTTGCAACAATATGAGACAGCGCTGTCGATACCAGATAGATCCGGAAGCAGGAACAGGATGCTGGGCTGGATAGTTCATGACCAGCTTCAGGCATCCCTTCTAGGAAAAGTGTATGAGAATGATGCAACACTTGCAAAACCACAATTTTGTTAATTCTTAACAAAAGGAAAAAGAGAATAATTATCTAACTGTAGTGAGTATATGTGTGACACAGAGCTAACGCACAGCTTCTTGATGCTGTAAACCTACCTACAAAAATTCTGGTAGCAAGGAATGTAAAAAGGTTGTGGATATCAATGCCAGTTTCTGAGCTGTTTTCTTAGAATTATCCTTATTCTAAAATTTGAAATTAAAGCTTAACTATTCCTTATTGGGTGATCTAATTGCTTTGTAAGTCAGGAGTCTGACTTCTGGTCCTTCAAAGACACACCAGCAGCAGTCAAATGTCTTGTGTCCAGCTGAAATTACCACCAGAGTCGTTGTTTCAAAGATTTTTCTTGGGAAAAATGCAGTTCCTGTGACTGCCTCCTCAGCTTCTGAAACACTGTGAAGAAATGAATGAATGAGCCCAGAAGGTATACTCCAGCATCTTCCCCTTTAATTTTTTTATTTATATTTGAAAAGTTACACTATAACGATAACAACAGATTCTGCAGGCTTACTTATTCTTTTTCAAGAGTTGTTTGTTGAGAACTTTGCACTTTTTAAAGTCAGGTTTTATTGCTATTTGAAATAACTTTCTGTTTTAAGAAGATCTATTCCCTGAGACAAGACAAAGTAAGCCTTGAGTGCTGAAATGCCACCTAAAATTTGCACGTGGTCTAAACCAGACATTCAAATTTTTGCTTTGCTGAGCATTTTACAGGTAATTCCAAAATGAATCCCCTCTCATCTCTCCTTTACCAGGAATTGCAAGTGAGTAAAAAACCTATCATATTTTAAACTATTAATTAAATAGTTAAATTTAAATAATAATTAAAACTATTAAAGTAACCTATTCATTTTAGGTAACCATATTGTCTATTAGAAAGAGAAGAAAAATAGAGAGATAAAGCACACAGGAGTTACCAAGAGTAACAAATATTTATACAAATGTGTTTCAGGGAGTCAAAGACATTTAAATCTCGCTTCAGATCTCGGATCTCAGAGGCAGGAAAGCTCTACCTTGACTCAGTTTTCCTGAAAGCTAATTCCTGGATCCAAGTAGAGTTTTGACATGATTATAATTCAATCAGATGATAATGGTCCCATCTGGCAATAGAATAGCAAGTCAGCCGAGACTGATGGTGACATTTTACCTTCTCCAAATTTCTCATTCAAGAGCTCAAAGGACCTATAAATTTGATATCCAGCTCTTCCTCCTCACTTCCTCATAGCACAGCCAATTTTCAGTCCTTTCTTTTCCCTATTTTTGCTGAACTATTCTTATCTTTCATCTCCTGATGTATGTTGTGAAATCTTACTTAATTCCTCATTCTTCATAATCCAATAACTTTTCCCACCCTAATTTGGCAACATGACAGCTTCTTATCTGTGTTTTGACTTTTTAAGTGTTGTCTTTACCTGCTTCTTGGGAGTCTTAAGAAAAGGAATTGAATATGAGCTTGGCTGTGTCTATAGCATTTCTGCAGCCCTTTCCAGAGGAATGAGGAAAGCATGACAAAGGTAGCTATCTATACTTTTTAGATACCAATGCAGACTTTCCCAGAGGTAGCCTGAATGCCATGACTTGGCATTGCGTTGTTTAGACTGGCATTTAGTATCTGAATACATTAGTACCGTGTGTTTAATTAAAGTAAACAGTGATTAAAAGTCTGATGCTTCCTAATTCAATACTGAGGTCTGTACTCACAAGATGAGACAGTGACTGCAGATTGTTTTCTTCGGGAGTGGGGTTTGAATGTGAAGTTCCTTGTCTGTGCCATTTACTTTTTTTTGCCCTTTTGCTACCTCTGTCTGTAAGGGAGCTGTAAGCTCTAGGAGGAGAAGATGGCGAGGGAGAGAGGGTTTTAATCCAAGGCATTGTGCTCTTTCATAGATCATCATCTTCTCTTCTAAACAACTGCCAGTCTAAATACGAGGAAATGTGCATATAGGAGTGTGAAGAAGGACTATGTTAGGGAAGGTCCAGGAACTTCCTGAACTGGCTTCATCGCTCACAAAGCTGATACCATGAAAGGATGGCGTAGAGAAGGATGCAGTGTTTGTGATCTTGCATCACTGGAGGTACAGGTAGCTTATCTTGCTATAGGAGTGTTCAGTGTAGGATTCTTGTACTGTTGTTTGTTATCCACACAAATGATACACCCCTGAAGACAACATATCAATTTGTAGTGCTCTGCAAATTTCCCTAACAATTTTTCAACAAGCTCTCCTAGGTTTTATTTTCGGTGTGCTGGCAGCAACAAACATTGCAGCAGGTTTTTCTGTCTGACACCTCTCTCTCGTCCTGATCACTATATTTATCGACACACAGATTTGTTTTTTCAAATCTCAACTTCAATCATACTCATTTTATCATCTCTGGAGATTGCTTGGCACCAGTCGGGGTTTGGTTTGGGTTTTTGTTTTAATGACGCTTCAACAGAGATCACTGAGTTTCAAAAACATAAACATCCCTCCCAGCCTATCCAGAAAAGCACATTGAAACCTAACAAAATAATCCTCCATCTTGTAGGGTCGTTTGATGGATAAACAAAACATGTACTCATTCAATACTTTGCTGGAACTTATCTGTACTTCTAAGATCCATCCTTTGCCAGATTTTGTCATCCTCATTTTACTGAATGATGTTTTTTTCCTCCAGTCATCCTATACATCATAACAGAACAGATGAGAGCAGGAGTTTCTCTGCTGTGCATATGTGTAAAAGAACTTGACCCACAGAGCTGTTTGTTTGTTGCTGCCAATATTGTTGGGTTTTTTCCCTCTTTTAATTGCCTATTTAGTTAATATAAACTCATAGACTTTAAGAATTTTGAGGTATGATATACTTCTAATCCTACTTTTTTATATGAACCCTGTATAATGAAATTTGGATTTTTTTCTAAGCAAAATATTATAAAGATATTTTTAGTGTTGAGTCAGCAGCTCTGGATTATTGAAAAAACAAATTTAGCAGCATTTTTTCATTCAGGCTGTAGTTCTGTCTTACCATATCCACGAGTCTGAATAGGGGAAGAGTCATTTGAAATTGATTGGGAGTTTCTCTTTCTTCTTTCTAAAGAGAGTTTTTGGGAAGGAGGAGGAGGAGCGCTTAGGCTGTGGGGTTGAAAGTTCTACATTCTTACTCCTTCAACATTAGGAGATTCCTATAAAGATTATCCTGATTGCCCTCCCTCTGCTTGGTCTTCTTCCCACACTCTTGCTGTTGACACCATCACCTGCCTACTCCCAGACTCCCGCTTATCTGCAGCAAAATGCAAATCTTGTTCAAATTACGATAATGATCTCACGCCAAGTAATAGCTATTTTGTTGCAAACCATCAGTCATGTATCCCTTGTGCCCAGTGTTGTCACCAGATACAAAGAATAGGCAGGTCAAAGCAGCTCTCTTAAAACCAAACCACTGGGTCAAGCCTAACACTGAAAGCCTGGGTTCAGTAAATGTTGAAGGTAAGTTGACATTTTCCCGTTGGAAACCCTCATTTTGTGTGTGCAATAAAGAAAATCTGAAGGAGAAGAGAGAATTGTTCAAAAAGCAATGGTAGGAACAAGCAACGTATCCACCAATGCAAACCTCTGTCTAACAGTAACTTTCCTATGAGCTCCTTAATGTCATCCCACAGCCAGCAGGACAATATTCATGGGGTCCATTCTTACAGCCTGGTCTCCTTGGCCTCCCGCTGGGAGTGCTGGCCAGTGGAGAGCGAGGCCCAGGCACAGAGTGCCCTGACTCCCTGCAGTGCTGTCTCCTGTGTTTTTTTGGCTTCTACCCATTCCTACTGCCATGCTTTCAGGTCTATAAAGGATAGCAGATGTCCCTGGGCTAGTGGAGTTCCCTGGGCTTTTCAGTAAGGACATTCCTCATCAAAAGGCATCTCTCTGTCTCATGCTACCACAAATCCCTCAATGATCCATCTGTAAAATCTTCTCAGTAGCACAAAGAGACTCACTGGAGAGAACAGGTTTTAGGTTCATGCAGCCTGTAGTTGCTGAAGTCTAGTTGCAGCCTTTTTTTCCCCCTCCCTCTCCTCACAGTTTGTTTCCCCGTGCAGCCAGTTCTGAGTCTGTGCACTTTTATGTCTGTTCTCAGCATTGCTGACAGGGTGGTGGACAGAAAGGGTGTGCAGAGGAAGAGAAGAGAACTTCTGCAATTCTGAAAAAATACTTTAAGCAAACAAGGAATATCTGTGGTTGCTTAACTGTTCAGTATGGAGTAAAGTGAAGGGCTTTAGTGCTTGAAGGCATAGGGCCTGTGCTTTCCATCTATTGATGGTTTTATTCTACTTCTTTTTGTTGAGTATAGCCAATGTGGCTGCATTTCAGTGCTCTGTAATGACAAAAGCACCATCTAAAATATTACTTTAAAATATTCAGATATAAATTTGCACCCATAAATATAAGGGGGAAAACAGTGCTTTCTGCAGGTTGGAATCTATTTCCCATTTGATACTGGCTCGTTCAATGTCAGCTGATCCATTTGACTGCAATGGATTGTAGTTTTAGTTTATAAAGTTTTTGTAAGAATGCTGTAATCACACAGTCTTTTAAAATAATGCCAATAATAATATACCATTAGCTAATAGAAGAATGCCATGATAATGAGATCTATTCCTACCCAAAGCAGCCAGCCATATTTATAAATTGGTACAATATCCTTGCTAAGTAGTTGTTCAGGTTTGCCTTGACTCACTAGGCTCAATTGTAAGTGGACGGGTAATTTGGATTCTCTCTATTTTCGGCTATCTTGACCTCTACACCTTTTTTTTTACATTATTGAGCGAGCATGCACTAAATAATAGAGACAATATTGTGTGTATGTGTTAAAATAGGGAGATGGTAAAGAGGTTTTTTTATATATAATTTTATTACTTTCTTCCACTGTGCGTCAAAGTTCCACATAGAGTGCCTGTTTTCACTTAGGTTTTTT
This sequence comes from Platyrinchus mystaceus, assembly GCA_035041135.1. Taxonomy (NCBI): domain Eukaryota; kingdom Metazoa; phylum Chordata; class Aves; order Passeriformes; family Tyrannidae; genus Platyrinchus; species Platyrinchus mystaceus. Next base: position 15,279,455 of record JAWWLV010000005.1, on the reverse strand, counting down.
TCCTTTTTATTAACCAGAACTTTTCAACCTTGTGTGATCTCTTTACAACTCCCTGTAGAATACATAATTGTGCTCGATCAATTTGTTAAAGGCTTTTGAAGTGTTAAAAAAGCTGCATTAAAATTATTTTCTTTCAGGTTTTATGTTAATGAACATAGGTGCTATTCAAAGCAAAGTCAGTGTGTCAAGGGAACTTTAACTAAAGTTATTCATACATAAACTAAAAAAGGAAACATCTTTAGTGGAGGAAAATACATTTAATGAGTAAGTGCAGCACACAATTCCTCCTTTCAAAACTGTCAGTTCATATTGAACCTCCATTCTAGATATCTTACAATTACTTTGTCAACAAAAGGTAGAGTAGTGATGGATGATACATTGGTTCTTGAAACCAAACTTTCTGTGAGTTACTTAGGCTGAAACTAAGTGCTTTTACATTCCAGTCTTATTGATGATAGTGGTTTTATATTTATCACCCTGTCATTTCAGTTGACTGTATCAGCCTCTTCAGTGCAGGAATATGGACACTAATGGAGGTGTGTCCTTAGTGCTGTAAAGGGTCACAGACTCATTCCACTAACAGTTTACAGCCTTGTTACAAGCTTGGAAATCGTTTTGCCATTTTAAACAGTAATCTGCAGCTGTAGGTGTGTGAGGCCTGTGAAAAACAGTTACTTACTGGTCTTTTTAGACCATGCTACCTGTTTGACACTGAATATGCTTCTTTCAACTTTCACTAATAATAATGTTACTGTTTTGCAACCTGCCCTATCATAGTCAGAATTCTACCAGGGCCTTGGGAGTCCAGGATCAGATTGCAACATTTATTTATAAGAAATTCTGTCAAGAATCAATAATAGTCTTGGGTCTCAAGTTCCTTCTTTAATAATACTTTGATATGATTTGTCACAAGCTAGCCCACAGTATCCACCAGATTTTATTACTTAGCTTGCAGCACAGTCTCTCATCTTTGAGTCATGAGATCAGCCATGGGGAGACCTTTAAAAAGCTATATTCTTTACTGTTTGGTTATTACAGAAAGTCTATATTACTCAATAATATCTTTTATAAGGTGTGCTGTCACATCTTCACATAGATGTTTAACCTCGATGTAGATATACTGAATGCCTGGAGGCCATTTTAGTGACATGGACATTGTTTTTCATGATTGGATGCCAAATGTATCAACAAAAACAACAGAAGTTGGGCCTTATTTTCACAGCTTGGTAGTTCTGACTGAATCTCATACAAACTGTCGATAGCAACTAAGATTTTATTTAGAGTGCAGAGTGTAACATTTTTATTACTTGAAAGTAGCAGGAATTCTGTGAAAGCAATTTAGATTACTTTCCACTGTAATATCAGTTCCTTAGGTTCTACCGTGTGTCTCAGTAAACAAGATCCTACTGTGTCACTCGCGTATTGTGGTTCTAAATATTTAAGATTTAACTCAGACCTGAAATTCAGATAGTTCCAGCTGGCATTTATTTATACAGATGGTTTACAAAATGAATTATATGTATTCTTGACTTAAGGCACAGTATGCTTGATTCAATTAAATTTTCAGTAAAGTTTGTTAAAAAATGCTTTGAATGAATACAGTCTAAGCAGCCTGTGAAATTCAGATGCTCATCTTCCATTTTTTTTTGTGAAATTAAGAACTGAGGAGTCACAGGGGAAGATGGAGGTTTGCTCTGTGTGTCTTGTGTGTCATCAGAGTAACACACATGAGTAGTACCAGTAAAACAAATAATAGATAAACAGGTTTTTCCAAATAAGTATGGTGTGGGGGGGAAGGAATTCTTCTAAATTTGAAAGTTTTTTCAATTTGCTAGGTAGTCGTGTTGTTTAGAGGAAAAGGAAACCTTTAAATTAGGGCTTGGGTGAAAAATGAGTTACGTTTTTTGGGCTAGGCAAGATTTCTTCAGGATAGAAGCATGCACATTTTTCAACACTGCTCACAGTGAGTATCTTAGAAATAAGTAGGTGTGATGATTTAATTTTAGAATATTATATCTCCCTGGTTTATATTTTTTTAAACCTGTTCCAGTAAAACTATCAAAGCAGGTAGGTCTTTGGGAAAGCCAATCCTCATGTATAATAAAGTTATATGTCCTGTTTTAGCTCAGAGCTAAGAATATAAAACCATTAATAGATCCATAGAGGGTTGTAATACACATATTGAAAAACAAAAATAATTCTAAATTATTTATTAACAGTGCATAGTAAATGTTGAATTACAGAAAGGCAGTATTGAGATTCTAGAAATTTCCAAAGCTTTGTTTTGGAAATGTGAAATTTTCATGGACTAAAGTAACTCCAAGACTAAAAATGCATGTTGGTTAGACAAAGATTTTTACCCATGAAAGCTACTAAGATTCTTTCCTTAATGAGAGTTTAATTGATAACTGGAGATATTTCCTTCAAAAGACTTTGCAAGTTAACCTAAAAGAGTTTAGTTACAGATGCAATCTAAAATGTGGTAATTCCATAATATCTGAAACACTTTATTAATTTTGCAAATTGTTCAAATTTCTGACAAGATCCTTGAAAAGCAAGTCCTCAGGAAATACAGCAATGTGTAGTATTCAGTCATAGTGTTAATTTTTAGGCACTCTAGCCAATTAATTTTGAAACATTTAAAAGATTGTTCATTATGTCTGTGATGTTTGATTTATATTGAATGGGTGAACTAGAAAGATGAAAAGTATCTTTTCCAATGGATATTTTGGAAAAGTTAATGTATCTGGTACCACCAGGGAGTTCTTACATGCACATATAAACACACACACACATAGGTGCATGAATGTGCATAAATCACAGACAACTAGTGAAGTAATTTTATTTACCTTTTATAGTTTTAGTGCCATAGGTACCATAGTCTAACTTTCAAATATTTGAATAATCTACCTGCAGGTAGCATTGAGTTAGAAAAGATATTAAAAAAGAAGACATTGAAAAAGAAGCCTGGAGTAGCCTGTGGGAAAAACCAAAATGGTATAAATTAGATTTGGACTTGAGCAGTACCTATGTAAAATAAAGGAGAAAAAAATCAGGAAAGCTGTGGAGCTTCTGAAGGAAGAAAAGAGTTAGAGGCAGGCATTTCAACATTAAAATTAGAAACAGAGTGGTAGTGGAAATTTAGGCTTCCTGCCTAAATTTCATAAACTAACCTATGCTCTAAATTTATGAGAAACAGAGAACATGTTAGCCCTAGCCCTGCCTTTTCTAGCTTGACATCAATTGAGGTTGAATCTCTCTCATCAGAACAATTCATTCAGCCTATGCCCTGCTCATTTCCTTAGAGCTGTTATCACCCTCCCTGTGGAATGTGAGGAAATATGTCCATCACATGACCAAAATGCAGATGTGGCCTGTCAGACAACCTGATTTATACCTGCCATATCCCTGCTTAGCAGGTATTTGGGTTTTTTAATAGCCTCCTCTGTACATGTGTGCAGAGCAAGGCCATTTAGCTGGCCTTCAGTGTTGGCAGGAAAGGATGTGCTATTGGATGCATCCAGTGAGCTTCCCTTTCCCAACAGGGAAGGACTGTGTTCTCCAATGTGCTCTGCCAGACTCTTGGGTTTCATTTGCTCAGGTCATGTTGACTGTCCCTCTAACGAGAGCATGACACATCCTTACTTTTTGCATATCTTTATATAGCTTGCTAATAAGCAAGAAGGAATAGGATAAAGAATGCACCAGGTTTAGTATTTTAATGGTATAAATGTATAGTGGATACAGGCATACATTTTAGAACCAGTAGCAGAGTCAATCTCTTGAAGATCCTTCTTTTTTTACTGGTTCTGGAGACCCTTACCAAGGTACAAACCTGATCAGACTAACTCAGATTCCATCTGTGTCTTTTTTCCATGATTTTCTTGATTTTTTTCTTTTTTGCTTGCGATTTAGCAGTCAATCTTGACAAGCCATTGGCTATTTCCATAGTTAGTTAGCTGTAACACAATAACAAGTTCTGTAAAATCCCTCAAAATTCAAAGCAAAACAACATGCATGGGTACTAATTGTATGAGCTTGATGATTCTGTGAAATTTATTGTTTACAGGCATCATTAGTTTTATTGGTAGCAGGCCAACTGTGGCAGAGATCTATTTAGTGTGTGATAGGAAAGCAAAGGAAAGTGTTAACTTGGGTTTTGATCTTATCAGCTTCAATCACTTCCATAAATCTGTGTTCTAGAAATGCATCTAAGTTTGTCCTAACTTTCCTGGGAAGCCCATATTTCCCTCTAGTCCCATCAAAGTTCACTTTATTAACCCAGGAGTTATAGGTTTCAGCAGAAATAAATTCTTTTAGCAGCAACAAAATGTACTTGTCGGGTTTTCCACCAGATTCTCTGAAAATCTCATTCTTTTGTGTAGGAGCCACATTTTGTATGCTTACCTCTGGCAGCTGCTCTTCTGTAGTACATTTGCCATCTCCTGCACCCACATCCACACCAGTAATACTCATGTATTCTTCAACTTGTGTTTGTATTCCCATCACCTCGCTTGGCCATATAATTCACAGAGGCCAAAAGAAACAGTTGCCATTTTTTGGAACAGAACTAGGACAAAATAAAAAAGCGCAGAGAAAAAGACAGGTTTTATACTCCTGAATGTTTGCAAGAGTACTGAATGGTGAGGGAGAAAAAAAGCCCAGATGTACTGTAGAGGAGAAATCCTAAATCCTGCATACTCATCCTTGGCTTTCTGTTGAGCAGAATAAACAGCCTTGGTTTAGAGAACAGCTTGTTTTGCAGTTCTGTTCTGGTTATGCCTTGTGGAAGTATTCAAATTCTCTTGCTTAGAAGCAGAAAACTGCCTTTGAAAGGAGATCTTCCTGAGAAATCTTCTAAAGCAAATTTACCAGATTCTGCCAGATCTGTTGACTGATCTTTTTGATGTTTTCTTAGGAGTCTGGATGTTGTCTATGTTATGTTTATAAACATTGCATATATATCTCTGTAGTTCTTGTATGGCTTCTAAAGGGGTAGTTCAGAGTTAAATCAGCCTTAGATCTGAAGAACAGCATCAGTTCACAGGTTTTGACAATCTTGGTAAGAGGCAATGCCTCATAGTTGTTGAATGTTTACTTTCTCTAATCAGAACCAGGGAACTGCTTGATGAGAAAATGAGAGTTTGGCCACGATTGCAAGGAGGCACTTTCAAATTAAGAATTTGAAAGGAATTAGAAGATAATCCTCTGCTGTGCATCTGCTCCCCAATAGAACAAAGTGGGGGAGAGGAAAAAGACCTAAACAAGGAAACCTAATTTGAGCTGTTCAGTCTCCTGAAACTAAGTGTAGCTGTGTCTGGAGTATTCTTATATTTCTAGAACCCTTTTTTTTTTCCGCTGTGATATTCCTGTAGCTAATTCCATTTCTCCACCCAAACATCATGATATCATGATGGTCACAGAGGGAATGGATGGGCACATCTACATTGCACTGTGCTGTAGAAAACAATATAGCTGCAGCAGCATGGGGCTGTATACTTACAGGGCTGGATTCCCTCCAGAATGTAGGAGAACTCATTTAAATTTAGCTCCAGGATCTATATATGGCTTTACACTCTTCTATGACAGAAGATAAACCTGGCACACCCTGCTGGGATTAACATGGTTGATAATCAGGCATTTCTGTAACATTACCAACTCAATCTAAAAGTTTCATTGTAGGAGCTAGAAGATTTGTGAGTTCAAGTTAGAAAAAAATGAGACTGGAAAGAGATGAAAAGGACAGCTTCACCTCTGAGCCGCAACTGTGAGTACTTGGGAAGTAAATTCAATGCACTGAGCTTGACCTGAAACAAAGATTATTCTTGTGCTTACTGGGACTCTGCTGCATGATGATTTTGTATTTGTTCACCATACAGAGAAACATGGCAATTCCTGACTCCTTCTGAAAGGAAATCACTGTATTAGGATGCCAGGAGCTCAGCATTGAAATGTGCATTTCCAGTAACCCGTTCATTAGCACTGAACATCCAGAGAAGGAACATGCCCACTGCACACTGACAAACTCAGACCATTTGGCAGGTTCTGAGGTTTTTGAGAGGTTGGCATTGTGACATGGGCTGAGCTTTTAACCTTGCCCACAACATTAATAAAATGTAAACTGAAAGAATATATACTCCAAGCAGGGCATGTTCCTAGGTTTCTGCCAAGGTCTAAGCCATGCTGTACCTCAGGACTCTGAGCTCTGAAGTGCTTATTAATTTTCCTCTGTAATTCTTAATAAAATTGTATTGCAGCATGAAAGCAACAAAGGCCTCTCTGATAATTTACCCTCTGCAAGTTCAAATCCATGTTAGTGAAAGGAACTCTCTGCCTTCTATTTCAAAAGTAATGAATTCAAATTCTGTTGGGATTGTAATTTTATTAGAAATTCTGCATATCTTCTCTTGTTATTATTTCTGGGTCAAATGGATCATTATATTGATTGATCAACACTTAATTTGTTATTATCTATAAGTGCTCAGTAAATATGAAAATACTCTGTCACTTTGTTAAAGAATCATCAAAAGTGACAGCAATAAGATACTTTTTTAATTAATTTTTTGCATATGTATAGATGAACCTTGTATATCTCTGGAGCTTTGGCTGACCACTCAAACATCTGGCAGGAAAAGCTTTTATATATATACATATATATATTTGTATATGTATATACACTAAAGCCTGCATTTTTAGCAGTGCTTACTGTAAAAATAAACAACATACAGGGCAGTAGGGTTTATGATAATGCTGTAAGTTAGTAATCTTGAGCACAGCAACAAACTTTTTATGTTGCCATATGAAAAGGAATTTTTGTAGCATAATCAGCTCAATCTAAAAATCAAAAGTCATGCAACTCCGTTCTAGGAACTAGAAGGTCTGTACTTTCTAGCTGGAAAGAGCAGAGATTGGGAATTTATTTGTATTTATTTATATTTATTGATTTTTTTATAGTTATAACTTATTCTCCTGGATTTGTTAGGCACATTTTCTCATAACTTCCACTGACTGCCAACCTATATGATGTGAGAGAGGCACTGAAACACAGCATTCAGTCCATGTAATGTATGTGTACATATTATACCATTAGTTATGAATCTTGAGGGAGAGACCCTGCATCTTATTTTCAAACATTCTTAGTGCATACAAATCCAATTGAAACTTACAGAGGCTGAAAAAATGCATGTTTCTGAAAATGGGGAGCATTTTTACTAGTATGAGTAACCAGCATTTACCTTTAAGAAAACCTATTAATTAATTGTTCTGTGTCTCCACTGGACTAAAAACTGTCTAAAGTAAGAATACTCTTGTCATGATGCAAAGCAAAACTAACAAGAAAATAATATTCTTTTATTCTGTCACAGTTGTCTTATATGGACCAGAGTTAAAGGCACTATGGATTAAAATTACTAGTTTATATATATTTTATTAATAATGCAGAAATTATCAGGCATCTCAGTACATATCATGTATTTTTTTCTACTGAGCATGTCTACAGGTGTGCTCACATTATACCACAACAGTTGTTCACGAACAGTACCACCAATAAATGTGATGATTTTTGCACATTGCATCCCACTTACCAATACCTCTGCACCGACACAACCCCCTGGTCCTCTCTGAGTGTATTCCATGATGTGCTTGCACGTGAGACTTATAATTACTTCATGTGTCTCATAAATCCCTCCACAGTAACCTTGACTAATTACACGTGGGCAAGCTAATGTATTGTGGTTGGCACTGAACTCCTCCCAGACTGGCCACCTGAGAGGCCAATGATCCACAGAACTTTTAAATTCTCAGTTGAAACCTTTATTCCATGAAAGCACCAATTTGTCTCTTTCTTTACTACCCAGGTGCCAGTTTTCATGAAACTTATGGCAGACTTTGTGACCTTACAGTTTCTACAATTTTGCCCCCTTCTTAAAGGAGGGGAACTGACAGATGGACAAAAGAGTAAACAGTGCAATGTCGTATATTTTATCCTTTGAAAACCAGGCTATAATGATATATAAAATTTCACTCACAAAGCTAAGAAATATCAAACAACACTCACAAACTTATGTGACAAACACCACTCACAAAGTTATGAAATACCTTATAAATATGAAATATCTTATAAATATAAAAGTGAAACTGATTTATGCCAATAATCTCTTCAAGCACTAATGTTTGTCTAATGGATTCAGCTATTATTGCATACGTTACAGAAAGCATTATAATTTGAGATTCACCTGTGCCATTATATCAAAGCTAAAATTATTCCATGAGACTTTGGAACATTCCATGTTGGTTGATACTACGTGCTTTTAACTAAAAGCTTCTTTCACTTTACATCAACAGAAGTGGAACAATTAATGCTTCAAAATACAAGAGAGGCTTTTGTTCTTGTTTAAATTTTTGTACCTTAGCTTGAAAGGTATCTTGAGCTCCTTTGAAGTTTTCCTTTAATATACTGCACCCAAACCACTTCTTTATAAGAGCCTCATTTAACTTTCACATTTTAAGGATCTTTCAATGCAAGCCCAAATGTAACAAAAGAAAGTGGTAATTGTTGAAACAGGCAGAGTTGTTGAATAGTGTAGACACTGAATCTTATGGAAGTCACATCCTAGAAGTATCTTGCACAACTCTGGCTCTGGTGTCTGGCTGCCAGGTAGGTCACATCGCATAAAATTTGCTTCATGCTCTAGACTAATGTTTTCTTGAATTATTAATCAAGTTTAATAATTCACAGAGACCCCAATTCCACAGAGCTTGTGTGGCCCCTTGCAGAGAGCCCCACTTGCTGCCAGTGGCACTCCTTCAGAGGTCTGCTTGTGCAATTCCCAGGCACAGGCTTAAATGCCAATGCTCTGTAAGTCAGGGCTTTGACTTCTATAGCTTTCACTGGGCACTGGATCAGACTGTACATTTTTTGATAAAGGATTAAGTTTTCTCCTCCCTGCATGTGAAAACAGGTACCACCCAGCTGATAGCAACAAGAACAGCAACTGAAATGCCGATTTGAGATTTCAGTGAAGCCACTTGGGACTGCAGGGAGACGGTTAAGACAAACAACACTGACGAGTGCAGGGTTGTTTGCAATTAATCCCAATACTGCCCTAACAGCCCCAGTGACTCTATAAGGGTGCTATTCCTGCCCAACAGCAGAATATGTGGTAGAGCCTGCAGAAGTTGTGCGTACTTTCATACTCCTATCCAATTCCTTGAATTCCTTGTGATTTTAGATAGTCGCTGTCCAGTGTATTTAATCTACCCTGTTAGAAATGACCCATTTCAGATTTCTGATGAGTGCCTGGCTTTGAGGCTCTGGCGCTGTCATCAGACTCCATCACAAAGGAGCAAGTGTTGATGTCATATTGTGGTTTATGAGCCATTATCCAGCCTATATTTCTGCATGGTTTTGTGCTTCTACCAGTGTTTTAGGAACTCCTGCACCATTTCAGACCTCTGAAAGTCTAATTCTCATGCACAATACTTTTTTTCTTTCTTTCTGAACTGGGTCAGATGTCCCTTTTGTAATAATTTAATTAACACTTTGGAATAATGATGCATTAATTAATGCCAGATTACAATGAAAATGCTACAGAATTACACTTTATATCAACATTAATGCAAAATGAATTCCTCCTGGATAATATTTCTTACAGAGAATACAAAAAGAGATAATACTAATTAGGCCATCAATTTAAATTTACCATAATTTCAATCCATGTCACTTATCTATTCTCTAGCACAAAACCTTCAGTTCTACCATACCCTTTTTGCTGCACTGATATCAGTATGGCAGCCAGGCTGGGAGTAATTTCCCAACGTGCGTTCTTATACATTATAGTACACTTCTGTACTGTAGTCCTGGGTTTGGTGCCTGCATTGTGAAGGACTGAACTTTAAAAATTAGGTATAGGTTTCAGAATGTTCTGACATATATCTTTGGGTACAGAAACTTCACTGGCAAAATAACACCCTCATCATAGGCACAGGATTTTGTGTTGTGCATGGCACATTATTAGACTGAAGCACACAGTCCAGGTTATTCTAATTCTTCCAGGCATGGCCCACATTGCTGCTGCAAATGCAACATCTGCAAAATCATTCTTTTGTGAGCATTATTATTTTAACTGCTTTGTACCAGAACGTGAGACAAATAAGAAAACAAGTTTTCTGTTTTCAAGAAGCTTTGGTCTTGGTAGTATATTTCCACACCCAAAAGTATATATGGGATTTGACCATCACAAATCAACATGGCATTCTGCACCAAGCTGAATTTCACACCTTGTACTTTGGCTTTAACATACTGCTTTCTCTGCAGAGCACCATTCTGGTCTCTCTACCATATGGGCAAATTCAATTAATGCAATAGCTCTTCTACCTTGCAGAATTTGTTTGTAATTTAGAAAAGGTCAGATATGTAAATCCGTGTGATTTGTTTTGTGAAACAAATCTTTGTTTGGGGCAGTTCACTATAACTGTCCATCACTGCCAAGGACTGTTAAAACGGTATGTATTTGCAAGTAATGAAGGGGAAGGATTTTTGAAAATATGAAGAAAAGTTATTTTCCTGGGAGCAATCTATTAGATAGTAGAACAGACTTTCTTAAGAACTACAGTAAGCTGTCATCATTAGGTGGGCTTATAACTCAGTGCAGAGTAGACAATGTACTGGAAAAACGACCGTAACTCCATGGACTGAATTCATGTTGATCCCAGTATGCTGGAATTAAGAAATAGCACAAATCTTTTCTATCTGTGACTGCTGAGGACTGGCAAAGGAGTGTTTTTATAGCTCAGGTCTCAAGAAAGTGTAGTAAAACAGCCCTGTATAGTAAACCAGCTTTGAGCTGGGGAAAAATTTGCTCTGTGCCAACCTACACTGCTTTCCCATCCCAAGTGCTATTAATCCCTTACTTTCAAAAGCAATGAAGTATGCTCAGAAAGACAAAAAAAAAAGTGATGATATTTTTAGATTTTATATGTAACATCAACTAGAAACTAATTGGATTAAATATTTTATTTTAAAAATAGCACACTTTTCTAGACTTTTTGCTTAGGTTGCCCATTTTAAATATGTGTTTTTCTGTGTTAGAGTATTCATATTGTATTTTTTTCCCATTAAGTTATATGATCCCAAAATGAAGAACTTTTAATCTGAGTTAGATGATCTTATCTCTTCATTGCTAAGAATTGTATCATGGAGATACAAATAAAATAGTTTAGCTGGACAGCTATCTGATGGTGCTGTGTTTAGCTGAAACTACAAATGAGTATCTGCAGGGGACGGAAATAGGTTTGGACACCTCCCTTGAAGATGACATCTTTATGGAACATAAAAACATAAATGTGCGGATGTCAGAGTTAAGTTCAAGTATTTTAAGTATATTTAAGTATATTTAAGTACTAGGCTTTTTTCTGGCACATTTCCAACCTTAAATCAGATGTGGAATACTTGTAAGGTGGTGGCTGATAGCGGATTTCAACAGCTTGTCAATTTTAACTTTACATTTAAGGCTTCTGCAGGACATTCTTCTACTATGACAGCCCCAATACATTGGTAACACCTGGCTCTTTCCAGTTGATCACACCTTGACACTTAAGTGCATTAACAAATCCACTAATAACCTTCCTCTGGTTCTTTTTCATCTGTTAGTACTGGTAGCTCTGTGCATAATGAGTTATGATATACAATGTATTCCTTGTTTAAATGTATTTTATTGAGTGCCAGACCTATTTCTGGTTATATTGCTTAATGATACCTCTAACTCAGAAAGGATAATTCTAAGAAAAGAAAACTCTTTCACAGACATAGGTAACTTTTGTATAATTCCATCCCCAGACTGTCCTATCAGTTATATATATTTAAATTTTGTCTCAAAAAAGTAGTAAAGTTCATGTTCATATCCACTTATTTATGTCTATGAAGGAGAAAAACCGTAAAAGACCTGACTTTGAAGGTTAGACTGGTAGCCAGAAAACGCGGTACCCTTACCACAGTGCTGGATGTAGGACCATAGCACAGATAATGCCAAGCTAATTCCAGAGGGGATAATATATGCACAGGGAGTAGGGTTGCATCATATGAGGTTAGCAGCTTGGATTCTGAAAGCAAGAGAGTCACAGTCAACTGATGCTACACCTGAGTTTATACCTCATCCATCTTGATGATGATCATTAATTAGGGACAGCACCGCGTTGATGATGCCATGCTGCTTCCTGTTCAGCTGCTTGGGTACATCCAAGTGTGGTTGCAACTAGTTCAGAAGCCACTGCACAGATGTTTGTCAGAGCCAAGGTAAATATTAATATCACCAGAGTTACATGCTCAAATTTTACTAGTGAAAATTTTAAAAATTGCTACCCGGGCACATTCATCAGAGTTATACTACATAGATTGGCTAATGACTATTGAACATTTGAAATATATAAGTTGAAAAGTGATGAGTAAAAACTGTAAGAATTGGAGAATATTGAATAAATTCAAAGAAATCATGATCAGCTTATGGACATTTAGTAAACGGTAGTTTTCTAAGTTATTTGCTATGCATTGTTCATTCACCTCTAATAAGTATCATACAGTATAAATGCTATTTTTTATTTCAGCTCCTAGAACATAAAAAATCTGTGGAAGCTAGCTGAGAATTTTGCAAGTGTGTCTGAATGCCGAATCAACTGAGTTAAGTTGGAGTTTATGTCCCTGAACATATTGTACGATTGGTGGATAAGGCAGGGTTTAAATATAGATTGAAAACCACAGGGTATTAAGTATCTAGGAATATTTTACCTTATGGAGTTGAAGTCTACAACTAAACTTAACAGAGAGGTAATGTGAAATACAGTGAAAAAAATAATTTCTGGGTGGTCTCTGCCACATACTGTACTGTGTGGTGGAAAAGGCTGAGAGCCATAAGAAAGACATAGGGACAAAACCTGACATACTGTATACATTAAACATCTTGCTATTTACCATCTGAGAAAAGTTCTTTAAGGAACTCGTGGTCTGGTTAACAAAAACTTTATGGCATTATAGGAACCTCAAAATCTGGGATGAAAATGCTAGTGTTAGCCAATTTTTTAGGTGGAGCAAATTTTCCAGAGTTACAAAAATATTGGTTTTTTGTGAAGCCAAGGAATGGATGCCATGTAAATGGATCTCAGCCCATTTGGATAGACTTTGAAAATGCACAAATATTACTTTTTCATTTGTTCTAATTAACAATGGTGAACTGAAAAGAGCTGCATGCAGTGTTGAAAGCCATGGCTAAGTAGATTTTGAATCATGAAGAAAATGCAAAGGAAAATACACAGCAGAAAGACGGGAAGTCCTATGAAACAAAATTAGTGTAAGATTCATTTGAGGTTTTTTAACTTTTTATTATTTTTAAGCATCAGGGCCCTGAGTGCGCCACCAGGCCTCACTGGCCTCGCGCCCGTCACCCTGCCTGCCCCCTTGTCGGCCCTGCCCAGGGCCGCGTCCTGGCCCAGCCTTGACGTGTCCCTGAGTCCCAGCAGATGCCGGGGGCTGGGGCTGTCCTGGTGGGGGTGGGACAGCCCTGCGCGCCAGGCTCGGCACTGCCATTCTGTGGGGCCTCCACACTCCCGGCCTTGGGAGGCCTTGGCAGGAGTGCCGCGTGTTGTAGTGTTACCGAGAACGTCAGACCCACAAAATGGCGTCTGTTCCTTTCTCGTCTCCTTTGAAACCCTGTTGGCCCACACCGGGACAGCAAACACGGGCACTCACAGCTTTCCTGTAGACAGGGAGAGACACCAGAGGAACCACTCTACTTCTCCACTAGGACTAACACAGAGGCCATGTAAGTTAAAGCACAGACTTCAGCTAATTTCTGAGGGATTTCAGTCAAGCCCCTTAACTATATACATGATGTTCTCCTCTCCACTCTGCTCGCTTCAGGCTCCTCAGGATTGCCACTCATAGCTTCATGCATAAGCACCATAGCCTTAAATGCTGAAGGGAGGCAATGTAGGAAAATTACACAGTAGATGCAAGGGAAGTAGTGTGCTGCCTTATTCCTGCTGCTTTATTTTTGATTAACAGGAAAATAACGGGGTTCCCCAGCATGCGAACTGCTAGGGATAGCTCAAGAGATGTGGACCGAGGCTTGTCTTACAGCTCTTCAGAGGGCATTTACTACCTTAAATATTCTATGATTGTAATTTTTATTGAGGTTTGGTGGCTCTATTCCATTTGTATGGGTATCCAATTACAACTCAAATATTTGCACTTGACAGCACTTTTAGACTACGTAGTTAAATGAAAAATGAACCAAATGCAGTACATATTTTAATAACAATCAGTCTTAGGAGAATTTTTTGAAGAACACTTTCTGACCCACCAGGATTATTAAACATCCCATAGCATTTTTTGTAAGATTAGTCACAGTGTCTTTTCTGAAACTCAATTTATATTATTACATTCTGCCTCCATAAATCACCCTGCGGTATCAACTGAATATAGTATTCTAGTGTCACATATTGTTGTAGAAAGTTAAAAAGCTGTCATGTTCCACCTCAAAAATGGATCCACTTTGCTAGAATGTAATGCAGTTCTATTACAAGATTTGGAACTTTTTGTTATTTTACAATCCAGTATATTTGCAAGAGAATCCTTTTTCTTTTTTTTTTTTTTTGGTGCTTCCTGGTGTCCTTGTCTGCATCAAGAATATAGAAATGATAAGTCGCAGTATTTTGCAAAGGCACTAATTTCCAGAGATTGTCCTCTAGAATTGAGCACAAAAGAAGGAAAACCATACATTTCCATTTGTACCAGCAAAGAACCAAGTTTCTAATTTTTCAAAAACCTCTATTTCACAAGCAGTGGCTACATTTTATTTGACAGTCCCCAAAATGTGGTTATTTACTAAATATATTTTGTTTCTTGCAGGTGATGCAATTAATGTCACTCCTTTCTTTTACTTAATATGATATTAAGTAAGCAAGCAGATCATTCTCCTTTTTTATTTTTCTCCTTTGACCGAGAGGAAAACCAACAGACCTGCTCCTCTTGATTATTGTGTATCTCATATGTTTGCCAAAATGGGGATATAAACCCAGTGCTCTGTCCAGATTCAAGTGTGAATAATTATGTTCTGCCTACCTAAAGTCCCACTGTGATTTCATTTGGGTACAGTATATTTCTTCATTTCCTGCTCTTGGGCCTGTTTTGGCATCAGTTGAAGTTAATGGAAAGTTCTCAAAGACTTTGGTGATGGAAAATGTCCATAAACTGTGCTATGATTGTGGTATTAAACAGCTTGAGTTGACATAAGCAGAGTTGTATCTTATAATAGATTGCTTGCACTGCATGTCTTTACCAGTTTGGAAGGCTCTTCACATTTCATCAACGTTATGTGTATATTCAAGATATAACAAATGGCAATTAACATATTATATAAGTATTCTTTTGGAGGCATAATATCTTACATATGTTAAATTTGCAGATATATATACTTGATCCTGGTGTCACGGAATTTTAATGAAGATGTTTCTTTGGACTTTAGTGAGAATGTCTGGGTAATACTATAAGAGTAGTAGAGCATAATAGCCTTCTGAGGCATGGAAGTTCTGTTCCCTGTCTTTTGTGGATGTGTGAAGAAAAAAAATAGAAATAAAAAAGTTGTTCAAAAATTGAATTCAAGTCTTTTAAACCCCAGATTAAACTACAATACTTCATGGCACTTCATCAAGACATGGACGCAGTTGTGAGTAATTGATGCTCTGTACTCTCTCAGCAAACTTTAGAATTTTCCCAAAATATACTTTTGCTTTCATAACATTTCTAGAGATAAAAAGTACAGGTTTTGAACCCTTCTCAGTTGTCTGTAAGAAGTTCCTTGGAGGAGAAAAAAAAAGAACATGTCTCAGAGAGCAACCCAAAACAGAGGAAGACAAAATTGTAAAATTAATTCAGACCTGAGCTTTCCTAATTTTTGAGGGTTATTGGGCCCAACTTTAACCAGAATTTATTTTATTTAGAATTTTAATAAAGTGAGGGTCACCATTTAATGAAACGAGATTACTCCAGATTGGAATATATTTGATATGATTGTTTCCACTTTCTTTTGTGTTGATGGTTATGTTTTATAAGCTATTCCATTCACTCTCACTCTTGGGACTTTTGATCATATTTTCATGAGCCCAGGCTGGTGTAGGACCCAGACAACCTCTTTATTCCTCCGAAGTCTGTGCCACGTACTTTTAACCTTGGCCTGAGCTATCAGCATGAAAATTGCCCATATTCTAAATATATAACATTCCTTTTCCTTTGCCTTAGACAAAACTGGGAGTAAAGCTGGTGTAAGTCTGTGGTGACAGCATCACACCATTTCTCAGAAACCAGGAGAGGAATTCTGCAGTGAAGTTAGAGCAGTGGAGAGAATCTCCACAATTTAATACTGTGATTCTTACTGTGGAGTGGGAGGTCATTTTGATTTAAGAGCAAAATGAATAGTCTTGCAGTATCACATACAGCATTTCTCTAATAATTCAAAAACCTTCTAAGTCAGTAGTGTGTTACAGGTAAACAAGCCTGGCAAAAACCCCTCTGACAAGAAAGATGCTTTTATTTTATTTAGTTTTTAAATGTTTATGCAGCTTGCTAGATTCATAACCTAGGGCAAGTTTAATTAAAGTCAATGAAGCAGTTTAAAGTGAAGAAGAAATCAGCATTAGAAAAAGTGTTGATTGTTTTCTAATTATGCTGTGGACTTTCTCTGTAATGGATTCTTGCCTTTTTAACTCTAGATAAAGCCTGATATATGCCAATGCAGACAGGAAATTCCTTCCTAAAATTTCCTTACTAGTTGATTCTCTATATATCTTAGCACCCTTGTGACATGATCCTTTTTATTGCTTTTTGTCAACAGTTGGACAAGGTGGATTTTATTTTCTGAAGATTTTAACAACAGAATAATGTATCATGCAGGAACGTTTTGCATGTACAGTTTGAAAATATGTTGGTTTATTAATCTTTTATTCAGAAAGCGAACCTGTATGGTACTAAGTGTCCAGATCTAGCCTGAATGAAAGAATACCAGTGAATATGGAGAATAATATTTGTTTTGATTGCTGCCCTGAACCCACCAGTGGTCTCAGTAGGATTTTGTTTTGACATGGCTGGACAGTTTGCCTACAATAAAAATGGCACCCCTCTTACTCTCCGTGGTTAAGTATCTGCCAGTTGCATGTTCCCTCCAGTTGCCAAAGAAGCTGTGGATGCTCCATCCCTGGAAGTGTTTAAGGTCAGGTTGGATGGGGCTCTGAGCAACCTGGTCTAGTGGAAGGTGTCCCTGCCCATGGCAGAGGGGTTGGAACTAGATGATCTTTAAGGTCCTTTCCAACCCCAGCCATTGCTGTGATTCTATGATTCCTTCCCAACATTTAGTGACTGATCCAGGCAACGGGCAGTCCGCATTCCTGCCAGCTGATCGTCAGCCAGGTTTGTGACCTGACACTGACTTGCTCCCTTAGAACTGTTCATCTCTTTAGCAATGGTGGATTGAAGTACTTTCTAGAATCCACCCTGTGGTACCAGTGAAGCACAGAAGGGATGATGACAGGCTACTTGACTGTCCTAAGTCAACAATCCAACATCCCAGGACAACATTTGGGTTGGAAAAGACCCTTAAGATTGTTGAGTCCAACCATAGACCTAACCCTGCTGAGTCCACCACTGAACCATGTCCCTGAGTGTCACATCTGCACATCTAATGCTGAGCAAATGCCCCAGCTGCAGTTTTCTCCAAGTTAGGTTGCAAGATCAGGCACTCCCAGATTCAAGGATGACCCCAAAATCCTAAGTCAGCTTCTGTCAGTTATGTGTTATGAGAACATTCTTATTTACTAATCATGTATTAGTTTTGCCTCATTTTGCACACAAGAGCCATGATTTGCAGGGAATAAGGAAGGTGTTGAATAGTTCTTTTTAACTTAGTTTTCTAGTCTGTAGTTTTAGGCCTTATTTATTGTTCACTGTGCCAGCTAATGTAATCCAAATCTGCACTGCATTCGAAATTTCTTTTTACTGTTTTCAATGGCATTCTTCATTTCCCTTTAGGCTCTCATAATTTTCACTGCTCATATCTAGACATTTCAACTTTAGAAAGAATAAGATAAAAAATCGGTTTGATTGTCCAGCACACACACATATATATAAAAAGACTATTTTAATCTGAAATATGTCTTTTTAAAGCAAAATAGATTCCACAAAATTGTAGCAATAGCGACAGTCTCAGTGCTGAGTTATTTAGTCCTAGGACTGAGTAATCCTTTTCCAGGACAGCGAATGTGTGTGCCATCAGCAGCTCCGACAGAGGATGCCGGCTAATTTTGTTGGTGGTGGTTTTATGAAACAAAATTCTATTTGTAATATTAATTTTGTTGGTGGTGGTTTTATGAAACAAAATTCTGACTGCTGAAAATCAGACTAAGCAAATTGAGCTTAGTTTGGACAGACCACTGCAGGGTCTGAAATGGTCCTTTGCAATGAGTGGGATTTAAACAGTTGTGCAGAGCCATTTCCAGCATACAGAGTGCATATTCCATATCTAAACCACTCAGTGACTTGCATTTATTACTCAGACTGGCATTCACTTACGTGAAAACTTTGTATTTAGATTGGAAACAATTTAAAATAATTAACATAAATATATCCACTCCAGCAACAAGCTATTATGTAAGTAACACAAGATGTAAATTAGGGAGAGCTGCTAATAAGGTGGATCAGTGCACTCCTGAAGCCTGGGCCAAGCACGCTGTTGAGGGTGGTTAGAGAATGGTGTTCACAGCTGTGAAAATTAAAGGCAGGGCCTTACCATTCCAGAGGAAGCCAAGTCCTTGAGCAACTGTAGAATTTCAAATGATGTGGCTTGCTACAAGTTCTCTTTGGTGTAATTGTGGTTGTTTGCAATGACTCTTTTTCTTTTCCAAACCAGTACAAATTTGGACACTGAATCCTGCTTTGGTGTCCTGTCACTGTGGATCACTGTGATCACACTGATGATGCACGGTCTGAGTGCAACATCACTGTTCCAAAACAGCTCGACAACTAAACAGAAAGGCAGTATCATGAGAAACTCCTGCTGACAGCAGGTACTTCTGTTTTATCTGAGAATAATTCACTGAGTAGATAATTGGTGAATTCCCAATGGGAAAAAAACTTGATTCTGTGTGAGCATAGGTTACCAAATGTACCACCATAAAATAATTGATTTTGTGATATATCAAGTAGGGACATAGTTGAGACGATTGAACTTTTCACTTCGGGCCTCAGGGTGAACTCGAACCAAGCTCCCAAAGGTGAAGAACCAGTGCTTGACATGTGCAGGGTTTTGCACTCTTAAAAGCCTCTTTAACTTTCATTTTGCTCTGCTTTCACCAAGATCTAGATGTGCACAGAGTCTCATTAAGATGGTTGAGTTGTCATTGGAGATAATCACCAAAGGAATGTGTTATAAAAAGAGGAAAAAAAAGTATGTCTAGGAAGTCTGAATAATTTTTTTATGCTGTTGTTTTAGTGAAGAGGCTTTGGATGCTGTTAGAAAAGTCACTATAGCTATAGGGCACATTTAATTGCATTTTAGAAACTTCTTTTAATCCTGTAATAACAAAAAATTAAATCAGTGCTGACATTTTTTTGTTGCCAAAAGAAGGTAGTAAAAGGGTAAAGAAATAATTGTTAGTTCTGAGAATATAATTAGCAACTTTAATGCTTTAATCTAAAAAATGCATATTTTGAGCCTGGGTGAATGATTAAAGAAAAGATATTGAAAGCCTTTGAAATTTCTAACTGTTTGTTTTTAATTGTAAATTATGATCACTATAATTAGCTCATTTAGTACATTTATAATGTAAACAAATATGAATATACAGAAGTTCAGTGATATATTTCGGGGCAAATAAGAACAACGTTGTGACCCTGGGCTCTATTTATTAAGCCTTTCTTGTAGTGTTTGGCACTGCTTCATTCTTTCATACTACTTTTTTCCCCATTTTTTTCCAGAAGATAAAAGAAAGCTGTACATAATATTTGCAGGTCTCTTCTGAGGTCTTAATGCATCTGGAACTGCACTGAAGAAAATACAGATAGAAATCTGCTCCTTTTTGGGCTCTATTTAACTATCACTCTGAAACTTTCTAATAGCTAGAGTTTTTGTCATGTTAAGAAATAAATACTACATGTTTTCTTAAACACTAGGCTGTTAATACTGAGCAATTAGATGAACTGAAAAGAATGTTAATTTTCAGGTAGATGACTATTTCCATAGCTAGCTTTCTGCAGAAATGCATTGTGTCTAATGCTGCCTGTCCTGTCTCCTCATGATGCACTTTGTGCAGCATCCTGGGACTGGGTTTCAGAAATCTGCTCCTTTCCCGATACATGTGCTGCCCTACACGTGACAATAACACAAACAGGAGCTGCCTGCCTGACTCCCTGCACGCTAATGGAAACCCTTAAGGAGTAACAGGATGTTCTTCCCCACCAAGTTGAAAGATTAAAATTTGGGGTTTAGTCTCACCATTATTTTTGTAAAAAGGCATCTTTTGTTACATTTCCAGAGCTCAGTTATCATGCTGCAACACACTGCACCCAGTTCTGATAAGTCATGGAAAGTTATGATTAGTTAAGCTCCTTATGAATAGAGAAGGCTTCCCTGAAGGTTGAAACTGGCCTCTAACTTGAGATTTTAAATCATTGTTGAAGTGTTTTGACTAGGCTGCCTTTGTGTACGCTAAACAGTTTAAGGTTACTTTTTAATCCAGTGGCGCCTGTTTTATGATGTACACTTGCTGCGGAATGAATGTTGTTCTGTGCATCACTGCCAGCTGTCTCCTTGTGATCCTCCAGTAACTAAGTTGTTTTATCTCAGAGGAATGAATTGTCAATAACAAGCAAATAATAACTTTTCTGCTTAATTTTCAACATTTAAAAAAACCCTCTTCTTCTGTCGTATTTCCCTTACAATGTAAAATGTATTGTGAGGGTTCGTTGCTCTGTTCTTGCACTGTGGGCCTTCAGGAGTTAAATGTTTACAGCATGAGACAAAGGTAGAAGAGGTACATATTGCAGCAGTGTATTCACCACATTCTATGGATATTTTTTAGCTGAAGGAAGTAAGCCCTGGTTATTACAGCTGTCACGGTGACATCTGATACTTCAGTATCAGTGATTTCCTCACCCACCACATGACCCTGATCACTACCATGATTCTCTGTCCACTATTAAACTAGGAAAGGTCTTGGCCCTCCAGGTGCTGTTTCAAGTCTGAAATAGCAACTTGTCTGTCACATTCTCCCTGCCTAACTTATTGCTTAAGGACCTGGCAAACATGTTTAATGCAGGCAGGGTCTCGTGCAGCAACCGAGTCAAGAACGTGTCTGGTGTCTCTTTCATGGCTGATACAGAACAAGGGCACTGAGCGTGCATGGATTGTTAAAAATGAGCAAACTTTGAAGTGAATTTGATTCTTAATCTCAAAAATTATATTTTTGCACTTCTTTTCTTCTTATGGGGAGGGAACACACTTCTTGAAAGTCTTGAGAGGTATCTTGAAATTTCACAAAGGAATGGGGGCGTATAATAGCTTGATAATTTCCATGAATCAAAACTGGAAAAATTTAAAAATATTGTCATACAGAAATTCAGATCAAAAGCAGGTCTTTAATGAATTAGGGAATAATATGAGCTAACAAGCAAAACTATTTCATGGAAATATAGTAAAAAAACCCTAAAGCTCTAAACCAAATGCCATAATTGTCTTCCCATGATGCACATTTTTCTCTCCTTATTAAGTACCTTGTGGTAAGATTAATTTAAAAGTTACTTAGCATAGGCAAAATGAAAGACTTAGACAGTAGACTTTTCTATGCAAATAGATAAGGCTTATCAGGCCTACCTAATTTTTAGGAATGAGGCATTGGAAAAGATTCTGTATTTAAGATAACAGAGCTGGCCCAACTGGCTATTGTGTTGTACATTGTGCAAGCTTTGACACTGTGGTTGTCAGATGTTTCCAGCCTTTTTTTATCCCTGTATTGATAAATTTATGTAAACTGGTGTGGGGAGCTTGATAACCAAGAACCAGGGTTTGTATATTGAAATTCAGCTGCATCTGGATTGAACCAGAGATTATGTAGATGCAATGCCAGAGTAATAAAGAGGTTGGATAACCAGCTTCTGTAATTTTTTGAGTGATTTTAGCTTCTTAAATATAGTTTTGCAGAACTGTTTTTTGTTTGTTTGGTTGGTTTGGTTTGGTTTTGGTTTGTGGTTTTTTTGTTTCTTTTGTTTTGTTTTGTGTTTTTTTCTGCTTTGATGGATGTGCTTGTGAGCATCTTACCTGCAATTCCTCCTCTAATGCAGAGGGAGAGGAACTTTTGTGCAGAGTGCTTCTGGCCACCTTTGCTAAGGCAGTGCTGAGAGTCTTAGAGGGACCCCCATGATCAGGAACTTCACAAACACAGCTGTGTTTTCTTTGAAAGAGAACTATCCACGCTTTAATACTTTTTGCAATGTATTATGGATTGTAGATGCAAATACCATTTTTTATGGCATGAAAAGTCCTCTCTTCATGTTTTGTCAGAAGCATACATCCGTTTGTAATGATATATATATATAATATATATTTATATGCTTATATAGCGTATATTATATATATATAAAGTGACTTCATAGCTCAAGGTAAGGCCATTCTTTAAAAATAAAACCTTACAAAATTTTATGTAGTTGTAAACTAAAATTATGAAGTTATATGTGAAGTTAAAAGGTTATAAATGCAGTTCTGCTTATCTTAGTGGAAAATCAGATCAGAAATTGTCAGCAGAGTACTTTTAGAAGAGTTCTGTCATGACTCTGAAGATGGAAAGAAAGATAGACAAGGATTTAGAGCTAATGCAAAGATGCAAAAAGAAAAGGGAGTGTATGTCTTTCCTCAGAGAAAAACAAAAAAGAAATGTAAATAGCGTGAAAATTAAGGTGTGTCCTCTGTGAGCATATGTTTGACATTAACTTGTAACAGGCAGGGCTTTGGTCTCTGTTAAAGGAAAAACTAGAGTTCTGTTGAATAAGGGACACCTACCAAGCCAACTGGATTGGACAAAAACTTGTTGCCCTTCTATGGAATATCCATAATGACTGAATGTTCCTTGTGCATCCTTGATCCATTTGGTGTCTGCATCTACACTGCTCTTTATACACAATATTTGCTGTAAGCAGAGATGTCACACAAACATGATTTTTTGGGACTAGAGATGGGATTCTGTGGTTCTACCAATCCTCCTAAATCACAACACTTAAAGAGAAAAAGCCCTCATTCTTTTAATTTTGTTTTCTTTTAAATAAATAAATGTTGTTAAAATTTGTCAGTCATTTATCTGTAGACAAACACTGGGTTTGATGCTGCCATTAGCAGTTTAGGGATGAAAGGCTTTGAGTGTTGTGCTCTCTGGAGTATAACTCTGTGCTTGTTCATTTTCACTTATGAGATTTGCATGTGCAAAGCCTTGGTCTTCACTGTGCTCATAAGTTTTCCACAGTGATTATGACTAGGGTCCTTAAATGGTACTGTAATTACCATTATTCATAGTAATGTTTTATTAGTAATAATTACTAATAATCTTGATAATCCCCTGAGGAAAAATACTGTAGGTTGAAAGCCAGAGATGAAGTCATTATAACGAAGAGAGACTCATTCCTTGTGTCCCTCTTGTAATAAAATAATTTATTCCCAGCTTTTTTTGGGGGTGATGAAGAGATTTCTGAAGAGAATTCTCTCAAAACAACCCTCTGTGCCCACCTGCAAGGCCCCAAAAATTAAGAGTGGAAGAACAATCAGGCTTCTGCTCTGATTGCTGTGAATAATTCAAGCAGCAAATATAATATATCGAATTTTCTGTCTCTCCTTCACTTTTTCTTCATCTTAATCTTCATGGTCTTCTCTGTTTCCATAAGGCTGTAGTATGTGGTAGACAAAAAGTATAGTATTAATAGCTTGGTAGACAACATCTTCCCAGAAAATTTTCAGAAAACCTCCTTCTCACGGGATCTGCTGCCAAATATGTATTGGTTTTATATTCTTAAATTCACTCTTAAAAAATGTGCACAAAGCTCTGGCTGTGTTTATCTGTGGCTTTAAAAGAACAATAATCAAAACGAACAGCATTCCATGATCATTTAGTCTTCAGATCCAGTAACAAAATTCTTACTCACTTATACAAGAGCACCTCTGTCCAGTGATTTGTCCCACATATACAAAATGTGCCTGCAGTCCTTGGCATCATGAAGAGCAGAGAGAGGAATATTTCTCATTGGCTGGGAAGGCTCCGTGCAGATGAAGTAACGCAATCCTGAACTGTGTGCTCAGATTTTTTCAATAAAGGTTTTTCGTCACTACAGAGCTTTATATAACAGCAGTAAAGGCAAGAAAGGAAATTAGAAACACAGCTGAGACTGCATCTCATACTTAATAATGGCCTAAAATTCTTACTGTTTATTAAAACTAACACCCCTTGTCAGGGTGTTGATCAAAAATTCTCTGCAGTCTCTTTTCTTTGATCTTTTCATTTTACAAACCATAGATATTTGTTGCCATTTCCTCACTTAGTTTTATGTCTAAAACCTTGAAACTCAAAGCTGCTTTCCAATAATGTTGCATGATAAGGAGTAATCCTGAATTCATCGAGCCAGCAAACTCATCACTAAACAAATCTGTCCACTCACAAAGGAAGGAGAATTTTGGTATAACACAAACAGCAATGGTCAAGAATGGCACTAAAAAGAATGTTTTAAAAACCTTGTAATCTCTATGAGCCTTATGCTTGCACTGCTGTCTGGTCAGAGTATGGACATAACCTATTCTAATATACACATTTACCTTTTGTTTCAGCAGCTCCCTGGCTCCTGCACATGCAAAACATTTGAATTTCCTGTTGGCTCAGAGGTGAGATTTATAACATTTATTAAAGTTGCTTTTCGCTGTGAGTTTACTGGGCAGAAAGCCTAAGAGGGTCTTTTTTTTAAGGGGATTTAATTGCTTGAATTTACCAGAGGGGTGAACATTATGCTTTCTTTGCAGCACCACTATCCACTAAGATTTCCAGGTGTTGAATTTCCCTAGAGGTTCCCTATTTATGGAAGGAATTCATGAAACATCCATCTATCCAGAGCTGGAGCTCCTACCATCTCTTTCCCATTCATCGTCTTGACTTTGTTTCCTTCGTGGCTGCTTTTGAATTTCTTGATTGATCCTGTTCATTTCTGTCCGTTCCTCTCCATAAATGTCCTCCCTTCTCTCTGCTTGAGCACCTTGGCCATTACAAATGGCCAGACTTCCTCAGAATTGAATGTGCCTGAAAGCTTTTTGCTGTGATGTGGCTGCTGGTGCAGGACAGTTCTGTGCTGGAAGGACACTGGTGCTTCTTAGCAGGGTGGGATGGAAGATGAACAGAGCATAAAGACAGGACAAGTAGAGGGAAGGATGGAGAGCAAAGAAGTATTTCACAATATTTAAAGTAAAAACCTATAAATAGCTCTTTAAAATCCATGAATGGACTTCTTAACAGATGGCAACCCTACTGTCAAGCGGGCCCAAGGCAGGCAGACCATAACTGTTAGCAAGTGTATTGTTAAGGGAATTTACTAATTTACTGATGAAGCAGCTGCTTCAGTTGAAGAATAAATTGGAATATTTTGGTGCATTTCCTTTAAAAAGTCATCCACTTTTAAGTCTATATTAAAATTACATAGTCTTAAATGGGGGTCTCCTTTGCTAAACAAAAGATATGTAAATTACATTTCAAGATTTATATTATGATAAAAACTGAAACACAAAAGAGACATTATCTTGCAAAAATGTAGAAGTACATTGCTTCATGAGTCTATAATGATATAATGTGATGTTGATGTAGTTAAAGATGTCAGAAGGGAGACAATGACCTTAAAAGTTTAAGGCAGACACATTAATATTGATTGATTTTTAAGAGATTAAACAGCAAGAATATATCTATACATAGCCTGGATATTGGATTGTTTGAAAATTTGAGATGAGATACAGAACATTTTTGTCTTGTAATGCTCTAGACCTAGTAGCAAGAAAATGCTTCAGATGCAGCCATTTGTCCTACAAGAAACTGGATAATGATTTGCCTTGAATTTATCAGACTGTGAACTATTTCTTGTAAAAACCAGCAGTGTTTGACAAAGCTGGGTGATTATTTCTGGCTTAAGCACAAATGCTGGTCTGTCATAGGAGATGTCATAAAAGTCCTTATGTAGGTTTTCTTATTTGTTTGTTTTTGACCCTGTTCCATATCTATGTATATCTGTATGGAGTCTTACAACTATTTGATATACACACATTCATTGAGCACTGTAAAACCTCAGCGCTTATTGACCTTGAACCAAATAATGTGACTGCACATTAATTGTGTCATTTGTTATTCCTATTTTTTCACAGAATTGCAGCCTCACAGAATAGGCCAAGTTGGAAGAGACCCACAAGGATCATCGAATCCAACTCCTGCCCCTGCCCAGGACCATTCCAAAGAGTCACACCAGGTGCCTGAAAGTATTGTCCAAAAATTTCTTGAACTCTGTTGGGCTTGGTGCTGTGACAACCTCCCTGGGAAGACTTTTCTGGGAAGTGGGGAACACCCAACCACTCTCTGGGTGAAGAACCACTTTCTAGTATCCAACCTAAACCTCCCTAGCACAACTTCAGGCCATTCCCTTGGGTCCAGTCACTGGTCACCACAGAGAAGAGGTCAGTGTCTGCCCCTCTTTTTCCCCTCACAAGGAAGTTGTAGCTGCAATGAGGTCTCCCCTCAGTCTCCTCTTCTCCAGGCTGAACAGACCAAGTGACATAAGCTGCTCATCCTACGGCTTCCCCTCAAGGCCCTTCACCATCTTCGCTGACCTCCTTTGGATGCTCTCTAATAGCTTAATATCTTCTTGTTTAAGTAATTTTAGGCTCATTCTTATATCAGTGCTTATGCCAGCAAAGTCATAAAGAAATGTGCTTCTCATTGAGGGGGAAGGTGCTAAATATTGTGGTATTTATTATTCCTTTGGGGCAGTTCATTTTATCATCTCAGGTTGCTGAAAGTTTCATCTCATTCACAGATGAGCTGCACTCTTAATGGAACATCCCCTAGCCAGACAAATGAGGGTGTTGGTCATGGTTGGCCCTTTAGACTTTTAGGAACCAGGTCACAGATGCCTTGGATACAGCAACTAAGAATTCAGCTTGCAAGAGAGAACAGGTGTGATCTGTATGACTTGGACCATCTTGCTGAGAAGAGGTCCTGAAGCATTGTGCAAGCTGGAGATTTTCATTCAGAGTCAGACCTCACAAAACATGAGGCAGATAAACCAAGGGGTAGACCACATTTATAGAGAGCTTTTTTTTGATATCACTTTCCAATGAATCATTAGTCTTTTACCTTTTTCTCCCCACATAGGAAGAGATAGATCATCAATATCTGAAGGAAAGAGGACTTCTGGGAACCTGGAGTTCAGCACATATATTTTGCATAATAGAGAATTCTTGTTTTCCAAGAAGCAAAGACAAGAAAAATTATCATGTGGCCCCTTTGCCTCCAGAATCAATTTTTTAAATAGAAAAAGATAGATACTTTTTGGTAGAACTATTAAAAAGCAAAGGGTCTGGGTATCACAACTGCATCCTGTTTCACCAGTGGTAAAACCTGCTTTGACCCTCCGGTATAAGAAAATAGCCCAAACAGCCTGCTAAGTAAACCAGAGAAAGCAGTGTCTCCAAAGGGCCTGGCCTAAGTGAGCATCCAGAATTCCAGCAAGCCAAGAAATTTGAAGGCAGTCAGACTTTATTAAATTATTTTTTACTACAAATCTCATTTCAGAGAATGATTAACGGGAGAAGAGACATAAATGGCAAAGTCTTGATCAAAGGAGCTGCTGTCAGGGTACCATCTAGATAAATTAGGAAAAGAATGCTCAGGTTTCTGTGAAAGAAGACTAATGACATTAAGTCAAGATGAAATAGAAAGAAGCAGCATTGCAGGCTGAAATAAAAGACTAGCCTGTCCTGACAAGAAGCTCTGCGAATTTCCTGAACTGAAAAGTAACTGGAATTGGAAAGGAATGATTTTCTGTAAGTGCCAGATCTTGAAGCTACTCAGGACTTCCTGATGACCCAGTCACAAAATTTGCATTTTGGAACATGTCAAGGCAAGTGAAGGAATCCTCTGGAAGCACCTGAAACAGCAGTTGTTAGTATCAGCTCTACACACTGCAGCTGTTTTGCATCTCATGTGCTCACTGTACCCAGCGAGGATCAGCCCCTTCACTTAAAGTCT
>JAWWLV010000005.1:15216259-15251011 GCA_035041135.1 Platyrinchus mystaceus | reverse complement strand
GTGAAAGAAGACTAATGACATTAAGTCAAGATGAAATAGAAAGAAGCAGCATTGCAGGCTGAAATAAAAGACTAGCCCGTCCTGACAAGAAGCTTTGCGAATTTCCTGAACTGAAAAGTAACTGGAATTGGAAAGGAATGATTTTCTGTAAGTGCCAGATCTTGAAGTTACTCAGGACTTCCTGATGACCCAGTCACAAAATTTGCATTTTGGAACCTGTCAAGGCAAGTGAAGGAATCCTCTGGAAGCACCTGAAACAGCAGTTGTTAGTATCAGCTCTATACACTGCAGCTGTTTTGCATCTCATGTGCTCACTGTACCCAGCGAGGATCAGCCCCTTCACTTAAAGTCTGAAACAGTCCCACCTGGAGGCAAGCAAACGGAGGATAAAAGGAGAGTGTGAAACCAATAGCCAGTAAATGTTTATGTAACTCAGGGAGCCTGTTTACAAGAAAGCTGGAATGGCAATCTCCTGGAGGAAGCAGTAGCACTAGCTGAAATCTTGGGAAAACTTTAAAAGTGATCTGAAGGTACCTGTGCAAACAGAGGTTTCTCAGAAGATAAGACTTTGTCTTCAGGTATACAAAAAAGGATTTCAAAAAAGTAAGTTTTAAAAAACCCCAAATCCGTTTCAGTGTTAGAAGTGTTGTCCTGGAAACCCAGTGTTTAAATCAAAATAAGATGCCCCATTTCTCAGGAAACATTAAATTGTTAAGTATTGGCTTAGTTTTCAAAGAAATGCTCACGTTCTTAGCTAGAGGAGCAGATCTTCCATTAGAAGTTTCCTTGCCTCAGATTTAGATTATAACATAGAGTACATTTCTGCAGACAAGCACTTAGTGTGATCAGTACTAAAACTGTATGATATTAGCTAATGTTTTTTTCCATGATGTGCAAAGTGAATGCCAGGACTCACCATTGTACCTGACTGCAGTGGCATGAAGTTATGCTTCAACAGCCTTCCATTGTAATGTAGGATTTTGAAGGCAGGGAATCAGTCTCTGGGGTGTTGCACATCAGCAAGAAATTATTTTTGAAAGTAGAAAATAAAGGAAGAGTTTGAACTGATGTTTAGAACAAATAAATGGGAGCAGCAAAACTTTTCTTAGTGGTATTACACGCTGTCATAGAACAATAGCTAAATGAAGCATGTGTTTAAAATTTGGTGAGAAGCTTTTGTACGTTTTAGTTCTGTTTGGCTCAGCGGGTGTGCTGCACTTTAGACTTCAGTCTCCAGAGCTGTCAATCCAACAACTTTCACAAGTGCTATATTCACTTAAAAGCTGAGAGAGGAAAATAGAAGGAGATGATGTTAATAGCACTTAGCACGTATACAGTATTTCTTCCTGAAAGTACAGTGCAAACATGAGGTAATTAACAAGTACTTTGTCTTGGAGATGCAAATGTGTATCTAAACAATCTTTAAGCATAGAGAATACAGACATGTAAGGCCAACCTATGCCCAACTGCACATTTTCAAGTGTAAATATTGCAAAGTGGTATTTATGGTATCATTTTTCTGTGTAATCAATCAGTAAGTCCAGCTTGTGTAAACCAACACAGGCTATTTCTGCATGCAGGGCTCCTTCATTGTGTGAAGAACTTAGTGTAATGATTTCAGATTTTATTTTATGAAGTGCCTGATATAGGTAACCACTAGAAAGTTCTACAAGGGGGTGTGTTGTTTGAGTCAAAATATGTGATTTGGTTGCACAGATGCACCAGTTATTCAAACTGCCAACAGCCTCTGTAGCAATCCTGCTGTGCCTGCTTCTCTCCATCAGCTCCAGCATCTATCCACCTGGTATTAGGTATTCTGAATATGTGGCAGAGTGTCTTGTACTCTTGGACAGACAGTTATCCATCTATCTGCTGGCTTAGAAAGTTCAAAATCTTAAAAGGAGAGAACCAGAAAAGAGAAGTTTAGCTGGCACTGAGAGAAGGGAAATCCTTTCAAGGAGAAAAAGGGACAGATAAAACTACAAGTCTTAACATTTTTCTAGAAATGAAAGAGAAAAATGTCTGCAGCTATGATGTGTTCTCAGTGTACTTTTTTCTGGTTAAAATAAATGTTCAATGGTGTTTGCAAAGTTAAAAGTAGATTCATAAGTCAATTTGTTAATTAAAGAATTCTTCTGAGCTCTGGAGCTACCAAAGGCTATCTGTGGATCAGCCAGGATGCAGACCAAGTCTCCTGGGGGAATTGTCTGTTTCACTCTCCTCTTCATTCTCAGGCCATTATGACTTTAAAATGGCAAATCTGTCAATTTTGCAATTTCCTCCAGTAACAGAGTTTTGGCAGAAGCTGATGCCTGTGCTGTACTCATGCACAGTTAGGTAACCAACGCATGCTCCATTTGAGAGAGGCACAAAAAGCTTCTCAAAGTTACTGCATTATAGTCTCTCTCAGTGCTGAGCTCAGCTGCTGAGAGCAGAGGAGGTGTGAAAAGGCTTGTTAATAAAAGTCTGTTTAGGTTTCATTACTGTGAGCAGCCAAATCAAGACAATACAGACCTTGCCAACCCTCTGAGAATTTCAGTCTTCTCGGGAAATACTTTCTTTCCTGCACTGGATACCATTCCCAGTTGAATGTTTATGCAGTGCAAGCAGAGCTCTCCTCTGCCACCTTTAAAGAATAGAGAGAATGGAGACTGCCTTTGTTTTGTAGAGAATGGAACAGGAAAGATGAGGGAAGGGGCCTAATCAGACGCACCAAAGAAGAAACCTCCACCTCAGCCTTCATTTTTCAGCCTTCTGTTTCCCCCTCATTTTCTTTTTAAAACTAGAACAGGGAACTCCTTTGAGTTACAGGAGCAACAAAGAAGACTGGCACGGAAGATGGACTAGATGTGGCACTGTGGTACACTGGTGTTGCAAAAATGCCAAAAGCATTGGGAAGGGGCACAACTCCCTGATTGACCCATAGGTTGGTCATGTTTGACTCACAGCTGGGGTTTGGGGAAGCCGTGTGTTACACATGCTTTTGGATTGTGCCAAAAGCATTTTATTGGCTAGATCCAGAGGAGTCTCCTACCAAGGTTAACTGGAAGAGAGGTGCAGTGAACCACAAGAACTCTATAAAAAATACTAATTTCTTCATCTTCACAATGGCTGTGGCCTCTGAGCAGTGAAATAAAAGTTAGCATTTCTGAATGAAAGCTGTAGCTATGGAGGTATCTTTGGCTACATGACCAGCCCTAGTCTTTAACCAATTTGAGGACTTTAGTGATGTTTTTCAGATCACTATGAAAGAAAAATCCTAACCTGTGGCAGACTTGGCATACATTGTGGACAGGCTTTTTTTTACCCCCAGAAAATTAAACCTCTTCTTTAATCACAGTGGTTTTACTTTGTTGTGGTCTTTTTAATGTTGTGCAAGTGTTAGGTATTTGTTAAAGTTTTTTCATTCTTAACTCTTGATGAAAGCAGATATAGGCCTCCTAACCATAAATGCTACTGTTCCTCTCTCTGTCAGCATAAACAATTACCTGAGTATACTGAATATATATATATACACACACACAGACACACACACGTCAAAACCCAACTAGTAATAAATGACATGAAGTAGTTGCTGCGAAGCTGAGCCAGTCCACTTCACCATATATTCCACTGTGTTGGACTTTCATTATAAATTCAAAGTAAATTACAAAGGTTAATAAAATCTTGTTTCATTTTTCTTTTCACTTGTCCACTTGTATTTTCTAAATAAGTCTCAAATTTAAATGATTAATGACCTAACTTAATCAAAAGGAAACTTATTCAGAGAAGAACATGTATTAAATAACACATTTCCATACACATATTTTGCATCATTATTGAATGATAACCCAATACAGTTAATTAGTACCTTTCTCCCTAGCATAACGTATTTGTCATCAGAAGTAGAATTTAGTCCTTTTCATCTTGTGTTATGTCATGACTTTTGGTGTTGTGTTTGGTGCTTGCAGTACCTCACCCTTTCAGGAGATCCAGAAGGGTAATGTTTTATTTATTCCATCATTGCAATCTTTTCTGTAGAGTTACTTAACAAAAGCATTTTGTTACCTGGAGTGGTTAGTGGTGTAGTCATTGAAGTCAGTGTGACTTTCACAATTGATTTCAATGAGAAGAGGACTGTGTTGACTGTGACTGTGTCACCTCAGTAAAAGATGAACATTGTGCCCTTTTAAGTAGCATATCACACCTATATTTTTAAGAAATCACCTGTAAAAAATGCCTTGGAATAGGGGGGAAGAGAGATATGTCTGTTAGTGCAAACCTTACCTTCTGAATTCTGTTTCTACTTGCAGGAGAAAAATACAAAATGTAAGGCATGTACTGTATACTAATATTTATTCAAACTGTCTTCTGATGCATTGCCTTTCTGATGCTACATGGTGTACTCCTGCACTGTTTCCCAGCATGATGGCTAATGTCCTGCTCTGAAAATTATCCATTAAAATTTTATCAATTTTGTGTTTTGGTGAGACAGTATGAGGAAATGCCACTGGAAAATTAGATTCCTCTTTGACATCGGGCGCCCAGTCAGCAATCCAATCCCATGTGTTTCTACTGAGACATTAGAATTTGATATAATTTTGGGCAGAAAACATTTTAAAATGAAACAATTGAATTTTCTAGATGGTCTTGGGGACCACTTAGCTTAAGAGAATACACTTCCAAATCAAAAGCCTTTCAATCATTCTAAATATTATTTGGATGATATTTGCTTTATGTGTAGTAGCAGTTTGAATTTGTATTGAATGTTTGACTGGCTCGTGCTCACATAGATGATGTATGAAATTATTATTTCATATTTTTCTAGTGTTTGCATTGCAAGTGACATCTGGCTGACAGGAAGCTGGAAAAATGGGATATGAAGTGAATGCTGCAGTTACCACGGTATCATATTTATCAAAAGGCTTAAGGTTGGTCTGTCTTTGTTTAACATGTGAAACTAACAGCAATGAATAAGAAACAGCACTTTTTTTCTTTTTTTTGTTTAACTGAGCTGCTTAGAAAATGAAAATAGATGAAGAAAAAATGTTAATAGTATTCTGTTGATTGAATTAATTTATGTTGACAGTCATGCATACTGGCTGAAAGACAGTTCTCAGCTTGTATGGAGGGGTTGGTTTGTTGCTATTATGCCTTTAGATTTTGGTTGATGTTATATCATTCATATGTACTGTATCACACAGATAGGGAAGTCTGGAATAAGCTACTGTAGCAGACTGGCACAGTTATTTTTAAAATTAAAGTGTTCAGCTACACAAGTGTAGGGGTGGGTTTAATTCTAATTGCATTATAACTTTGAAATGCACCTGTTGAAATCCTTTCTTTAACCAAACTCTTACCCCTAAGACATTTTCTTTAAGCTCTTGAGGTGTCACTTGTCTAATAGTAAATTGTTTCTTGACTAGAATACAGGTTTTAAAGATTATTCTATTATTTTACAGTTGAAATGTGGTATGAAAATTTATGATTCTTTAGAAATATGACTTGAGCCTTTAAAAAAGGCATTTTAAAAATGCATGTGGTTTGGGAGGAAGCTCTGCTCTTGTGTTACAGAACAAAACCAAAAGTGATACAATGAAAGTTTCCAGCTTCTGGCCATGCCCAGGCTTCTGCTCTGACTAGAAGTGTCTCTTGGACACTTTTTGTCACTGCCTTGCTATCTTTCATCCTTGCTGGTTATGAAGACTGTGGAATCTGTGTGAGGAAAACTCACCCCTAGAAAGCTACTTTATTGTTTCCCAACTATCCTGGAAGGAAGGAATTTTGGGGCTGTGTGGATGTGCCATTCAGAAGAGAAAAGAAGAGGTTTTATGGGGATAGTGGGGTGAACAGACTAGGAGGGGAAAAGTCTGCCTAAGAAAGACAGATGTCAGACTAAATAATTCAAAAGTAATTGCATCTGTACTGTTGCCAAGTGATTTTCTGATCTATGAAGTTATCAAACTGAGAGTATTTAGCATCTTCCAGAACTTGAACCCTTCCTTTTAAACAAGTAGAAAATCCAGCTGTGTGGTCCAATTCACAGGAAGAAAGTACTAACAGTCATTTTTCTTTAAGTCTGCAATTGCAAGGTCTAGTTGGGAAACCTAAAAAACCCCCAGAAACAACAAGAGAAAACTGATCAAAATTAAAATAATTGGGGGCAAGAAATAATAATAAAAACATTCCCAAATTGTTCAAAGAGGTAAATTTTATTCCCCTAAGTGAACCTCAAGAACTGCCCATCTATTTACTGATGGCGTAGGGAATTTGCCTGTCTTCCCTTGTTAGACATCAGCAGTGTGAATACCTTCACTCAATTTTTCTCTCTGCTTTTGCAAACATCTCCAGTCAATAAAGACTGGACTTATCCTTTGCCATACTTGCCTTTCCTTTTTATTTTCTTGTCAGACAATTGAGCAAAGATCACTGAGATGTTGATCACTTCAGACCAGCTAAAAAGAATATCAGATTAGAGCATTCAGAGCAGTATGTGTCCTGAGTATAGCATTGACAGAAACAGAAATGATCAGAAAAGCAAAGAGCTGATACTGCAGCACAGTCTGAAGCTGGTTTCCTAAGCACTGCATAGTAGTTCTTTTCAGCGATTCTTTAACCATGCAGAATTCTATATATCATTCACTGGAATATGCTTTGCAATTTTAGATCAAGATCACAAAGTATTTACCTTATAGTGGCTTAGGAGGCTATGGCAAAGAACTTGTCATGAGGAAACACTAGGTACCTTGTCACTTACGAAACAACAAAAAAAGAGCAGGTGCTTTTGGAGCCTTTTTGAATGGGTACTATTCACTGTTATAAGTTCCATGTGCTTGGATGGTTTGTTGTAGATGGATTATTATAAAACATAATTTGCTTACCTGTTTTCCATGTTGTTATTTACTCTTTCTGAATATAACACCTCTTCTTGGGTTCCTTTAAAGCTCAAGAGAAGGGATAATGCTCATCCCTAAAGCATGTTACTTTGTTTTTCTGCCATGAATGTATCCAAACTCTACTTGTAGAGGTGGACTGGGTGAGCCAGGTGCCCTATCTGAAGTTTTTACTTACTGTGTCTTTTTCTAATGGAGTGGTTCATATACAGACACATTCAAGGTATCTTGAACCTCTTTTAAACAAGTTTGCAAATGCTACTGCCCCCTGTTGAGCTAAAATCACAGAAGTCTTCAATATATTTTTTTCACTTTTATTCAGCTTTGTGTGTTGTATTATGCTATGTAGTATTCTGTCTCTGCTTTATGACATATGAAACAAAGCTATTCTAGTTTCTTAGCCAGTGTTATTTATGTTCTGTGATGATGTACACATCTACTTCTCTATCTACCTAGCCACACACTTAGATTTTATCAGCTGCTGGTTAAGATTGCTAGAATTCCTGTGTGCCAACACAAACAAAGAGCAAGGAAATAAGTGGTTTAGTAATTCAGCACCCCATTTGCACTACTCTCACCAGCTCTCTTTCTCAATCTCAACTACCTCACTTCCAATGACCACAGTCAGCACTGTTTCCAACTTCATCCTGATCACATTAGTTTTTTTCTGTCTACTATTCGAGGCAATGTTTCTTTGGTCTGCTCCATGATTTTGCACTTTCTCTCTTGAATATTTGTACCCCAAACTAAGACATCATCATTAGTTAAAAATTAGGAAAAATCTGTAGGTGGTGGTCACTTGATAGATTGCATTCTTTAATATTGCCCTTTGTGTGCTTTGTAGTGAAGCCATACTGCTTCTTAATAGTTTGCATTTACAGTCTGTTTCACAGAACAAGAGAGGGTCAGACTTCCTCTGTTTCTCTTTTGAACTTTCCTCAGCCTGTGGGGAAAACCAGATTGGTCAAAGGTCTGATCCCTTTGAAAGAGGAATCTTGGCACTTAATTCTGTGGGGATGAAGATGAAAGTGAATGAATGATACTCACTATAAACAACCTTTGGTTTTCAAGAGAAGAGTAGGAGCACCTACATATACTACAGCAACTGAGTTCTCTAGATCATGTTAATGTCAGTTGAAGTACTTGCAAGTGAATTTTGAGGCAATTTTAAGGAGTGATTTGTATATATAATAAGAGCCAGAGAAAAAGTATTCACTTTTTGTTTAATGGCTAGAACTAGTATTAGCTGTGATAGACTTATGAACTGCCTGAGACATTTCAATACAATAGCAGATGGTGAATACATTTTTATTTAATGTTTGCCTGGCAAAACACAGCAGGAAGGGGAAAAGAAGGCAAACTGACATAAGCACACAGACAAAGCCATGAACCTGAGATTTTTCCCTCTTCCCTTTTTTTTCCATTTTTTATTCCCAGTTCTTACCTCTGGAACAGTCTTTGGATAAACAGCAATGCTGAGGTAATGTACCATAATAGCAAAAGCTCTCTGAAGATGGTGGAGTGGAAAAGAAAGGGGAGATCCTATGTTGATAAATAAAGTCATTTTCCTTTAGCTTACCTTCACAAAGTTTCAGAGTAGTTTTAGAAGAGTGTTGTAGAAAAGAATGTTGTCTGCTTGAAACATTGCTTTCCCTAAGGCAACACACTAGTGTATTGGAAGATAGTCGTCCTCCTAGATGAGAAGAATTTCAATTCTTGACCATGGACATCCTAGGCTGGACTAAACAAAAAGTGTGGAAAAGCTTCAGAAAGCCATTTTTACCCTCTATTATGGCTAAATGCTGTTATGACACACTGAAGATATTGCTGTTACTGACTGATTTTGGCCTCATCTGCTTAACATTTTAATAGAATATTTGCTTTTTCCCCTCTTTATATTAGCTTTGTAAGGTTTGATTTCTGCTTTGTAATTGTTGTGCTCCTTTTTTTTTTTTTTGGTTATTTTTGTCCATATTAATAAAAATAGACTTTACTTATAAATTTTTGGCCAGAATAAACCTACCCTGCCTCCTTTGCAGGTGATTACGTGGCACTCAAAATAAAAAACATGTGTAAATGTGTAAAGTTGCCATAATGATGGTAAGAGCCGTGAATTCCAATAATAATTTTAGGGATAGAGAAGGTCCTGAGTGTATGATCCTTCCAGTACATATGTTGGTGTCTGTTCCTTGTCTGTGAACTAATCCTTTTTGAAGCCTTCCATACAGATCTAATTTGACTCAAAGCTCATCAATCTGAGCAGTCCTTTAGTAACAGCTATTTTGAAGTCTAAAATCCTTTAGAAACACTGTTTTGCCATCCAAGAAGTTGGCTTTGGCTCAGATAGTAGAAACCTTGACACCTCAGAAACACAGCGATACCATTTCCTAGCTAAAATAAAATGGGATTTAGATTCTTATGCCCTACCATAGCCAGGTGGTTGGAGACTGCTAAATTCATGTGGGAATGCCTGTCTGTGCTCCTTCTGACAACTCTCTTTCTACCAGCAATCATTTCAATATAATATATTTTTAATCATCTTTCCTTGATCAACTGACTGCAGTATTTTATCATTTTGTAGGTTTTGTTTCCTTCATGGGTGAATACTTCACCAAATTGCATTTAATATCTATTAAATTGGATATTAAAAATATCAAAGGGTTCCATATCTCATTAAGTTGTTCTTCATAATTTGTTATTTCTTTCAATTTGATACCACTGCATACTTAGAACTTGATTTCTTTTCTGTCATCCCATCTGCAAACAGGATCCTGACAAGAGTCCTGCCTTCTGAAAGCATAGAGTTCCTGGGAGTGACCCTCTTTTCTTGAAGGAGGCATTTCTATTGTGTTTATACTCTTCAGGTAGTCCTTTCCAGATATCCAAATTGTTTGTTGTTTACTTTCAACATCTCTGATCTCAGAACTGCTCTGATGTGTTGTGGTTTTTTGCCTAGTTGAGCTTTTACATTCACCTCCATTGGCCCATACTTACAGTGCTCCACCTGCTCTTTGGCTGCCTTGGTTCTTTGTCAGGGTCAATGTCGGGGCTGAAATTTCAAAACATTGAAGTAAATAACACAGCCCTCACTTCTGGTGCTTTTTTTCAGTGGGCCAGCTTCCTAAAGACAAAAACTGGATAATTTTGCAAAGTTATGGAAGCAAGAGTGGTCAAATAATAAGAGGTGTTGCTCATATTCTGTTCTGCTTCTTAAACTATGAAGTTTCCCCTATTATATGAGAGTTCAGTCTAGAGATGTAACTGTGTTTGTTTGAAGATGCCCAGAGTACTCAACCTACAACTACTCTGAAAATAAATACACTAATGTGGTAGCATTTGAATATTCCCATCCAGAATGATTTTCTGTGTTGATACAGATATTTTCTCATCTATATTATGCATAGCTGCTGTAAAATACAAAATTTAAAAAAAAAAAGTCACAAAATGGCCTAGAAGGGAAAACCAGATTTTTTGGGTTTTTAAGCAGAATAGAAGTATTAAAACAAAAAAAAGTCTTGAGAAGCCACTGCTTGTTGTGTTGCATTGTGGATAGATATGCTTCTAGTCAAGGGTCCCCACCGAGGCAGCTTCAGTTTAATAAGTCTTTGCATAGAAGATGTCAGAGCAATTTGTAGACTGTGCAAATGTATGGTATAGGTATTTATCAGACTTGTACCAACAAGAGTGTCTAGCATTAGGCATCAGATCCAAATATGCCTGTGTCCAGTTACAGTTAATATGAGTTACAATATTTTGTTGTGAACAGACTTCTTTACTAGTTACAGCACTCGGACACAAATGCTCCTGTGGGGGCACAACTGCATTGTTAGCTATGTGCAAAAGTTTTAAGGTATATTGCATAAACAAGAGCTCCCTCTAGATATTTATTTAATTTTCTTCAGATTTTGGAATTGATATGTTCTACTCACATGTACTTGTTATGATTGTCATTATTATCTTATTGGCTAACGAACATGTTGTTGGTTATTAGGTTGGCACTGCTGAACAGCAATTTGATTATGATGCTTCAGACTAGAAAGAGTTCAGATGAACTTTTTTCCTACATTCATTTTTTTGGTTTTAATATTTTGTTTGTTTCCCTATGCAGTCCATTTTTTTAGCATTGCACAATAAAACAATAATACAAGTTTTATGTTTCTACATCTACACATATATACATGTATTAGTTTATTTATACTATAATTTGGGTTTGGGGATGATGTGCTAGTGAAAGAATCTCTACCAAAGAAAATCTGAAGCCCTCCATTAGCCTGCACCATATGACTGCTAAGCCCTATTCCAGTATACCTCTTCTCTGCTGTCTTTCAAATACAGTCATTGTAGGTCTGGATGTGAGTGAGTACAGGTCTCTAAGGTGGCTGTGCCACAACGATTGCCCCAAAATGGGACATTCATTTGTAAATAAAGCTGAGTTTCTGAATTCTAACTGCTGTCTATTCCATCTGAGAAGTAATGAAGTTTCTGCCTAGACTGGAGGCGCTGACCTAGAAAGATAAACAGGGAGCACATGTTTTGTGCTTATGAATTACTGTTTGTGGTTTGCTTTGATAATTTTGGCCTTCATATAGAAGTAGTCACTTGTAGACAACTGGCAATTACTTTTGAGGCTGTGGGTATAATCCATTAATATCCCCTAATTTAATGCAAGCATCCAAATCAAACATTCTTCTGTTTTTAAAAAGCCTGCAGGTAATGAAAGCTTCAGAACATTCATATGTTTAGTGTTACAGTAGAAAAGTCTAAATTCTGTATTCAAAGACCTGGTAAAGTCCCAAGCTCATATTAATGCCACTTCAAGCTTCTAAGGGAATATTTTGACTGTTTGCCATGGGTCCTGTTGCTTATGGAAAAGCAAGGAACTAAACTGGTGCCCGCTGGCTTTTAGTACATCTTTTTAAGGGAGGTCAAAACTTGGGCCAAGGAAAATGGGGAACCCACCCCAGTGCCTGTGCCTGATGACATTACCAGATGTGCCTAGAGAACAGAAAACTACATCTGTGAAGTTCTACAAATATCCACCATGTGGAAAATGGTGGTACTGGTGGGAAGACTTTCTTGTGTCCAAGTATTTCTGATTAATCTGATATGGTAAATGTTTTTCCAAAGAGGAAACAGCTCTCTTCATTCCTAATTTGAAAGATTTTATCCTGTGAGACCTGGAGAATATTGAGTATGGATTTCTTGTGTTATATCAAAAAATCTGACCATATTTCAGTGAAAATGTAAAACACTCTTTTTCCATTAGTCCATATTAATTTCATTAATCCATATTACAGAGTGTAAGAAATCTCATCAGCAAATTACCTTACAATTGGCAAATAGATACAAAGGGATCGTCAAATTAATTTTTCTTACCTGGATGTCAGAGTCCTATAAAGCTAGACTGCAAAGTGTCTGCCCCTGTGATCGCTCTCACACAGAGACATCAAACCATAAATGACTTATTAAAAATCAGATGTAGGAAAACAGTTCAAAATGGGCTGAGGGGACTTTAAACAATTTCATTCTTCTCTATGCTTTTAATTGCTTCTTTGTGCAGACAGTCTGTTAGTAATCTGTTTGTGTTGTTTATTATTTCTGAATCTTAGTTTACTTAGCCTGTATATAAACTCTGTTTCCTTTTGGTACTGCTGCATAATATTTCTGAAAAATGAGATCATATTGCTATGGAAGGAAGCAATATGGAGGATATCACTTTTGTGTTTTTACAGTCTTAATGTTCCCCTCAATGACATGAAGAAATCACTAATAAATATAAATTTGATAACCTTCAGAAAACCTTTTGCTGAACAGTCTTGATTTCTGATTTGTACTAGTTTAAGTCATTCCATTTGCATACAAAAATAATCTTTTTCCCATCTGTTATATTATTGATTTACATCTTTCAGGTAGTTATCTGCAATGGTGCACACAAACAGTCATAGTTTAATAGTGTCATTTTGAGCTGATTTTCTATAGTCTATTGAATATAAACCATGAAAAATTTAAGATACATTTCACCTTCTTTTAAAAGTTTATTACAAACTTGGAAACCAATTGTGTTTCACAATAATGGATACCTTTACATTCTTTTTTGGTGCTCCATATTTTTGTGACACGTGATAAATATCACTGTGTAGACCAATAAATAGTAATTTTGAAGTTCAGACCTTGATTGCTTTGTTTAGATAACTCTGTGTGGGTAATCATGCACACAGACTTTCTGAGTCATAGCCTGCCCAATCAGATGACAATAACTGAAAATACCTCTTCCCAATGACTGGCTGCATCTTGCCGCAAGTGAAGTCAGTAGGTAGTTCTAGCACACTCCTGGTTGGCAAGTACCATCACAGATGGTGTTAACCATGTCTTCATGGTATCCTCAGCAGGTGAACTGAACATTGACCTGCAGTCTCTGGATGGCCTTCTGAAGTCACTGATGCATTTGAAATACACTGAGAGTATCACCTATGTGTTAAAATGCCTCCTGAGTCATCTCACCGCAAGGTCAAGTTCAAATTAGTATGTATTAGGTACTCCACCAAAACATGCCTACTGTGTGCAGATGGAACTTGAGTTATTTTCAAAACTGGAGTCACAGCTCAAACTGATACAGCAAAGGTAAAGCCCAATGTGAGTTTGAATAGATATTTGTCTCTAGTAAAAGGTAAATGCTCTGAAAAACTTGCAATGATCAGTATGAGACAACCAAGTCAATGTAGCTGAAGTCTAACTTGCTTGTCTGTTCATCTCTGAAAATAGCCCCTTCTGTCTGTTGCTGAATGAAATATTTTGATTCCTCTTAATTACAGTACTGGACAGTGGAATGCACCAGCCTCCTTTTCCACATGTACAGTTCCTCTCGCAGCTCTGAGGAGCTTCATCTTAACAATAGTGCTGCACACCGTTATGTCCAAAGGTAGTCAAGAGTTTGGAGGGACTTAAGAGAACACTAACAAAAACTTTATTAAAAAGTTGGAATGATTAATGTTCTACATGACAAAAGCGTAAAAAGAAATATAAATAGGTTGGCTGGCTGACGTATTCTGGTAGTTTATCTGAGGAAGCCTCATGGTAGTGACATCTGTTAGACTATAGACATACATGACTTTCAATATTCGTGAAAATGGACTCTCTAACACTGTTTTAAGGCTGGACTAGCTTTAGTTCTGTGCTACTCCACAGCAGAAGTACTTGGGTGACTTAAAGCCGAACAGATCACCAGGAGCTGAGCTTTCATTTTACTGCACTGATGAACTGGTGAAAGCTCAAGGTCCTGTGGGTGCATCTGCCCTAAGTCCTTGCCTTTCCAATTGGTATTTCTAGTAAGAATAGGAAGAAGACCTGCTGTCACACCTCTATGATGCAGAAAGTCAGAGAACTTTCATTATAGTGGTGTCATGAGCAGATGAGGAACTTCAGAAAAGAAGTCTTTAAAAGACTAGTCTTTAAAGGATTAAACCCCTTCAATGGTAAGGAAGGAAGTCTTTAGCTGGAGAACATAAATAAACATCTTAGCATTAAAGAACTGAAGGATTACTGATTCCATACAGAGATAACAGCATATTGAGCATCTTTTCATTCCTCCAGAAGAGGAAGAGTGTTTCTTGATCAGCAACTCTTAAGTGTTTAGTAGCAAGGGAAACTGAGGTTTGAAATTATAACACAGGTTTCCCTGTGCTGTAGCAAGGCAGGCGCTTAGGTCTGAAAGGAGGAAGGCCACACTTGATGCTGGAGGGTAAGAATATTTTACCCTTTCCTTTTGGGAATGGTGGAAGCCTTATTAAAATGAGTAATTTCAAATTTAGACTGAATGAAGCACTTCAGAATTTACTATGGAGAACAATCCAGTGTTGGCTAGAGAATGAACATAATGACCTAATACTGTAAAGATTGTCTATCTCTGTTTCCTGTAGATCTGTGAAATGTCTGACTTTTGCAGGATTTGATTCCGATGTGGCCACCAAGAAAACAGAATGAGGAAAGTTTTCTTATTCTTGGTGTGAGTGTAATGTTCCCACATTTCTTTATGGCAGTCCTAATCTAAATAATCTGCAATCCTTGAGCACAAAGCCTTCAGGTTTAGCTGGGGCAGGTTGCAAACTGCTGAGCCCTGCTAAACATCCTCAGAGCTGCAAAAGGCACAGGGTTCTTAAGCTTTTATTTGAATAGGCTGTAGCTATTATTAAAATAACCTTCAAGTATTGACTCAAAATCCCTTCACACTTTGCTAAAATTGGGCTGAAATTTCTGTCATTCTCACTAATATGTTTCATTTTCTTTTCCACATGCTATACTTAGCATTGTGAAAATTTCTCCCTCTTCTACCTTCTGTATATTTAAAAACTGTTGGTGCCATTTTCCTAAAACAAATAAGTGAAGTGAATTTTTCCCTTGGATCATTTTCTCTGTTCTTATTAAAAAGTACATTGCACTTAAAGCTGCCTCTTGTCTATTGTTGTTTGGATGACAAGTCCATATCAGGTGCTTTAAAAGTTTGCAGTTACAAATGGAAATGTCTTTAACTATTTATAATCATCTTTGTTTAAATTGTCTTTACATGTAGAAGCAAGGTATGTGAGGCACAGAAAGGCACTGAAAACAGCATCTTTTTAAGAAGTCAGTAGTTTTGTGAAATGGACACATTCTTACCAAGGACTGAGGAAGTCTTTTATTTTTGTTTGGTTTTGTTTTTTTCATTAGCAAATGAAATATTTACTTGTT
Organism: Platyrinchus mystaceus; assembly: GCA_035041135.1. Lineage (NCBI taxonomy): Eukaryota > Metazoa > Chordata > Aves > Passeriformes > Tyrannidae > Platyrinchus > Platyrinchus mystaceus. The sequence continues at coordinate 15,235,415 of JAWWLV010000005.1, read as the reverse complement.
AGGCAGTATCAAGAATACCCATTTTCTATAGTGCTGTACCAGCCCAACCCATCAATGTGCTGGTTAATTAAGTGTGACCTAAACCAACTTGACTTGAGCTCTGCATTAAATGCACAAAACCCATTTGAGCTGACCAGCAGCAGAAGTGGTACTCAGAGAAATTGAAAAGGATTTCTCCCAAATGCTTTCTACTTACTTACAGCACTCAAGTAATGGCTGAAGATTAGCATATGACATGACAGATTACATTAAGTCATGTCTTTCCAGTGCTTTATGACAGCACTATCACATTAGCTTCTTAGCACTGGCACATCGAGGCATGCAAATGTTTTCAGACCCTCTTATTCAAATCTACAAGCTGACATGGCAGCCTTGATATGATTATTAGTCATTTGAGAGACTTTAATTCACGTCATCAGATAACAGGTTCTGCTAAAAGGTTAGAGAAACTGTCTGCTTTTAATGAAGCCCTCAAAAAAGACCCTCAAAACCTCCCTGCTCACAGAGAGCCTGATTTGACTTTATTGACAAGATCCCCCAAAGAGTGAACTTGAGTTGAATAAGTAAGCAGGCATCCAGAGTGAAAAAACCACTGAATTAATTTAAAAATGAGACCAAACTGGGTTGAAGTCCCGTCTTTCTGCCTCCCATTTTCTCTTTCTGGTTGTATCCCAGCTTTAAAGACAAGGTGCTCTACCTGGGAAATGTTTTCAGCATATGATGTTGAATGAGGAAAGGTGGGGCAAAGACTGGCCCACTACCTTAGTGGCAGACTTTCATTGTTATACTGAGTGGAAGGACACTGCTGATTACCACAAAGGGTTAACTGATGGCATCTTGTCACAAGGAGCTGTGCAGCACAGTTGCAAATTCTGTTAGTGCTCTTTTAGTCTGCATCTATTAACATCACTTCATATTCAGATATTGTGTTATGTTAAATCATGGTGAATTTACATTCCAGTGGAAATACCTTGTAAATTAGTCACCCATAGATCAGTGGTAGTTGGCACAGGGTGAATGAGGTGAGATGTGATGTTATTCCTGGGCAGGTAGAAAGGAAAGTAGGCCTTTACCATTAAAAGGGATACTTGTTGCTAGAGCACAAGTTGCTCTTTGCAGGTGGTTGGGGAAAATGGTGCTGACATTGCCCACAGACCAAAGATATGTGTGACAAAATTGAAAAAAACCCCGAACAAGTGGGTTCTTAAAATTGCTTGTCATCAGTGTGTCAGTGGCCACTGCATCATTAGAGCTGATGTCTAGGTAGTACTGCTCAGACTACTACTGACTTCCAGCAATCTATTGGTGTCTCTGTACCTGGAACTCATTTCAGCCTTTTGTTACCTGATCCCTTATTGTTGCCTAAGGAGGAGGCTGAAGCTTGCCTGTGGACTTTGTGAAGCACCTAGTTTAGAGATCACTTTGCTTATGCTTCAGCCTTTCTCTTGAGTTCTGCTTGGTTTTCCTCTTAGCAATGTGCTCATTTGGAAGTGGTAGAGAACTGTACTTCAGTTTGAAGACGTCATGCATTTAAGCTAATTGTTGCAGCTGAATTTGATTTTTTTATTTGAAAAGCCAGTTCAGAGTCCTTAGTAAAGGACTCACACTTTGGTTATTAGGACATGCATAGTCTGAGTTTGGGAGAAGTGATTGACTGCAGCTGATTCACCTCAGTGCAAAGGACCTGGTTTGTACCACCTTTCATGTTGCCTCTCAGTGTCACCTCTATAGCACGTGTCCTCCAGGAACTCTGATTTTGTTCCTCTGGATATAAACATGCCAGGTACTAAACAGCTCAGTTCTCTATAGTGGCTTACTAAATCCTCTTGTCTTCATTTGCCTTTGCCACTCCTGCAGCTTTGGTCCTACAGTGGTCCTCTCAGATCCGATCAACCTGTTCTGCTTCTTTTTCCATGTCTTCCAGCTCTCTTTTTATCTGTGAAAAATCAGTGGTTCTTAAGTACTACCAGTCTAATCTGACTCTACTTCATACCATTTCTTAGGGGTAAGTTGACAGGATGAGCAACAAGGCAGTGGAGCACCAGCTCCTTTTTTACTACTCCCACCCGTTTTGCCAAGAGCTTTTCTGTCCTTAACCACAGCTCCTCATCACAAGACTCCATTTCTGTGCTTCACCACCATGGGCCAACCTTTTTTTGTCTCCACTGATTCTCCATCTCCTCTCACATCCGTCTTTTTCATCCTTGGTTATGCTTGTTAATTTCTCTCACTGGATTTACGATCAAGTACTTTAATTTATTAATCAGACAATATCTTTGTAACTGCATTATGTAACTTAAACCATTATTTTATGTAACTTTGCACAGTGTTTTGGACTGCAGTTTGTATGAAGGTTACTATGCAATGCAGTTACAGTGCTTTTTGCCTGTTTTTTTCTCTGAAACAGTAACAAAAAAATCTTCTATTACATTATGTTATGTCATTGCTCATAAATTAATTTGCAAGACTAAAATGAAATATTTAGACTTCAGTCTTGCAGACTCTTCCACATGAATTCTCCCACTGACCTTGAAGAGGATTGAAAAGATTTAGGCCTGTTCCTGGGACACTTCAGCAACTGATGATGTCGGCAAATAAGGGGCTTTGAGCAGCTCTCTCAGGTGCACCTGTGAAGCTCCCTACCTATGGAAAGAATAAAGGGACACAGAATTATGATAGAAGACAGGACATAACTGTAGCAATAGCTTTTCCTCATCACAGAGTAAGTGTATGGGTTCTCTTACCACAGGTTATCCTTGAAGTTGTAAACCAGATTAGGTAAAAGAAATGAAGGAAAAGGTTAATATCCATATATATGTAGGCCAATATATGTGTTAATAAAGATAAAAATATATATAACTGTGAGTCCTCATAGTAAAGGCAAAATCAATCCCAAAATTATTCTTATGGGATTTGCCATGAACTAGCCTGGCTGAAGATGTTTCTTTTAAGCCATCCATCATTTCACTGGGCTGGGTACTTGCTGTGAAAAGGAAGTTCCATACATCTTTTTCCTGCAGCTCTGCTGGCAGCAGAAACCTTAAGCAAACTTTTACTGCCCTGTGTGGCACTGGGTGTTGAGATCCAGCACCACCATCCCTGCTGTCAGTGAATGTTATTGGTGCTGGTAAAAGCCTCAATTTCTCAGCCTGGCACAATCCCAAACGCAGCTCCATCCTGCTTTATGGGTTGATTTCAGCAGCAGAGGGAAATAACAGGAAATGGCTTCTAAACTGGAGGTTCCAGTTGTTCCTTCAGCTCCAGTCCTAGGAGGGTTTATCGTAGCTGCTGACTGTATTAGGACATGTCTGACCTGCTTGCATTTCCTCTTTAGATGTATTCCTGATCCTCATTTGTCTTTTCTGAAACACTTCAAGTAGAATACTGGGATTAGAGAAACACAAATTATTTTAAAAGCCCTGCTGAGTCTCTGAATTTTTGCAGACAGTTCTGTACTTGCAGTTATTTCCATCTTGTAGTTTAATACAAGCTAGAAAATCCATACTGCTTTGCTCCCCTCTGCCTATTTCTTCTGGAAGGTATACGTGTTGATCAATAAAGAATCTATCTCCCCCTTTTCATTACTTCTAGCCTCCTGCCATACTCATATTCTCCTATACACAGGTTATGAACAATCCCACTGTCTCAAAATTATTTTAAATGTAATTTAGGCTAGAATGCTGCAGAGTGACAAATGCCAGTGAGTTGAGAGGGTTTGTTCACCAGAGGCTGCAATCTCTTGCGACAGCTAACTATGGCTCTAATCTTCATTTGCACTTTCCCAGTCCTGTAACAGATTGCATTTCTCTCGCCCTTTCTCTCTCTCTCTCTGTTATTAATTCTTCACCTTTAAAAAGATTAATACCTTTCAAGAAATGGACTTGTGTGCTGATTCAACTATTCTGAGTGCTAATATATGGAGCCCACAGCACTGAGAACAGCAGTTTGATATCCACCACCTGATGGACCTTGATGTACAGCCACTGTTATCTCAAGTTTTCATGGTTTGTGAGGCTTAACACTTACTGTACTTGTGTAAAAAGCTGCTGCTAGTGGGAATGAAGGAATTGCTTTAAGAGTTAAGAGAACTACGGGATAGTTTTAGATTAATCCTACCTGATAGTTGTACATTTCAATGTTGAAGGTCTGACCTCAGTACCTGGATTTCTTGTCAACAAAAAAGCTCTCAGTGACCTACGTAGGAATCAACACAATAAAAGGTGTGATCAAAGGGAATGGCTGAGGTAAGTGGCAGAAATAGCAGGAATCACTTAAGTTTGGCCTGCAGCGGAACAGATTATGATGTTGACTTCACAAGGTATCAGCTCTTTCTCATTGCATTATGCTATTGCTGATATGGAAGTATTTCAAGTTGTCTGGCACTGAAGTCTTTGATAAAAATCCTCATCTTTAATATCTGGCATTCAAATATGCTTTAGCAATCTTAGCAGTCATGAATATAATACTCATTATTACTTATGCCTAAATGTGCATAAAATAATGTTTTTGTTAAAAACAATATTTTACTGTTGTTATATTCATTTCCATTTTATTTTACCATCCTGAACTGGCTTACATGTAGGTCTTTCAGTTTGTCTGTCCTTCATACATCAGTTCTAAGGCCTTGTGTGATGTAGGACAGATGACTACCAACTCCATCCCAGCACATATGAACAGATGTATTTTGACTAGCTGACCTGAATACCATGTGCATTTCTGTACTACCCAGTTTCATGCTACGGAATTATTTGAGCTTTAAACAAGCTTCTCTGAGCACAGTGGACTCACTGAGTGCTGAACAATTGTGGGTTATATATTTCTGACACCAAACTGCCTCAGATGTCCCAACAAACATTGCATTCTGAAGTATAAATATACTACATATTTCAGATTCCATCAGGCTTATTTTAAACGTGAATTAGCTGGTGCATGTGGTGCCTAAACTGCTCTTTAACTATCCCTTCAAAATATATATTTAAATCCTAGGCTGTGTATGACTGAATTTGATTTAGCACTTGGTCTTAAACCACAGTTCAGTTTAAGTGAGCCAGTAATTGGGTTTTCCTCACAGTGACAGAGGACCTCAGAATGAAGTTGCTTTGACAAATATTGTGGGTGTTATATTTTTATAGCACGAGACTTTACCCTGTTGTCATTGATGTCAAGGATATCCATTGATTTTACTGAAGAGTGGAAGCAACCCCACAGCCAACAGAGCTTTAAGACACAGCTTAGCAGAAATAATTCCTTGGGCAGGTGGCATTGTCCAAAATACTTTTGGCAAAAGGAGCTGATTTAGAAAGCAGCTCACACTTTTTCTTGGTGATGTAGTACCACATATTTGATAAATGGGTGTGCTATTAGATGAAGCTGGCATGACCCAGAGTTGAAATTAGCTATAGACCTTACAAATAAACCAATATTGATACACCTCTAAAAAGACAATATTGCCATATTAATGGTTGGCATTCATCTTAATTTCTGTGAATATATCACTGTATGCATATGTGCCCATACAGTGTGTGTAATCACACACATGTACAGGTTATACTCCTCATCTGTTGGGCAGATATCATCTTAAGGTCAGTAGAGGGGGTGCTTACCTTTACAAGGCACTTGTCTGTGCCTATACTTTTTCTTCTAGTATCTCTTAAAACTTCTTGTCTGCAAATTGCCTTACCCTGCTGCCTGTGTGGTAAAGATTTCAAAAGAAATTACTGTGTGGTGGAAGGAACTGCATATGCTCTATGAGTTCCTGTAACACAGTAGAAGGTTTGTCTGAGGCAGTCAGGTTTGTTTTTTGGGATGTTCCATCCTTTCCTTTTGCTTACTGTACCTTTGAAGCCAGCAGGCACAAAAGGGCTCTTGGTAATATCTTCCTGCAGTGGTAAAGGATCTGAGCAAAAGTGCTGGCAATGAGGACACCTGGGCATGACCATTGCTGCATGTGCTGTGTCTGAGCATGTTTAATGGCACCTAACAGCCTATATTCTATTAAAAAAAGAAACCAAAACAACAAAAAAGTCTCTTTCCTGAGTTGTCTGGGTTTTTTGTTGTTCGTGTAAAAAATGCAGCTTAGTTGCTCTGTCATTTCTTATTTGCTTTATTAAGGCCTTATTTGGGGATTTTTACGTAATAGCATAAATGTAGTGTTTTAAGGGGGAAAAGAAAAAGGTATTTTTTCTTATTTATTTGCAAGATTGTGTAGAAGGTTTACAGTATCACAAGAACCTGGAATTCAGAGTGATGCTGGGGCTGGAAAATGCATGCCAAGGGGATTGTGGCAGCACCCCAACATTGCTGCTTCATGATTGAAGGTGATCAGTTAGAGCAGAAGACACAAGTCAGCGTGGAAATCCTCATCACATGGTGCTAAATCTTTACAAAAGTTCAAAAATGATAGGGGAATATCAGAACTGGGGGAGCGGAATGCATCAAGGATTATTGTATACAACTGTAGAGCTGGTGTTCCTGCTGGAATAGTATTCTGGAGAAATGTTACTAGATGCTTACCTCTGTTCCTGTGTTTTTCAGTGTCTGCTGGACATTTTCAGAGTCAGGATACTTGACTAGATGGATCTTTTATCTGACGTAAATAATACTGCAAAAAGAAAGAAGCCCGGAGAAATAACAACCTTATTTTACTAAAATATTTAGCTACTTCTTTACACTTCTCAATGCCAGAATGATGGCAAGATAGACCTTCTTATCTTCTAGGTTATGTCTATTCACAGGGTTCTTGAAAAATCTAAATGATGATTCCATCAGAAATGTGACTTTCAGAGTAATATGTATTCAGGCCCTAAGAAAGAAGGTTTTGCTGGTATGGATAGCTACAATTGCACTATTTCAATAGCAACCGTAAGCCAGAGAGCTATTAGAGCTCTTTTGTTAGATGATGGATAGTATTTTCTTCTAAAACTAAGCAGAAGGTAGTCAGTATGATCATTTAATGACAGGGCTGTTCATTCACATCTAAGGAACTACTGGTTTAACTCCATCCCGTTCGCTTCTGGGGGTGATGTATTGGTGGAATTCTAATGGAAATCCAGTGGGATGGGAGGGGGAAGAAGTAAGTGTTAATCCTTTACTGCTCAGAGGAGGTCCTAAACACAGCTCTACAATAGTGGTAATAACAGACCAAAACAGCACCCTGTCATTTAGGTGCACCTCTTGATTACATGGAATCATCCAAAGGAGACATGAATCCTTGTCCACTTGCTTAAGACAGAATATAGCTCCCATGACCTTCAGCTACAGATTCTTCTCATGTTTGTAGGCCCAGCAAAGGACAGATATTAGAGACAACAACTCACAAGGAACTAGCATGTGGCTGTAAGTTGGACTTGAAGGAAAAGGTGCTGTAGAAGAGAGAGAGAGAGGACTTGCTGGTGGGAAAGGCTGAAATAACCAAAATACACCACTAAACAACACTTAGAGGCTGCAGCAGAAGAGAACCCCTTCCCATTTTAGTAATTCCTAAGTGTTTAGTGGTAGTTCATTCACTTCATGATAAAAATGAAGAGATTTGAGGTAACACATTTTACAAGGCTTGTTAAAACTTGACAGAAAAATAAAAAAAGTTGGCCTCTAGCACAGCATGTCTTGAGCTGAAAGAAACAAGTATGAGAGGGAGATGGGAATTCGAGCTTCTTGGAGAGGAGAATCTGAAGGGTTTTACAGATACCAGGTCAGTCAAGAAGGACCACAGAGAGACAAAAAGAGAGATTCTGTGGTAGCTATGAACCAGGTGCGCTGGGAGTATGAAAGTCTGAAGGACACACTGATACCTGCAAGGGCTGTCTAGAGGACACAGTCAGCATAGCTGATAGTAGATGCCTGCTGAGATAAAAAGTATGGAGAAAATCAGATAAAAAGCATAAAATCTGCTGTGTAACAGCAGGTTTTAATGCCTGTTTTTTTCAACCACAGGCAGACTTTAAACTGAGCTAGTTCTTACTGGGTTTTGTAATTTTTTGCAAGATTGTTAGAAGTTTGCATTTGCACCCTCTAAACTGTAGCTGGATTCTGGATAAACACAATGCTTCTGATCTAAGCTTGCTAAACCCTAACCCTAAGATATTAGCGTTCATCTGGCTGCTTCTCTGTCTGCTACCACTAGTTCATGTTTGCATATGTGTAACCACCACAAACTCACCACAATATACTACCTCAAAAAGCGATTCAGACCAATAATTGTGCCCTGAGGTGTATAGCTGAACATTCACCTCAGAAAAATGAACTCGTGTGTATCATATACAATCAATCCCTTTCAGAAGACTTAAACCACTTAGAAGAAAATATAACCCTGCTTTGTTCAAACTCAATGTATGTTTATGAAAGTAACTGAGTAATGGTTTTGAGAGGCCCTTTAATATATTCATTGTAATAAAAATGACAAAAGTTTGGAGAAAAAGTGGTTGCTATTTCCATATATGCAAAGGAAAACAATTTTGAAAATCTGAAAAAATATAATTCAACCTATTCCAATGATAAGTATTACAATTATGTGAGTGATGTACGATATACATGAGAAATTTAGCTGTAACAGTGCTGGTAGTTTTTCATAAGTAGGCTTCTTATGAGTGGTCATTTCAGACTGCAGACAAACGTCTGTATTTAGTTGCTAATAGATAGTTCTGTAGAAGTTCTGTCCATTCAGAATACAGGGTATATTGCATAATATTCAAGCTTGACTTAAGGCCCCATATGATTTAGAAAACAAATAAAGTTTGACCATAAATATTGTGATAGTTTTATAGTTCTATTTTTGTAGGAACATGAACTTGCCAGTCTGTTCTCTACATGGATCTGTAGCCATAGCTGTAATTATATATAAATGCTCATATATAAATGTGCAAGTTTCTTAGAAAGTCATTTTGTTCAATAGGTATCAAAGGTTTTTAGTTAAGTGTGATCACTGTCTCCACAGGTGAGGAACTTTTGCTATGAAAGGCTTTGTAGATTTGCTGAGGACCTAAAAGTAATTCTCAACACTGAGTGGTGGTTTTATGAAAAGTTTCTGACAGTTTATGACAAACTATATTCTGCTGAATATTTGTGCTTTGGTCTCTCCAAAACTTTCATAAAGGTGTGCTGTTATCCCAGACAGCTCCTGTCTGTGTAGGAACAGATCTGTAAGTGTTAGCTTGTAAAAGTTCAGTTGGAGGCTTTTCACCTAAAGTTAGGGATGGAAGGCAAAATCCTATGTTTCAAGTGAAGATGTTTACATCAATCCATAGCAGAGAAGAGGCAACTGACAATGAGAAAATAATAAAATCTATAAATATTTTTAGATTCTGGACTTACTGTAAATCTTATGCAAAATTAAAACCCTGCACTGGGTTACCTTACTTGCTGGCAAGTATCTCAAATGCCCAATATACATAGAGACCAGAAGTGTATCTATGCATGCATATAGATGCAAATGTGTTTATAAAGTATACGCATGTACCACCATGCACATACATTATATTTTATTATCCATCCTGCCCTTCCTCCCATTGAGGCAAATCATAATTCGCATTTTCCCCTTCTTTTCTTGGGCTTCAGTTTTTAAGCAGGCTTTGTACATCTATGGGTTTTGCTTTTACAGCACTTTCTATTGTGCCAACTGCAATTAAGTGTTTATTTGGAAAGCTTAATTGAGACTAGAAAAAAAAAATCCTCATTGCTTTTCAGAAATAATTCTTCTATCACTTGTTATTATTTAAGTGTGACGAGTATGGTACTGTTGAACCTGCAGCATCAACGGTGATAAGATTAAAAACCTGCCGATTTTGTCTGCCCTTTAAAAAAGTTGCAGGTTGCTCTGATGAGATTCCACCCAGGAGTTATGAGTTAGTTTAGTCTTGTTTGTGACTAGCCAGTAGCTGTCACGCAGATATGTGCCAATGGTGGGCTGGGCTACTAAACTGGGTCTCAAGGCAGCATCTGCAAGATAGGGGGAAATGTCTGATTATCACACAGATGGTTCGCTCCTATTTGAATTGTTGCTTATTAAGTGAAGATCAGCAGGTAAAATGGTCTTCATACAAAATGTTCTGCCAGCCAATGATTTCTGGAATACTACCCTTGACCTGATTCTCAGCCCTGAAGAATGTAAGAGAGGTCAATTCAGAGGTAATAAAGCCTCAAACTCTTGGCTGTGGTGAAGAAATTCCTCTTTCCCACTGTGGCAGTTTTCTAACTACTCTGTGTTGCTCAAGCCAGCTGAAAAGCAGTGTGGAATATTGCATATTGGAGTACATTATGCTCTTGAGAAAGTTATCTTCTAGCTGAAATCCAAAACAAAGGGACATGCTAAAATATAGTCACGATATTGTGTACCAGGTTTATGTGCACAAATCTTCATAACAGCAAATGGGGAAATTAGTCATAAAAATCCAATTTACCAATAACAGTTTGTGCCTGTAAACTCTTGAGCACCACTTTGAAAATGGCCACTATAATAAAAAGAGAATAATCAGTTTGTATGGAAGCAATGGTAATCAGTATTTTCTAGTAAGCTTTGGTAAGGAATGTTTGTGCTCATGTTCAGTGTATAATAGGACATTGTGGTATTGGTACAGTCCTGTTTCTAGAAAAGAGTTACTCTCAGTTGTGTCTGGTTCCTCTGTGTCTTCATTCAAAAAAAAAAGAAAAAGCAGAACAAGAATACTACACTGAAGCAAATTCTACATATCATCATCAAAATTCTGGCAGGTCATCTTTAGTAATTGATTGTAACTATGGCCTTTTTTTGCTTAATTTCTTTTAAGCTTCTGGCCGACTTGCCACCCTTTCCTGAGCTGCATGGGTGAACAGTGTGTTTTAAGCAGGCTGGATACAAGTAAACAGAAAAGACAGGGTGTTCCCCATGGATCAGTGTTCTTTGTGCAAATGTTTATTTTGCTTAATGTTGCTTGTTTTAGTATTGAGGATTTGTTAATGTGGTTCTGAGGATAATCAGTTTAGGCAGAAGTTTGTGGGGCAAAAAAAGTAGATTTTTAATGTCAAGTTATATTTACAGAAGTTGCAGCTTAGATTCCATGTAATTGACAGTGTCCTTTAGATTGACAAGTGAAATAGGATCATCCTATTTTCAATAATCTTTTATGTTTAAGGTGTTTCTCTAATGGTTTGGATTGCAGCTTAAAAATAGAAAGCCTGTGCATGTGCTTCTGCTTGCTAGGGTACTGCAGACTTGATTTCTGAGGTTGCTGACAGCTTCTGAAAGATTTAGGAACTGTCAGCAGGAAACATTCCCATAGAATCTGTACTGTGAACTTTTTCTGGAAAAACAGCATCATTTAGCAGGTAATATATCTGCAATAAAAATACAGTTATGCAATAATGGCTCATTAATATGGTCGATCATAACATGGTCTTTTCTATTCAATTTTAAAAAAAAAACTTGTGGAAAGAAATAAGTTCCTACTCAGCTAGTTGGTGAACTTGGTTATTTTTGTATATTGTTGGGTTTTAAGCTTTGAAATAGCTATTTGATTTGTATGGGAGATAACATTTAGTCATGACATTTGATTTTGGCATAAACAGATTTCCATTCAGGTTTCCATTAAAGTACAATAGGATTTTTTTTTCTTCTTATTTTAATCTTTTTTTTTTCCTTTTTGAATTTGCTAGGAACTGCTGAAGTACTTTGGTATGTAACTGCTAATTTATCCTTTGTGTCTTTATGATCTTGTCAGTGCTTCATGTCTTCCATAGTTTTTCTAATCTAAAATAATCCCAATGAAATCCTTTGATTGTCTGTTTGGACCCGATCCATTTCTAAAGCAGGAATGTAATGGGCTTTATGGCACTTACTTGGAAGTAATTTATCCAACAGAGTGAATATAGATACTTGTTTTAATAAGAATATGCTTTATGGTAAGTGGAGACGGCTATTTAATTAGCCAAAGGGAAAGTAGTTCATGATACAATCTGTTCCAATCATTTTGGACATTAAACAAAAAGTCAGACAAAGTTATTTATGCACATGCACTTTATTTGCAGTTGTTTTTTGTAACCTCTTGGTAGAACTTTACAGCATTATCTCGATAAAAAAATGTGGATATGTATTTCTCTTTAAAAAAATGTAAACAGGAGTTTCACTTATTGCTGTCAGTGCTTCAAGTGTGCATCTATTAAGCAGCTGACAGTGGCAGCAATGCTCAGTTTATCCTGGATAAAATGCTCTTTTGGCATTTGGTGGTTTACATCTTTCTGGTGTGAAGGCTGATATAAGATGCTATAAAAGCATTACACTCTACTTCTTTCTAATGTGGATTTTTTCTATTGCCTTGAGCTGCCTATTGCATGGATAAATAAGATGTATTTCTGAAGCACAAGGATTCCCGCACAGTGCTGGAGAAGCTGCTAGGATTTTAGGAGGGATCAGAGCAGCATTTGGAAACTAAATGGGAACATGCTTCCTTCAGTTCTTCTGATTGTATTGAGTACTGAACTTTTGCTTCATTCTTTGTGTTACAATTTGCAGGAAATGTAGTTACAAACCTATGAGCAGCAAAGCAAAGGAGGAACAGTGTGCAGGCATTACAGCACTCTGTTATTTATTAGTATGAAATACTTAGTTGTCAGAGTGTACTAACTACAATGCTTCATTTTCCTGCAAAATTGTCTTTCTTTAAGGGACTAATCCATAACCTGTTTGATTTGATTTAGTAACTTCTATGGACTCCAGTGGTCTTTGGATCATGCGCCAAGGAAGGAAGGAAGGAAGTCTCATTTATCCAAACAAAGTGGGAGCTACTACAGATACAGGACACTGTTGAAAGGTCCCTGAATGGGCATGAGGTGCTTGCCTTATCAGTGGTTGTAATAGATATTAGTAGTTGGCAATTTCTCTTCCCTGACCATCATTTTGTCTGTAGAAAATCTTCCATGGTCTTTACACTCAAGCAGATCACCAGGATGTTCCTGAATAACTGATTTCATATGCAATTTGTCAGTTCAAGGAGCCTAACCAGCATTTTGTGTTAGTAAAGCCTTGGGCTGAACAGAGACAGTATTTTCTCAGCATTATGATAAGAGACACAGGTAGCAAATATACTCATTCAAGAGGAATGCCTGTGGCAACAGGAGTGAAGTCCTAGGGCTAAGTTTATTTAGTGCAAAGAAAAATATAAAATTAAGGAAGTGCTTTTCTTACAGCTCCAGCTTCCAACCTCATTTACAGTAAGTTGGAAGAGTTTTTGATATAAGACAGTGGGTAGTGTGTGCTGACAGTTTCCCTCCTCCTCACAAATATGTATCACCAGCTGGTTTATGTGACCCTGCTTGTTCCCATGAAGTTAATGGTAAAACTGGGATACTAAGCAATATGGCCTGTGTACAAGCACAAGTCATGACATAGCCTGGAATCTACTTAAAGCCAACAGACTCACATCCTCCTTCTCTGCAAGTCAGAGATGAGCAACTATTGTAAGTTGGGTGGATATCTTAAACTAATCATTTTATTCAGTGACATGATGCAAATAAAAGCATCATGCTAAAGGGGAGAGATGTTTTGTTTGGATCATGTTATGATGCATATCCATATTAAATCAATTTAGCAACTCGGTTCTGGCAAGTGACCAGTAGGTTACTCACAAGTATTGGAGATTTGTTGCCGTGTCCAGTTCTAGCATGACACCAAATGTTAATAGACAGCTCAAGCTCTGTTCAAAACTGCATTTTTAAAATTAAAGCAAAAAGTTAGACCTGGTATTTATTATATACAAATAGTAACTGCCCCAAAACCCAGAGGAAAACCTGTCTGAACTTCCTAAACTGGATTGTCTAAGGCTCATTTTCTGGAAGGTGCTAATTTCCTCCTAAGGGATGCCAAATGCTCTCAAATCCTGTTGAATTCAATGAACTCCAATTGATGTATTTTAGTGAATTCCCGATGAAGTCAGCCCTCTGAGCACTACAGATTCAATGGCTCTCAGCAGTATGCAGGATCATGTTCTACATGGACAAACAAAACAATGTTAGTACCGTGTCCTGGATGACAACCAGGGAGGTTAATAAATCAAGAACATCAATTAGAGTTTGTGTAGCTGCACAATTTAAGCCTTCATTCTTTGGACACAGATGCATCTTTACCTTTTGCCCTGTGAGTGGTCCCATCGATTCAGATATAGGGAAATGTTCAGTGTCTACAACTGAATATGCTCCTAATTCCTTGCAGGGCTAATGCCTGAGGGATTTAATCCCAGCAGATTTAAGAGCAGGATAGTTGACAAGCTGTCTGCTGTTCTCCCATCAGCTAGACTGTTAAACTTCCTCAGGAACGGCTCCTGAAGCCCATTTTGTGGATTCCAATGGTTCAGGTGCTGCTGCAGAGGCAGCTCAGCTGTGTGTGCAGGGGTGAGAGCACATAATCAAGCATGTGATAATGTCACTGGTAAACCCGGGGTTAAAAGTGCCCTCCCTTTGCAGAGCTCTGAGATGGAACCATGTTTCCAGGGTATATATGAACCCTTAAAAAAATACAAAAAACACTTATTAGCACTTCTCTGGAGCTTTTGGGACTTAAACTACTTACCCCACACTGGCAAATTTAGCTTTCCAACCTCGCAGTGAAGTTGATCATTACATTATATTGGCAGCTCTTATCTATTACTAACATGCAACCACCTTTACAGTGAAATGCAGTAGCCTTTTCAAAGTGACACTGCACACTCATGGGAAATAACAGGCATGTTTTACTGACCACAGATCATCAGATCCTCAGATTTAGATCTCACACAAAAGACCTTCAGATCTTCTAACACCTGAATCCAATATTGAATCAGAAGGAAGAACATTATCTATTGCATCACTGAGCTGTTGCTGCAGTGGTAAGCTTGCTTGGAGGTCTCTTTTCCAAATACTAACCAGCCCAACTTGTCTTAGCTTTTAAGATCGTAGCACAAGGTGGTATGGCTCCAGGCCATAACTCTAATGAAAACCTGGTACAGTGGGTAGATTGTTCCTGGATCTCATTACAGGCAATTGTTCCACTACTTCTGCTGTTTTTAATTCCTAAACCTAATATTTACCTCTGACCATTCAAAGTTATTTTGAATTTTATCTTGACAAATCACTAAGGGGTCTATTCTTCTTTCAGTGCGTGCATTTAACTCTCATTAATGTTCATATGAGTTATGCGCAGAGCTCAGCTCCAGCAGGTTTTTCCAGCAGGGCCTGAGTCTCAGCCCTTATATGGTGTTTCAAAGTTTCTTATGCTTCTGAACAAACACAAAATTCTTCTGCCCAAATGGAGCAGAACAGTGCTTCCTCCCACCCTCCACTGTGACCTGGTCTGCTACACATATCAGGCCTACACTGCAGTGCTAAGGAGTCTGTCCACTTTTCTTTCCCCATTTCTAGCCATGCTTACGAATGCATACTGGGAATCTGGAGTGCATGATTTAGCAAAGAACTCGTTCAGGCTCAGTGTTACAGAAGCCTTGTGCAAGCTTTTACTGTAGGGAGACTGACAGTGTATTTTGTGCTGAATCAGGCTCTATGTTATGCCTAACGTTCAGTTAACTGGAAAGGAAAACAAGCCCAGGCATGTTGCACACCATTTTGACATTCCGTGAGCTCTCTGGCAGTCTTTCAGTTATACTTCCCGAAGATACCTTTGCTTTTTTCTTCGTATTCTTGATGAAGTGTTATGTGTCCTGGATTGAGCCCATGATACCTAGAAACAAACAAACCCTGAAGGAATTAATTTTTAGACACAGAAACCCAAAGGTTTAATAGGATGAGTGTTCATACTGTATTAGCTTCTGTAGCAGAGTTGAGAGACTTAGCATAAAGGTTTTGGAAAATTATGATTTCCTCAGGCTTCTGTATCAAGCTTGGATACAGCACAGGTTACTTTATCGAGCACCAACTGAAGCAATCTCAAAGAAAATGCTGGAAATAGAAGAGCCTATTTTGAAACTTAAAAGTGCCTCTGCAGGGCAAGGTGCATTCTCCTCTGGCTGGTGAAAGGAAAATAAATCTCTTCCTACTAGAGAGATGGTGTAGAAAACAGACCTGGAAATACCAATGCCTGCATTACAGAGATCTCTGGATACTGTCATGAAATAACCAGATATGTTGCTTGTGCAGGTAGAGCTCACTGGCAAAACAAATTTCCGTTCTTCCACAGATTTTAATGTTTTCTTTGAGGTTGGAGGAAGGAAGAAGGGAGAATTACCTCCCATTTTGACAAAAGCCAAACCCACAGGAAACAGGGTATATCCGAAATGAACTGTGCTGCAGGGAACGCTGGACTGACTGATGGTATCTGACATAATTTTGGTCAGTTTTAGTGCTGTGAATTGCAGAGAAGAATCAAAATGGAGGGAATTTTGTTAGTTCCAGGCCTTCCAGGGTCCACAGTCCACTGTATTATCTGTCCTGAGAGCAAGGATGCAAGATTTCTAGTCCACTTGGCTCCCAACTTGTGGAGCCAGGCAGTCTGCAGAGATTTCAGAAGTGGGAATCTGAAAGCTTTGAGATTCTGTGTGGTGACAGATGTCATCCTGTGGACACCTACAAGCTACACACCTGAAAGTCATTTTCAGGTGTGTGACAAGGGTCTTTGATCCCAAAAGCTCTGGTTTGACTGAGGTTGGCAAGGCTTCCGGACAGATAAGCATCCAGTACTCAGAACTTCAGCAGAAGAACATACAGAAGTGTGAGAAACTGGGCTTCCCAACAGCTCAGCAGACAGGCTGGCAAGAAGCCAGACATGCTAAGACCTGTCTAACAGACAGGATGCCACCAGATGTTGGCTGAAATACTTTGGGGACAATATATAGATTTTGATGAACCAGCATTTTCAATAAGCAAATTTCACTGGAGAATTCCCAATGAACTGTAGTTTCCAGCAGTTTGAGATCACTCTGATGTTGTTTGGTTTAGATCAGGTCTTGTAAAATGCAAGCAAATGGCAACTAAGAGCAAAACTATCATGTAGCAAAAGCTATGTTTGGGACCATGGGTTACTAACAGAAAACTAGTTCCTAAGTAATGCTACATATTTTCTGTACAGAAGGCCAAGAGTTCTAGGATTTTGCTTCCTTTCCACTTCTTAGATGGAGCTGCCTGGCTGGTCAGACATAGGGGAAGGTGTGTTTATATGGGTGGGTAAGTAAATAGTTGCAGCCTCAAAGGGGAAAGTGCTGTGTAACATTGTGATTCTACTTCTTCCTAGAGAACAGAACTAAGAATTTCATGGTCAGTTATAGGTTCTCAATTGGGACTGACTTTATTGCACCCTCAGGAGATAAACAAGTTACACAGCCCATGAGTATTTTTCTTGTGGAGATTTCAGTTTTTCATATGAACTGAACCCAATGTGTTTCTAACTCATCTTCTCATTCTCTTTAGTTTTGGGACAAAAATGGCTCTGACAGAGCCTGACACTCATTTTTGCCCTAGTTGTTTCACTTGGTTTGTTTTTTGGGCTTGTTCCTGGTAATATTTCAGTGTCTCTTCCGTTTCTTCCCTGTTACCTGGGTTCTGCTCTCAAGCTGTTTTTTGTTCTAAACCCATGAGCTGATTCCCCAAGGGCTTCCCCATTTCCTGTGTGTCTCATCAAACTGTGCAGTGATGCAACATGGTCACCATGTTCCTACTGGTTCTTAAGCCTCTTTCTTAACCTCAGACTGACTTTCACAGTTGCATGACAAAGGTGGTGTTGATGTGTGTGACATTGTACCAGAAGCTCCAATCTTTTTCCATGTTCTAGTATCTAATGTTAAACTAACACACTAAATCAAAACATTATGCATTGCAGACAGGCAGTCCAGTATAAAAGTCACACATTTATGAGCTTTCATGCCTGAGAAAATTAAATCATAGAATCATTTATTGGAAATAGAATCATTTGTTGGAAAAGACCCTTTATAGAAGAGTAAAAGCTAACAACAGCACCTGGATAGTAGCCATTATAGCATTATTTTTAATATACTATATATTTTTATTTTTCCTCTCTCTAGATAATTTTTCACATGGATGGTACAGTGAAGTGTGCCTTCAGCAATGATGAGAGTGGCTTTGATGCTCTCAAATGACAGTTATTTTTACCTTAGAAGAAACAATAACCAAGCCTATATTTTCACTAATTGGTGGCACCAGCGAGCTCTACAGTTTGTGCAATATCTTTGTTTTAAAATAGTGAGCTCATTAGAGGCAGTAGCTGCTTCCATTGCAATGGTTAACAAGCTGCAACCCAGAACATTTCTACATGCCTTTCCACCCCCTCAGAGACTGCCTTAGTCATCTGTGCAGTTATAGCCTGTAAGAAAGACAGATTGTTTGCTGAAATGTGAAGGAATTTTACCATCCTGTGGTATTGGAATTAACATATTATTATTGGATTCCAGGCCTTTATTACTTTGATGTCTTTATTTTGACTACAGTTCTGAAAAAAGCAGATCTGTGAAAGAACTTCTGGCTTAATACACAAACATAAAACATTTAAGGGCAGTACGGTGGAAACATGCTTGATTGAGAGCTGTGGGTATTAATATAACTAATTGAATCTAAACTTTGGTACCCTGTGTTTACTGAAACAACTCAAGCTTGGCAATGGTTATATTGTCTTGTTCTGGAAGGAAAACAATTGTTCATTGTACATCATGGAATCATAGAATGGTTTGGGTTGGAAGAGACCTTAAAGATCATCTAGCTCCAATGCCCCTGCCATGGCCAGGGACACCTTCCACTAGACCCGATTGCTCAAAGCTCTGTCTGACCTGGCCTGGAACACTTCCAGGGATGAGGTGTCCGCAGCTGCTCAGGACAACTGGTTCCAGTGCCTCACCACAATCTCAGTGAAGAATTTCTTTCTAATATCCAATCAAAACCTACTGTCTAGGTTCTCCCTTGTCCTATCACTACATGCCCTTGTCAAAATTCCCTCTCCAGCTCTCTCAAAGTCCCTTTAGGTACTGAAAGGTACTCTAAGGTCTCCCCAGAGCCTTCTCTTCTCCAGACTGAACAGTCCCAGTTCTCTCAGCCTTCCTGCATAGGAGAGGTGCTCCAGCGCTCTGATCCTCTTTGTGTCCTCCTCTGGACTTGGTCCAGTAGGTCCATGTCTTTCTTATGTTGGGCATCCCAGACCTGGACACAGTACTCCATGTGGAGTCTCATCATAGCAGAGTAGAGAGGGAGAGTCACACTC